>WBMW01006229.1:277145-380820 GCA_013396635.1 Penelope pileata | reverse complement strand
ACATGGAAAGCCCAATGAAACAGACCAAAAGCAAAAGTGAAACTATCCAGGATGTTCCCAGTAACCAATTTCAATGAAACAGAATAAATTAATGCATAGTCTAAAATGATACAAGACCAGTTCACAGCTGTCAATAGTGTCACTTCTGTGAAGAAGAAAAAAGCATGGGGGACCTCTGGTGAACAGAGTAACACAGGGGATGCTCACGCTCCTAAGCAGCTGTATCACTCAATGTGACCACATAAGAAAATCAGGAATGGAGAAATGGTGCAATGAAGATATAAGGGACAACTGCTAGAAGGGATACAGCTTTTACAAAGAGTTGCTTCTGGTAACACATTGATGCTTTCAGGCAAAAAAAAAAAGCATGGAATGCATGGAATTCTCAGGGATGCCAGGGTGCAAACAGGATCTTGTTAACTAGGGCTTTAAAAACCTGCTGCCCAGTTACTACCGATTATTCAGAAAGCAAGAGGGCTAACATCATCAGTTTCTGAAAAGTCTGATGTTCCACTTAGACTGCCAGATCTGCAGTCCGCTGGACTGAGAAATCATCTTTCCAAATGCAGAGGCACTCAGCACCAAGTCTACACAGAAATTCAGCACTTCTCCTACATTTCAGTGTCACCAAGATTATGAAGCTAATATCACACCGCTCATTTCTCTCGCAATTAATAAGAAAACTCTAAGCAACAGCAAGACTGACTACAGTCATGTCACTCCCACGTGGTTCTGCTTTAGAAGCACAGCCCGGAGCTGAGCATGATGAAAAGCAGCAAAGTACTGAGACTGGCAGAAGAGGAAAGCGGTTAGTTAGGTTCGTTCAGAAGCTGAGCAGGAAAACATTTCTAACCTTTGTTTCTCTTCCAGTCGGAGGGTGGGAAGGGATTCGTATTTGCAGGATGCTAGCTGGCCAGAGACTTATAAGAGAGATTAAAGGAACTGCAGCATCTGGGAAGGCAGGGGCAAGGGACCCAGAGGTTTTGAAGGCAACCTGCTCCCGACTGCCCACAATCCATCCCTTATGGTGCCTAACAAGACCTTCCAGTCACACTTTCTGAACAAAATGTCAATCTTCTGGCAAAAACAGAAGATTGACATGTAGGTAAATACCTTGAACAGCAGCATTTCAAGCAGTTCTTTTAAAGCAAAGCATATCCAGTCTTGCAAATCTTTACCACTTCAATAGCAACAAAGCTGGGAATGGAAAGGCCTGATGAAAATGACAGTGGTAGGCATTACTAGAAAAATGTTGTTATTAATTCATTTCAATTTTCTGTTAATATTCCATGAACTCAACATAGATGTCTCACTTGAATGCAACAACACAATGTCCAACGTAAAACACATCATCGTTAGGTGCATGATGGGCTATTTTCAAGACAGCTCCTTTCCCCATCCCCTCTCTCTCGGTATCGTGTCTGCGATTGCCAAGGACTAGGTCAGCCTAAGGTGTGACCACTGGCTCCAGCAGCTCCAGGTGGAGCTTCTCCTCACCCAGACCATCCCTTCATCACAAGGGGAACTCGGAACCCAGCTGGCTCACAAGGCATGGAGAAAAAGGCCTTCAAATGTCACAGCTCTGTATCTAGGGCACGTCTGGTAGCATTATTCTCAAACCACTGTGCTGCAGTTGGTGTTACAACATCAAGAACGTCTCGCTGTGCCGAGATAGCGTGGTAGTATTAACCCACTACTTAAAAAACACATGGCTGGACTGCACAGCTGCTCTGCTCACATGCCAGCACGCAGCACCTCACTATGCACATCGAGCAGCCCAGCATCCCTGGGCTCCCGGCACACAGCAAGTTCAGTGTGACCATCACAGGTCACACAACATTTCACTTTGCAAGCTCAAATCTCCAGTTGGTTCTGAGCTGGTCTCAGATGTGGCATTGGGACAGCACAACCAAAAGGCAGCCCAGAAGCCGCCTCATCATTGCCACACTTGTTGCTGGATGCAGCAGTCAGCACACCATGCTGTGAGGCTGGTGAGGCCCTGGGCAGACCTGTGGCCACCCATGCTTGCTGTTGCATGATGAGAACAAAGGAGGTTGTGGTGAGGTGGGGGTCAGCCTCTCCTCCTGGGTAACAGTGACAGGATGAGAGGGAATGGCCTCAAGTTGTGCAGGGGAGGTTCAGGTTGGACATTAGGAAACATTTATTCTGTGAAAGAGTGGTCAGGCACTGGCACAGGCTGCCCAGGGAGGTGGTGGAATCACTGTCCCTGGAGGTATTCAGGAGATGTGGCACTGATGGACATGGTCAGTGGGCATGGGGTGATTGGGTGATGGTTGAACTAGATGATCTCTGAGGTCTTTTCCAACCTTAACAGTTCTGTGATCCTGTAATTCTACACATGGGTGCCATGACTTGAGTGAAACACTGCCAGGAATGGATTCTGTAGGCACTTCATGTCTAAAACAAACATTAGCACAGTTCTGCTGAAAGTAACAACAAAGCAGGAGGTGTCAGTCCAGAAAGAAGAAAGCACACTACCATTAAATGCCACAGCATGGATGGGCAGCTTCCTGCAGGGCTGTTTTATGTGGCCCTTGGGAATGCTGAGCGGTGTGTGGGCCAGAGGGAGGTGCTGCCAATGGGAACCGATTTGGAGGGTGAGACAGAATAGTGCAGCTCAGCTCCACGTCCCAGCTGAGACATTCAGATGTAGCATTATGCAAATGGTCCAGCGCTAGATTGTCAAATAAATGCAGCCAGAAGTGTCAAGGAAGCGGACTACCCGCGCCCATTGGATGGGGACAGAGCCGTTCCTGCTTACAGCACATGCAGCCCAGCGCTGCCCGGAGAGGAAAGGGCTGGGTGCTGTGCCTGCGAGCAGCAGGGGCTGGGGGCAGGACACACACCTCCGGGAGGACACATGGTCCCCAGAAGAGCACTGTGTGGAGCCCTCAGCCAGCCAGACCTGGGGCATGGCAGCCCTGCCAGCAGCACCACACACAGCTGTATGCAGGGTGGGAGGAGCAGCAGCAGGCAGGAGGGGAAGGTCATGGCCAAAAGTCTCTCTCCTCCTAAAGAGAGGAGGGCTCAAAGGAAAAAAGCAGAATGGCAAAGAAGCAGACTCTGCGTTTATCATCACAGGGGAAAAGGCAGACTCTCTAATTAAGCATATGACATAACTGTGCCGTAACATCAAGGTTCTGCACCGTGATTTGAAAACAAGCTGCACTTGCACAGCCCAAAAAGAAAAAAGCCGTGCGCATGAAAGAGGCTCAGCTCTGCTCCCACTTACAGGAGGGTACGGGCACAGTCCCTCAGAGGACCTACAGATGCGAACGCGATACGAGAAGCTTCATCTCCTCAGCCCTCCCGCTCCCCGTCGCTCCCAGTCAGAGGCCAGCACTTCCCCATCGCACCCCAGCCCTGAAGCCTCCGTCGGGCTGAGCTGGGACTGCCGTACGTGAACGCATCACCAGCAAATCCACGGAGAAGCGCCGAGCAGCCAATTCCAACACCTCCGCGTGCTTAAGGCTCAGCTGGGATCGTCGGCGATCCGAGAAGAGTTCCTTCTGTTGCACACCGCTCCCAAAGGGAGGAGAGGCAGAGCACAGCTTTTATCTGGCACGTTCATTAACAGCCCCTCCAGGAGGGCACGCTCCCTCCTCACCCAGGGGCATTCACCTCCCCGCGCTCCCCGGAGCTCCGCAGGATTTTGAGGGGAGCAACAGATGGCACCACCTGAGCCAAATTTCCCACTGAATCGTAAAGCCACCGCTTTTTCCAAGGCAGACATTAGGAAGGCAGGATCCGCAGCGATCCCTGCTACTCCCGACTCCAGCCCGCAGCCCTGCCTATGAGGAAGCACTCGGGAAGCGGCTGCGTCAGTGCGGGCACGGGCTCACTGCTCACCCCGCTGCGAGCACCGCCAGCCGCGCTCAGCAGCATAGCTCTTCCCCTCCTCTTCCCCCTTCCCTCTTCCCGGCTCTTTAAACAGAAAGAAGTCATTCCCCAAACTTCCTTATTTCCTACGGCTCTGAGAGCCGGGTAAGAACGAGGCGCTCTGATTATTTCTACTTCAGAGCTTCACGTTTCGGCCGGAAAGTCAGCGACACTTGCAAGGGGAAGGCAGGTCTGCCGGCAAGGGGCACGGGCAGCGAGAGGAGCGCACCCAGCGGCCGGGGGACGGGGCTCCGCGTCCCTCTGAGCACCTCCCGGGGACCGACAGCGCGGCCCCGTCCCCTCCCCTCGCAGCCAAACCCTGGGCTGCAGAAGATGCTCCCGGCGAGCCGGGCAGCTCCTTACGTAAGGCACAAAGCACTGACATCATCCCTCCCGCCGGCAGCGCGGCGGCGCCCAGCGGCACCCCCCGACCCGACCCGACCCAGCCCCGTCCCGCGGGGGAACCCCGAACTCGGCCCGCCTGGCGCCGGGTACTCACGCACTGCCTCCTGCTTGGGGTCGAGGCCCCGCACGGCCCCCTGGAGGCCGGCGATGCGGCCGTGCAGCGCCCGGACGCGCCGGTGGGTGCCCTGGATGTCGGCTTCGACCTCCTGGAAGAGGGTGCAGGCGTGCCGGGCCACGTCGGAGAGCTGCCGCAGGACCCGCGACAGGGCCACGTTGCTGACCGCGCACAGCTCCGGCACCGCCGCCTCCCGCTCGCCGCCGCCCGCCGCCTCCGCGCCCTCTCCCGCGGCCCCGGGCTCCTCCGGCGGCGGCTCCGCGCCGCGGCTCTCCTCCAGCACGGAGGCTGCGGGCTGCCGCCGGCACAGCCNCCCGCGGCCGCGTGTGAGGGGAGGCGGCGGGAGGCGGCCCGGGCCTCGGGGCGCGCGGCGGTCCGGGGGCTCCGCGGGAGTCCCCTCCTGCTCGGGGTGTCACACAGTCACAGAACCGCGCAGCCAGGGCTGCAGACAGCTTAGGGAGCTGTCCTGAGGGCACGCAGCGGTTACGGCTGCTTGCACAGGGCATGAGGTCTGAGCTGCTGGGCTTGGCTACACCGCTGCTTGCTTTGGACGTGGGTGCTTGGCGTGCCTGGAGGGCCACTGCGGGTCTGGTCAGAGCTGGGGATGATGGTGCCCCTCTGTGCAGGAGCTGCTCCCGCAGCGGGGTGGCTCCTGTCCCCTTATCTTGTAGTGGAGCACGAGCTGTACCGCTCTTCAACACGTGGGAGTCAGAGTGCATTATTTATAATCCACTGAAAGGTCTTTTAATGTTTCACTTGAGGTTCATTAGTGGGGTAGGGAGGGAGAAGGCTGAGTTTTAATGCTACGGAAGGAGCAGCAGCCATCCAAACTGATGTGGGATCAGAAGACAGGGGCCTCGGGAGTGGAAGGTGCGGGAAGCAGTGCTGTAGCCCTCAGCAGGCAGGGACAGAAGCTGGCCGAGAGGGAAGTGGCTGCGGGGGGCTCGTCCTGGGCACCCCCACGAGCCTCTGGCTCAGCCATTCAGGCTGTGCCTTGTCACTGCCTCACGGCTGCTGCTGCTGCCATCAGGTCACCTCGGGGAGGGCAGGAGCCCTCCTTACCCCTGCCCTGTCCCGTTCTCTTCCTTCCCACATAAAGCACTCTGCTTCCTGCAGCATATCCCTGCTCTCTGTCTTCCTGAGCGAAGATGCCAGAAGCTGTGTGTTTCCCCGGCATCTCCCTGCTGGTCTTACCACTGCATGTGGCTGTTGGCTCTGCCAGCAGCTCCCTCCTTGTGCAGGGCCCAGAAAGGCACCGCTCCCCCCAGGGATGCTGTCAGCCCACGGTGGCTGTGTGGCTACACACTCATACACAGCCAATGCCAATGCCTGACAGGGGTTAACTTGTGTGAAAGAGGCAGGTCCTGCCTGCCCCGTGGCTCTCCACCGTAGTGAGTGTATCTTCATTATGGAGGTCCTGTTGCATTTCCATCCTGTCCTCTGTGAGTTGTTGCCATTATTTTTTTTAATTTTCCTTACTGACCTCAGCTCTGAAGAGCCCCTGCGATGGGGCTGTTTGGATGGGGAGCCCCTCCCAGTGCCCCGGCTGCGGGGCAGCAGAGCTTCCTGGGCTGAAGTTAAACCTCAGCCAGCAGTGTGTGCTTGTGGCCCAGAAGGCCAGCTGTACCCTCGGCTGCACCAGAAGAGGGGTGGCCAGCAGGGAGAGGGAGGGGATTGTCCCCCTCTGGTCTGCCCTTGTGAGGCTCCAGTGCCGCATCCAGGCCTGGGGCCCCCAGCACAAGAAGGATGCAGGGCTGTTGGAGCAGGTCCAGAGGAGGGCCGTGAGAATGATCAGAGGGCTGGAGCACCTGTCCTATGGAGAAAGGCTGAGGGAGCTGAACTTTTCAGCCTGGAGAAGAGAAGGCTGTGGGGAGACCTCATTGTGGCCTTCCAATCTATCCTTCCAAGCCTTCCAATTGCGGCCTTCTCTCCCTTCTTAAAGGGAGATTATAAACAGGAGGGGACTGACTTTTTACATGGTCTAATAGTGATAGAACAAGGGGGAATGGCTTGAAACTGAAAGAGATTTAGGTTAGATATTAGGAAGAAATTCTTTGCTCAGAGAGAGGTGAGGCACTGGCACAGCTGCCCAGAGAGCTGTGGGTGCCCCATCCCTGGAGGTGCTCAAGGCCAGGCTGGATGGGCCCTGGGCAGCCTGACCCAGTGGGTGGCAGCCCTGCCCACGACAGGGGGTTGGGACTGGGTGGGCTACAAGGTCCCTTCTGACCCAAACCATTCTGTGATCCTGTGATTCTACAGTTCTGTGATTATTCCCCAAGGTGCTCCTTTGTGAACATCCTGGGCCAACCTTCCACATCAGTACATTTCAAGACACACTTGCAGACTTCAAAAACTGAGGCATGCCAGAAAGCGTATCAGTACTGAACAGAGACAAAATTGTGAAACTGTTCCTTTTTGGGTTATTTATTGCAGGAAAAGCCTTCTGTTGGGCTCTTTGGCTTTCCTGCATGAACATGAGCTGTATTCCTGTACTGGCTGCAGTGAATTTGTGCTGGGATTCTGCATTGACATTCACCCATGGCAGTGAAAGGCTACATGATGGCTTGCTTCAGAGGCATACACTATGGGGGTGGGCGAGGGGGCAAAAAGGGGGCAAGAAAGTTCATCTTTGACCCCTCATAGCGCTGCTGGTGGTGGGCAGGTCCTTGGTCACAGAACACAGCAGCTGCTGTGCAACTTCACAGCTCCTACCCCCATACTACAGCTGTGCTCTTCCCGCGGTTTGCATTTGTTGCTGACATCCCTGCTGAGGTGCAATTTGGCAGTGACACCAACCAGGCAGCTCCGTGCTGATGAGGCAGCAGGCAGAGCTGCCGATGGATTAGAAGGAATCCCTGGCTCCCTGGTGCAGCGGGTGCAGGAGGCAGAGAGGTGGGTTGGGCAATCTCACCCAGCTTGCAGGGGTGCTCTGGCCTGCTGCAGAATGCCTTGCTCTGCAGTGCCAAAAGGAGAGGAGAGGCTGACGAGTGCTTCAGGCTATTGTCACTTCCTCCTGTCTCCACGGCTGTCAGGAAGATGCCTTTAGGCTTCATATTAATGAAGTTGTGGCCTTTTGACCATAATGTGGCATCTGTCATCGCTGATGCTCGCCCCACTGATGTACCACGTATGTATTCCCAGCAAAGATGTCACAGGCAGCACATTACCAAACCTGCACCTACTTGGGCTAGCAGAAAGTATCCTTGTTCAGAAACTCTCTTCAGGGCTCAGCTGCCGTTCTGCACTTAGACCAGAGTGACACCCATTGATCACACCGAGGCCGCATTAGCAATAAAAGCCCATTAGCCAGGGAAGCAGCACCACCAGGCACTCCGCTGCGAGTCTGGACCTGCTCCTTTGGGTCTCACAGCCCTGCTGGTTAGCTTCAGCACAAACTCGTTAAGATCACATCTGAAACAGGATTTTAGCTGGGGAGTACTTCTGCTGAAGAGGCTCGCTGGGTTTGGATGGCAAAATGCTGGCAGCTCAGCTTCAAGCAGCACATGCTGCATTGGCCAAAGCACTGTTCTGTTCTGAACACCAAGGGGATTTCCTGCTTCAGTGTTATCTGGTCTTTGAAGGCACTACTCACAGAATCACAGAATCACAGAATCGCAGGGGTTGGAAGGGACCTCAAGAGATCATCGAGTCCAACCCCCCTGCCAGAGCAGGTTCCCTACAGCAGGTCGCACAGGTAGGCGTCCAGGCGGGTCTTGAATATCTCCAGGGAAGGAGACTCCACAACCTCCCTGGGCAGCCTGTTCCAGTGCTCCGTCACCCGCACTGTGAAGAAGTTCTTCCGCATGTTGGTGCGGAACTTCCTGTGCTCCAGCTTAAGGCCATTGCCCCTTGTCCTGTCCCCACTGACCACCGAAAAGAGGTTCCCCACCTCCATTTGCCTCCTGCACCTAAGGTACTTATAAACATGGATCAGGTCCCCTCTCAGCCTTCTTTTCTCCAGGCTGAACAGACCCAGCTTACTGAGCCTCTCCTCATAAGGGAGATGCTCCAGGCCCTTTATCATCTTTGTGGCCCTCCGCTGGACTCTTTCCAGGAGGTCCCTGTCTTTCTTATACAGGGGAGCCCAGAACTGGACACAGGACTCCAGCTGAGGCCTGACCAGGGCAGAGTAGAGGGGAAGGATCACCTCCCTCGACCTGCTGGCAATACTCTTTTTAATGCACCCTAGGATCCCATTGGCCTTCTTAGCCACCAGGGCACACTGCTGGCTCATGGCCAACCTGTCATCTACCAGGACCCCCAGGTCCCTCTCTGTAGAGCTCCTCTCCAGCAGGTAAGGCACACATCTTCTCACATCTGGCTCCCACTGCCCTATGAGTCTATTGGCACACACGGCTGTACAAGCAGGCGAGAGACCATGAGTCTCTGCTAGGAGCTGCTACATCAATAGGTATGGACAGGGCTGAGCACTCCCTGTCCATCCTCACCCCACAATCTCTCGCAGTACTCACAAGTACACCGTTGCTCTCTGTTTACCATTACACTAGCACAGCACAGACTGAATTTTCTGTTGCCCACCAGGCCTGGGAACCCTTTCTTTGAAAAAAAAAATCATTTTGTGAATCTCAGTAAAGCTGTTTCCTAACCTTCCTCCTGCTTCCAAGAAAGCAGCTGTACTGACATCGGAGCAGTGGTGTTTCACAGCGTTAATCTCTCTTTCCTGTCCCTCTGGATTTCTCCAGCCACGTGTGTGCTGTCACCAGCTCGCATTCTGATTCAGCCTGCTACTGCTCTTTCTGGTCTTTGTTAATAGATGTATTACCATAAACCTCTTCACCCTTAAACTATGACCCTACTGCTCTACTGTTTTAAGTAGGAGAAATGCAGGGCCTGCAGGAGCGTACGTACCTGTACAAAATGAATAATTGGGCTCCACGTGCTGCTACAAATCACGTAGCACAGGCAAAACAATTAAAAGCTAAAAGCTAACTCCCTTTCTCTTAATTATAGTTGTTACAGAGTTTACTTGTAATCAGAGTAGGGATGACATTTCAAACCGAGGACTGATTATTAAATTGGCACTTTCTTTAAAATGTGCCTTAAGTTGAGGCTGACACGATAATTGAGTTTTATTGCTAAGAAATATCTGTTTTAATAAGGAAACTTCCTTATCTCTCCAGCAAGTTCATGTTAAGTGCACATCTACTGAATGTTTTCCATCACTGCACCTGGCATTGCAAGTCAGGAAAAAACTCACTGGAGCATCCCCCTGAACAGCAAACGCTCTTATTGCCTTCGATATCAATATTTGCTTCACATTCTTTCTCATTCCAGAAAAATGTATTGACTGCTAGTGCTGGGATATATCAAAGAGGGAAAGAAGAAAGCTGTTTAAATACTGTTATCATTTGGGCCATTAAAAATAATAACGGTTAAGAATGCGCAATGAGTCCAAGACCAAATCAAAATGAAGTTGGGAATTGCTGGCGAACTTCAGGGTCCCCAAAAAGCAGTTCCAAACGCTTTAAGATGATAAGCATGAATATCCACTCCATTATCCTGGAGAATACTGATTCTGGGTTTCTTGGCCCAGATGACGCAAGCTGTGCACAGGGTGTTTGGGGTGCTCGTCCTAGGCTCCGTGGCAGAAAGCACAGCACTGCACAGCATCCTCCTGCTCTGAGCTGGGCTCCAGCAAAGGTGAGCTCTGATGCATGGGTGGTGCTGCCATGCTTTAGGGAAAGGCTGCTGGGTATATCTTTAGATGGCAAACCTCTCAAACTCAGGTCAAGCCTGGCTTATATAGGAGAGCTCTGCTGCAAGAAGCGGAGGGCAAAATTGCCCGTGCCTTCAGCCTATCTGCAGGATGCATAGGGGGTTGGTTAATTTGATCGTAACAGGAGCAAGGTGACAAAGCAGTAACAAAGATGGTTATACTTTAAGAAACCAAAAATTAAAGCAGAGAAAATAATCTGTATTTATTACAAGGAAACAATTCACCAGAGGGAAGCATAAGAGAGAAAGATGTTTTCCTTCCAGTGTGAGATCCATCCACCTCTTTGTTGCTCTGACTCCTTAATTACACTTGATTTGCTAGCAGTGGGGGTTTAACCTGCACACAGTGGATATTTTCCCTGTTCTCTTTAATTTCTCCTGCTGGCATCTGGCAGTTTGTGCACATCAGGCCCAGCCTGCAGTCTTGATTCAGGACTCAGCTGACCTCAGCTGACACTTTGCCTGTATCAGGACAGTGGGAGCAACACTCGTGTAGAGAAAGGAAGATTTATTGGGAACAGAAGGTGAAAACCCCAGCATCTACAGAAGATCATTTGTTCGATATTAACAACACACGTTTTTTACACCTCCTGAAATAATTTGGCACATGCTGATTGTACACTGAATGTGTTCTAGCTCTCTAGCATGCGGTCTAAATGTGGAAGTAATTTCAAGTTTCAGTACTCTGATGTTTTTCCCTCTCTTCCTTGTTTCAGATTCTTCAGTGGAGAATATAAATATATATCTAATAAAAAGAAATCAAACCAACCAAACCAAAGCCCACCAGCTCAGAGTTCACGTCACCAAAACAAGACCAGCAAGAGGCCAGATTCTCCCATTACGCTCATGGTGAGGAAGTCAGAAGAGGAGGAGGCCAGGCCACATCGGTGCCTCTCACTGCTTCTCCCCAAGTGGGGAACTCCAGTGCTGTTGAGATGGGTGTTCAGCTCACCTTCATCTTTCTGTGTTGTGGCATGACCTTACCTCACCCAGCCCTGGATGCTGCTTGGGCAGATGCACTCCATGAGGAAGCTAGCTTTGCATTTGTGAGTCAGGCAGGCCCATGTCACGGAGCCCTATGCCAATCGTCATCCATTGTTTCTAGGCAAGCTCCTCGTTTGGATTCCAGCAGAGGAAGACTGCGATTTCATCAGGCCTGTTTAGACTTCAGAGATGAATACAGGAGAGCCTGTCTGGGTATTTCAAGCTCTGGCCTACAATCTGCAGGCCATCTTCCAGCTCTGTGTAGCAGTTTATCAGAAAGTCCATGCTCCAGGGGTACAAAACAACAAAAAAGGGAGCAAATCAGACTTAAAGACCACTGGGATAAGTAAATGCAAAAGCTCATGCTACCCTGCACGTAGTCTTTCCAACTGTATGATTTCCATTATGAATAAAAGTTTGTCTGCCACGAGTAAATCTTTGATTTAGAAAGAAATCAAAATAACAAAAGATAAGTAATTGCATAGTAGGTGGGCTAATTCCTTCTTCCACCTCTTTGTCCTCAGCGTAGACAAAAAGAGAAACTGTATGCACAGTGGCTTGGCACTAGCCCTCCACTAGCTGGGTGGGAAAGCACCCCAAACACCGGTGTTTTAACTCCTGCAGTTTAGCAGGGCATGAAGCTTGTGCTCTTCGGCAGCTCTGGCACATGGCAGTGCCTGACACTGGCCTGGCTTTTCTGCAGAAGCTCCTTCTGACATAAATCATTCTTAAGCCGAGACAACTTGTGGTCTCATCATGGCCAGTCAAATCAGCTCCCTGTTTTGTTTAACTAACAAGTAATACTTTAAGTGCTCTGAAAATGCACCATAATAGGAAAAGTCTGACAGAGCAAGTGATTATCGTTTCAAAGGCAAACAAAGTTTATAGGAGCATAATTAGTCATCTGCTCTTAAACAAGAAAAATATGGTAGAGGAACTGAAAAGATAATTTTTTGGGTTTGAGAGAGACACAGAAACATGTTAAATAATGGAATGTCATTAGAGTCTACATTTATTTTAGGGATAAACATAGCCATTATACAGTTACCCACCTTCACGTCTGCTCCTTCTGTGCTCTGCCTAATGGGCTCTGTTCTTTGAGTACAGAAAAAAAAAAATCAGCCTTATCCTGTTTACAGTTGAGCTGCAATATACTTAAAATTATTACTTTGGATTTTGCACATTAACTCTGTCTGCTGGCAAGAGGAAAACCCTCACATATTATGTTATTATAGCTTTGAGCAGCACTAACGAAGAAGTTGCACAGGCCGAGGCCTGCTCGCCTGTGTCTGGAGGCATTGACAGCAAGTCTGTGGTCGCACAGACATGGAGAGGGAGAGCTGGGCTGCCAGGCAAAACAGCCTGCAGAACTGAGCAGAGCACTTCAGGAACTGTGCACCTCAGCTGCTGCCAGGCTGGGCTGTGGACAGAGGCCTCCATGCTGTGGGTAGGTGAGGTGTCCCCTGGTGCCAGCACAACCGTGGCACGTGCCGACACATATGGTCCTGGTGTGCAAGTGGGAGAAGGAGCTGCTGCTGGTGGGTGAGACTCTGGAGTACATGCACTGGAATCAAACAAACTACCCGCACCAGCATAAGTAAGGGAAGGTCAGTGGACAGTCACGCTAGACAGGCTGGACTGTATCTGCACTCACAGCAAGGGGTGAAGCACGGCAGGGGGATCAGGGAGCTGGCTAGCTGTCAAACCCACTGCAAAAGCAAAATCTGACCAAAGAAGTCACTTTTGAGCTCCATGCTGCCATTCCTTGCCTGCTACAGATTCCAAAGCTAACTAGTTTTGGGGTAAATTTGCTAATTTTTTTAAACGTTAATGAAACATCAGCATAGGCGTTCACATAGTGACTCCGTAAAGAATACAGGCTAGTGCAGAGAATAGGATTTTAGGAATCAGAAGAAACTCCACTAATAGCTGGCCTGCATGATAAGAAAAGAGACCCAAACTCAGATACAAGTTAAATGCGATTTTCTTCTCCATCTCATTAACCTCTGAGATGACGAATCCAGCAAAGCTGTGATTTATTTACCATGGATGCACTCAGAGGATACTGCATAACTTAGTGTTCTGGCGCTGCGAAAGTTATTTGCAATAATGAATTTTTAAAATTCTTTGGAGAAAAGAGAATGCAAATTCCCTTCCCCCACCAAATTAAGAAAAAAGAAATTGCAGAGTAACATTCAAAGGCTCATTAAAAGCAGCCAGGGAAAATAGATTACAGAGACTTCAAAGACTCACGATACTGGTTGAGAATCAGCTCTCTTTTTCAAAGAAAATGTTATTAGCTAATCCTTGAAATTTGGGTTTTGGCAGATGACATGTTATTTCCTGCAGGTGCAGAAACGAGGGTATTAAAAGAGTTTTGGTAATGCACAGAAAGCCTCCCAACTAGACCTACAATTCCATCTGTTCAAACCAGCCTGAGTGAACTCCCAGATTCCTCATACATGCACCGAAATGTGGCTGTGTTTAAGGAGGAAACTCTAACCTGCACGAAGCTATCTCGTTTACTGAGAAAGCTAGTCTATTAATGACATTTTTTAGAAGGAAAAAAATTGCTGCTATTATCAGTAACATGAGGGGCATGAAACAGAAAAGCCAATGCAATGTCTAACAGAAGCAACATCTACATGCAGATAAAAGTTGTGCTAACAAAACACCATAAGCTTGCAAACAAACATCACTCACCACCACTTTCCTGCTTACATCACGTTGGAGATGCTTTGACATACCCTCTCTTTTAAGGTCCTCTTTACAATGTCCCTCGTGTCTGTTTTTTTCTTCTCGATCCACGGCTAATCCCAGCTCCTCCATTAGTTACAAGTCCCTGGTTATCAAAAGAGACAAGGCCAGCCACATCTCACTTCAAGTCTTTTGTTAAGCTGAGATCCTTTGGCTTTGATTTAAAACACAGCTATCTCACAACGACAATTTTCCCACTGAGACTCTCACCTAGAATTTGGCCTGAAAGGTGTCCAAAACTGTGTCTTACTGTTCCCATGGCAACCAATTGCTTAAAGTCCAGTAACATGTCATAAGATGCCCTTAGTAGTTAGAAACATGAAAAGGAGCATCCAAAGCAACAAGGGAAGATGGAATAGCAGCAAAGTTTTCCCGGAAACATATTCCTTTTTTCTAGCATCCAAAAAGTTGTTTTGTTTCTTTTCAGATATGCTCAAAATAACTTTGCTTTTGGATGCAGTGTAAGGGCATACAGCAGCATGAAATTCAAGCCATGGCACAGCCAAAGTTCATGACTTGTGGAAAAGAGGGGATTAGTCCATGAAGTCCATGAAGTCTACCATTAATCACAGAGACCCAGATCTGAGTACATCATGAGACAAAACTTCTATGGAGGACAGAGTGAAGAACACCCCTTTAACGAGCACTTTGCACCCATCCTGAAGAAACTGATTTGATAATCTGAAGCATTTTTAAGATCTTGAATATGCCATATAGACACTTGCATTTGCTTGTAAGAGGCAGCTTACCTTATTACAAATCCATTCTCTGCTGTGTATAGGGTAAAGCGTACACTTCATCAAGTATACAGTGTTGAGGCCTCATATCAGAAAACCTATCACAGTTAAAAATGTTATTAAAGCCAGCCTACATCTACAGAGGTGAAAAGAGAAAGGAAGTATTTTGGCCAGGGTAGCTGGTCTGTTTTGCTTCAGCATGTAACATAGCTAGGTATTTTCCATTAAGTATTTTTAATTAAAGTGCTCTGAACTAGTCCTGTTGGAGCTGGAACAGGAGGTGGAGTATGGCTGATGGCATCGTATATGATTATTTCAACATTATTAAACAGGTATTGTCAACATTATACAAATGTGTGTTGAGCAAAAAATAAAATACAGGCACAAAAAGCACCTTGGTCCACATTTAAGACATTGCATAAGTGCCTCGATTTTCAAAAGTTTCTCTCATTGGCCCTTATTGCTCTAGTTTTATTGGCATTTACACAGATGTGGCAAAAGTTTAATTTAATACAATACTGTTCAGATAACAGGAGGGCTCAGGAGATTTAAATTGCTGCCAGAAGAGAGGTTTAAAACAACTTGGGTGTTGTGGAGTATTTATTGCTAGAAGAAAAATAACCCAGAAGTTAGTAAGTGAAATAAATATTTCTGGAACTAAAAAGGCTACGTCTTGAGAGCAGGGCATCTGAGCAGAGCTGTGTAACTAATTGTGGCTCTCAGTCCCTTTGCACAGATTTATTTCCCCGTACGTGACAATGAAATGATGTTGGGGGTGTTGCAGGATCACCTTCCTGACACAGACTCTTTCCTGTGGGCAGAAGCCCTTGAGGGCATGTGGAGGTAAGGACTGGGGAGAGAAAAGCACATCCTGGGGAGCACTACAGGGGTATTCCTAACAGAGATTATAAACAATAAGAAAAATATCTAGAGCCCCTGTACCTACTCTTTACTTAATTTTGTTGGTCATTGAGTTGTTCATCTTGCTAAGACCTGAACTGTGCTCTAAAAATGCCTGTATCTGCCCCTGGTTTATAGAGGCACTGGCTTCCTCACCTGGACATCTCAGTTACAAACCAAGATAAAGAGTCAGGTGGAATGGATCTGAGACACAATATCTCCCATTTGCAGCAAGATACAATATTCTCACAATCTTCCGTATTAAATTAGCAATATTAGGATTTCCAATGAACTTCCGGGAGTCTCTTACTCTTTTCATCTGGATGGCAGACTAAAAAGGATCCCTAGAAAATGTTGAGGGAACGTAAGGTATATGGGGGAAAGCATCAGAAGTGAAGAGTTATAAAATCTGTAAGAGCTGCTTATCTTGCTCTCCATAATTTAATTATTAAAACCTTACTGTCTTTAACTGATCTAGCTATGTAGGAAGAGTGAGCAGGATAACCAGCTCACAGGACATCGTACTGAATCACCATGTATGATTTCTGCTGCATAGAAACTAATTCTGAAGGCACTACGGCATCTGTTCATTACCCATTATGTTCAACAAGAAAACGTCTTCTTTTCCATTACCTGGGATGGCAGTCCAGTTGGAAGCTCCACCTGCAAGAGGTGTGTCAATGCTCTTATACCTGACCAGTGCATTTGAAGTGTTGGGTAAGAGTTTTATGTGGATTTCTCCATGGCTGCTATTGTGTCTGTTACGGATGTTGGTTTCCAGACAACGTGTGCATATAGTTACTTTGGCTTAATTAGGAATATTTACTCTTTTGCACCTATCTTAGCAGCAGCCAAGGCTGTGCAGACAAATAAAAATGTTCTGAGTATCTGAAAAAGATCCAAGAACATTCCCTCTGGTTCTTTATGACACAGTCTGTGCTACCCACACCGGGCTCCCTTCCATGCCAGGGCAGCAATGTTGGCTGGCTGCTGTCTGGAGGATGCGTCAGAACAATGGTGTTCAAAGGAATGATGTGGGACCCAGGATATTCAGGTGTGCACCTATACTACCTTTTTGGAATTGTATCTAATCCGTTACTCAAAAAAAAGAAAGAGTGAATGAATGAATGAATGAGTGAAAGAAAGAAAAAAGAAAGAAAGCCTTGATAATTGACTAATCAAGAGGAAGGAGAAGCATGAGGAAACAACAGTGTTTTTAACCTTGTTCCTACAGCTCTAGCTACATTTGTTACTATCTCAAAGTTTGTCACAATACTAAAAATCTTACCACAGGCAAAATGTCTCAACAATATCGTTTCAATTTCAAAACTAGACACAGAACTCCACTCCTGCAAGTCTGTCTTGACAAGCACGCAACACTGAACGTTGTAAAGTAGAATCAAACTGAAGTGGCAATTCAAAAAAAAAATCTATGTGCAGCACACATTAAAAATTCACTGCAACATCCCTGATCAAGCATGAGGTCTTAGGTTACATGAAGTGAGTAACTAACGCACAAATTGTTCTTGAGAGCTACTTATCTTGCTCTCCATAATTAATTTAATACCTTAGATGAAGAGAACAAAGGTTAAGTCTTGCTCTCCAGTGAGGGTCATTCTTGAAGAATAGCTTCTGATTTTTCTTCTATGGACTTTCGGAAACATCCTAAAAACTCCAGGAATAATCCATACAGCTCGTGTGAATGTACTGGAATTAGATTGGAGCAGTTCACATCAGCTGTCAAAGTGAATCCTGTGAAAAGGCAAAGTGTGTGGGCTATAGGAAGTCAATTTCCAGATAATTAACACTCTATATACATAACAAAGAAATGAAACAAAAGGAAGGGGTGAGCAAGAGTGTGAAAGAGCTTTTGCGTTTGACCTCAGACTGGACTTGGTCGGGATGCTCTGGTCATAGAGTTACCAGAGTTAGCAGCCCCTGTTCCCGTCAGGATGTCATTTAGACCCCTACAAGTCCTGGTTATCACATTTCACGGATATGAAGTCTTTTTTATCCAACCTTGCCTTCACTTTTAGTAGAAATAAAATCAATGGAGGAGCTGTGGCGTGTAGCTTGGCAAGGTCTCCATGCGTCCCGGAGCCTCCCACAGCAGGATCCACCAAAGCGTGTCCCAAGGGAAGAAGGGAAGGCTTTGGGAAATGGGCTGTGCATTTAGATGCATGCACCTACCCTTGTTCTCCAGCCTTCCTGGGGTTAACATCTTCATGGCAAAAGCAAGATCCTGCTGCAGCTGTGAAATAAGTGCCCATTCTTGGGCTGGTGTGAACAGAAGAGCACACGAGGCATGAAGAGTGCACACCCACGTGTCACAGTGTACCAGATGATTATCGGAGGTCCCTATATTTTTCCCCTTATTTAACCTTTGATATTAATAGCGGGTAGGCAGCCACAAGTGCTGGAGGGAAAGTGATATATCCCCGGTGGCTTAATGGATGAGTCGTTTAACAATGATGAGCAATAAACAAAAACGCTACTCTATTTTCTGCAGAACAAGGTTCCTTTTGTACCAGCTGACCATCTGGCCCATTAACTCTGTTTGGTAACATTAATGTAGGCATGTATTTTCACAAGTATCACTTAGGCCCTGAGTTTCACCCTTTAAAAGATGTTTACTGCTATTCACGGCTGGTATTGTATTTCTTGCTGGACCTGCATTAATGCTTCCATTCTGAACCAAGAACTCCCATAAAACTGAAAATATTCCCTTTAGAAGAGCTCTGCTGTTACATGATACATTGTTTGATGACAGCATGATCTTTATACCTGGTTGTATTCAGATTAAAAGGCTGCTGTTCCTCCTTGCTTCCAGAAGACAGCAGCAGCCCTCAGGCCACAGGGGACAGATAGAGTTGCAGACAGACCATATATACAGGCATCTACTTCTAAAGGCATGGTTTTAATTGAACAAAATAACCATATGCACTGAGTCAGAACTTTCAGTCTTGTAAATCGGAGTGACACCAGTTGAGCTCTGCCATTTTTTAACGGCTAATGTTCTAGCTCAGAAACTTTTAGGCCATAAAACAGAGTAGGTAACTCCCCCTGCATCCAGCATCGAAAGCAAAGAATTGATGAGGTATTTGAGGAGTAGTTCCCAACGTGTTGTTAATCCCTGTTGGTAGGGATTACTAAATTCGGCATTTTACTGGTCAAAGAACAACCCCTACCGCTGTTAATAATTCTTAGGCATGTTTCACTGGGAATAGGTTCAAAGGTCTGTTGGTTTCAGATACTCAATGCTTTGAATAGACTTACTGAATTGGGATGGAATTGGAGACACCCAAAATGCAGATCTGGCATTTCTTACCTACTACAAATGTTTTGTGTGTTTTTTAACCATTAGTATTTATCAAAGTCAGCAACTCCATGGTGCAGAGAAGAAACTTGGAGAGCAGGAGAAATGCAGTTCATTTGTTCCTGAGCTGGGACTGAGCTCTGCCATCTTCACCATGCTCTGGTTCAGACATGTTCACAAGTGGGCATGCCTCCGTCTGGTACCTGAACAGGAGTCAATTATTAGCTGCAAGCACAGGGGAGAGCAGGGTTTCTGGAAAGCACAGAGAGATCTTTAAGAAATGCCATCATTCTGAGAAGTTAACACTATGAAGAATCAGATCTAAAGATGTGGTTTTTAGTAATGTCATCTCTGTTAAAGAGAAAAACTGCTGTCAAAGATAACTCAAAACCTAAGCATGCTCATGTGGCAGTGAACCTCAGGCTTTGTTTAAAGCTTGCAATCTCAGCACCTTTGCAACTGTGAAATACCAGTTCTTTCACTTTTCTGCATACCCATGTCCTTTCATGTCCTTGAACCTCCCCATTGCATCTGGCTAAGAACATAAGCGTGTCAGCCAATGCTCATCTGTGATTATATACACAAGGTACAACAGGGAACAGAATAATAATGCAAAGTACTTCATCTAGAGGACGTGAGTGTGGTGTAAGGAACGCTCCTCCTACCACACCTGGGCAGATGTAAGCATGTGACTGCATGATGTGCTTCTGCTGTGCCCTGTTATAAAATGAAAGCTGAACATCTCATTCTGCTCCAATTTTAGCACCATCTCCACAGATAATACAGAGCACTTCACAGACTTTTCAAGAACATCGTTTTATTTTTTTCATAATGTTTATGGAAAAAGAAATTTGTCACACTACCTTGCAAAAGGCGGTTGCTTTGTTGACCAGATGCCAAACTGAAATTCAGACATGGATGGCCAGAAATAAGATTTACTTTAATCCTACTAATCCTGAGCTGTTGATTGGTACAAAGCACCATTATAGCTGGGTAAGCTTCCCAAGCTTATCATCTGATTCTGTTTGGAGTCATGAGATCACTTTGGATTCTCAGTTTTTCCCT
Organism: Penelope pileata; assembly: GCA_013396635.1. Lineage (NCBI taxonomy): Eukaryota > Metazoa > Chordata > Aves > Galliformes > Cracidae > Penelope > Penelope pileata. Next base: position 360,905 of record WBMW01006229.1, on the reverse strand, counting down.
TGTAAGGGACAGCATTGCTGCCTCATGTTTCATTCTCTGCTCTGAACAATAATGTGCAAAAGAAATCGTGGACGTTTGCCAGCAGATGCAGGAAACTCAAGGAAAATGGTTTGCCTAGTCCTGACAATGTTTTCTATCAGGGAGAGTGGAATGAGAAGACTTGGATCTGTCTTTAAGGTGGTTAGCAGTCTACCTGGGTAAATATGCAATCTTCTTTATGCTGGCTTCACTGAAGCCCCAAGGCATCTTCACAGGCTGAAACAGTACGTTATGGAGAAGGGCTTGGCAGTGTTTTGCTTAGGGAAAGGGGAAGAAACAAGCATCTCAAAACATTTTCTGGTGGTTGTGAGGACCACTGGTGACCCAGTGGGAGCCTGTTTATAATCCTCTTCCAAGAGCCTCTGGAAGCAACCTAGGGACTTCCAAGGGTATGTGGATTACAGGGTTGAAAGTCATTTCTCTAGACATGGAGCACTGACCCAGTCCCATTAACAGCAGCAACATGTAAACCCAAAGGGAAACCGCTGTCACACTACCTGGTTAAAAAAAAAATGAGTAGGACCTCTGCGGAAAGGTTGTCTTGTAACTGAACAGTTTGCTTCGCTTACTTTTTTTAACATAGTGATTATATTGTGTGTTCCAGTTTGACAGCGCTGCATCACAGTCCTGAACACCATATTTGGTTTCTTTATACCTCACTAGGATATTATCTGTTTATCGGCTGCCTGCATTCCAGACCCTTCGGAAAATTCCTGCCCTTGAAGCTTATCTAGTTGTTGGATAATTAGAAGGACACAGATCCAATATATCCCAAGTACCCCATGTTACAATGTTATCAAGGTAACATCATCACACCAACAATGCAGTTTGAGCTCAAAAAAAAGATACATATTCCATGTTAGGCTTAACCTTATCTAGTGCCTGGCAGATAAAACTTGAAAGGGCAGAAGTAACAAACAGCTTCTGAGACCTGCCTTCTCCTAGAAAGAAAGGGGGAAAGTTTTAAAGAGGTGAGAATGGCTGAGTTACATTGTTTTTTACTTTAAGTTGCCTGCACGGATTAACGGCTCAGAGGTTGTTTTGAGACTGTGGTGGTCTTCCTTTCCCTCTCTTCATGGCATTCCTGCAATGGAGCCCTCTACATTACTGAGTCTCTTAGGTGCTATGGTAATATAGATGATAGCTGGTAGTAAACAACACAACCTCCTACACACCATTTCAATATAAAGCAGATGATTGAGAACAGCTCTTACAGTCCCTTTTAGCAGTGGATGCAATTAATTTGTTAACATTTCCCTGTAGTCCCACAAAGAAGCTGAACAACATAGAAATATAAAGCAGATAATAAATGTACATTGTTGATTCAGCCCAGCCCTAAGACGTTATCCATTGTTTATACTGAACATCTTCATACGTCTTAAAGGAGAATCTCATCTTCTGAGTGCACAACACATGCTTGAGACTGTGGAGTGCTTCCAAACATAATAAAATTCACCATAGCACTGTCATCAAGGCAGAGATTAAAAACTGTGCGACTGAGGTTAATTGCTGTGGTCGTGGGATGTGCAACATTGAACAACATCTCCATTTACTTGTCTCCAGCCTACCCAGCTCTTGCCACTTTCCAGAGGAGTTTTTGTAAGTGCATTGAGTTATCTACATAAGTATTATTTGCAGAACTATTAGCTCAGGCATTGAAAGATGGCTGGCTGTCCTCTCCAGAGTCTTGCCTCTCACAAGTACAATGTGATAAAAACCATCCTTGGAAAGTGATAGCACACGAACTACAAATGGAAGTGAACAGGGGAGAAGCAGCAGCTCCTGGCTAACCCAGAGTTTGGGAAGCAGTGAGAGGTAGAAATTTCTGCATCCATGAGAGTCTGGGGGAAGCAGAAGAAAGTAGCATTTTGCTCTGTGTATCTTAGCCCTCCAATTGTAGTCCATACCTCTGATGCAGGGAGTAGGTTCCTCAGTGTCTGGCTGTCTATACTCACTTGTAGGTCTGACTCTGTGCTGCTGGTGTCAGTGGAAATCCCTGTACTGATAATGGAGGGCACACATTTACTCTCAATTGAAGGAACTGGGTGATGTTTAAAAGGACAAAGAGCCTTTTAGCTTCCATGGTTAACAGAGCAACCATTTTCCCTATTAAGAGAGTGCCCCATTATAGTGGGAAAGACATCTCTGAACACCCTTAGCCTGCAACAGTGCTGTTCTTGTAAGGAGTTATTACAGTGGGATCAGGGAATTGCTCCAGTAAGTTGACTGAACTCCTTTTAAAATTGCTTTCCTAACAACTTTACTGGCAGGCTATTTCTCCAGTTGGGCAGCGGGCATCTATGTGTCTGTTCCCATCAAGATGTGGGCACCTCAGAGATCTCTCTGATGTCCTGACTTCTTGACTTCTGATTATATACAGCTTACACTTCTGACAGTTCACATAAATAGTCTTATTTAAAGCAGACCTGATGATCTCTTAATGCTTTTCAAGGCTAAGGTTTCAAAAGAGTTTTCTCTCCAATTTAGTTCATGGCAGCGCTGTATTTCACAGCTGTTTTTAATGTATTTTTGGAGACTGTATGGAATCAGTATTTGAGTTATAAGGTATGTATATCAGATGGAGCCATAGCCACCATCCCCTGGCAAACCGTTAGATCAAATGAGCTGAATCTCCTCTACTTTATTGCCTAATTAATTCTTGAACGATCACTGAGTTGCAGGAGTGGGACCCTTGCCAACTTTGGTCACACTCTGTATTAGGTTATGCCAGAAAGCATTGGAAAGTGAGGGTTTTCTTTAATCTGGGTACACAAAGGGAAACTTCTAGGTAGGTGGGCAGGGGCTTCTATTGCCTGCTTGCGCAATTGAATAGCAAGAGGAAGCAGTTCTTCAGCCAAGGGTCAAAGTCCCCAGGGAAGAGCAGATCCCACTGGGGAGCAGGGCCATGGAAGTGCTCACATTTCTCAGTGCCGGCTTGCTGCTGAACAGCTCTGGGTTGTTAATCTGCAGACAAGCCTGCCTCAGACGACTAGACCTTTTGTGGCTTTTGCAAGTGCTACCAGCAGGCGATTCATTGGAGAGGTAAGTCAGGGGCTGCTGGAGATGGACTGGTGGCACAGAGATTTGTTTAAGAACTGACTCAGAAGAATTCAAGAAACAGTGTTTTAGGAAGAGCGTTGCTGCTGACAGGGCGAAGCTAGAAATGGGACCATGAGTGCAAAACTTCTGTATTTTCATAGGGCAGCAGTTTCACTTTTCTGAAGCTTTGTCCTGATTTTAACAGTAGACTTTTATGCATTTGGTCAAGTGGCAGATTTGTCTACACACTGCCTCCAGAATAATAAAAGCTATGCATTTGTTCTAGAGTCATGGAGAACTAGGAGCACCTGGCACAGTACTCAGTGTACACAGCTGGAGGCCTCACCTCTGCTCTGCTGTTCTGGGCCGTGCTGATCTACAGACTGTAGCCAAGAGACTTGGGCAGCTTTGGTAACCTAACCCTAATCTCATGGGTGCTGTGGCCATGTGGAGCCACAGCTAAGCCATGAAGCGCTCTAGAGAGCTGAGCAGAACGGTGCTCTCATCTTTGTTTTCTATGCAAGCTGGCTTGGATATCAGAATGTGTACAATTGCATGGAATTCCACCTATGCAAATAATGGGAGTAGCAGGGCACACGCTGCCTTGGGTACAAGTGACAAGTAGATAGCTACTTGAGTACCTCTGCACATGGCTGCATCACAGCTGTTAGCTACACCTTGAACATCCCAGCAGGAAAGAAAGAGTATAGGCAAAGACCAATGGGCTCCAATCAGTCCTTCACCTCTGCCAGTGTTGTCTTCAACAGTGGCACTCAGAAGTGCCAGTCAGGGAGAGCACCCAAGCCTGCTCACTTTCCCTTTACGCTTCCAGCATCCAGAGTTCATGCATTTAGGATTCTGGAGGGCATCCTACTCAGCCTCCTGCCTTTAACATTTGTTTATATAACTGCTGTCCACAAGTTCGAGCAATTTGTCTGAGACAATAGGGTGGAAACGATATTGGCAAAGGAGACTGATTAGTAAGATGTTGTGGCTACACTCATTCCTGATATGAAAGATGCAGCTGAAATCTTATGAATGAGTGCCATCGTTTTTCCTTAATGTGTAAATAAACTCAGGTTATACTTCAGTGTGGGTTTAACTGAGGTCATTGACACAAGCCATTTGTTTTAATGGGAAGAGTAGAATGGCCAGAGGCTAATAGAAAACTCAAGATCTGAAATGCAGTGGCTGTTTTACATTTGCATGGCAGGCAATCAGCTTTCAACTGCTGTCCTGGGCATTAGTGAGCTCTTTACCGGCAGGCTGAAGATCCCAGATAGCAATCAGTTGGAAGTGTGAAAGCTCAGCACTACAGTGAAGACCAGAAGCAAAATGAAGGAAAAGGCCCTGTAACAGTTGTCCTGCAGAAGTCCGAACTCACAGCTACACCATTTGTCTCATCCGACTATGCCATTGTCCTGCCTGGAGCCAGGCTCTCTGCTTCACATCTTTTGGTTCTGGCTCTGCTGCTGTTTCCTTCTCATTGAATTGCCTCATATCATCTACTGGTCCTTATATGAGCCTTGGGTGACCCCACTCCAGGCCCACCCCTTTCAGTGGAAAGGGGAGCACAGGTGAAAATTTTCCTGTACTCCCCAGGTCAGCCACACACCCTTCCTCCAGGTGTGGTATCATCAGTTCAGGCCGTGATCAGTTTCCCTACAACAGCACTCAGGCAGACTTTGTGTTTCTAACGATTTGTTGAGATGCTCCTTGGTTCCTAAATTATCTCCACTCACAAGTCACTGTACTTTTGTCTGGCACTTGGCTTCAATTCTTGTACCAGCATCCCTCCCATGCCTCTAAGATATTGCTGGTAATCTCAGAAGCAATACAGGGCTTCTCTTCATGCACAGAAGCATTGCTCCTGGAGGGTTTGTGCTCAGAGGGCATACAGGCAATGCTTTCCTTGCAGTATCTTATGTCTGCAATGTTTCCCTGGAAGCCACTTTCCCTCAAAAGCAGTCTCTGATGGGCCAGCAAAGCAAGCAGACTTCTGCTACTCGCAAAATTCCTGCAGCAAGCCCCAGTGTCTCTCCTGGGAGAAAAACCTTCATTAAAAAAAAATGAAAAACAACAACAAAAAAACAACCGTAAGTGTAACAGCACAGCATGTTTGATCATACGCAAGGGAAGTTAGATCCCACACAAAGAACCCACCTTATGCTGTCTGTGTGACAGCAACGGAAATACCTTCAGTATCTTTTCATTTCTGCCGTGCCTAGATGACTTATCAAAGATTTAGGGAAAGCCACTGAGAAAAGGAAGCCTATTTTTACTTGAATATCTGTTTTGACACATAGGGGTTTATATCACATTACCCAGAGATCACAAATCAAAAAACGTTGAAAACCATAGCCCTGTGTGTTTTGTGAATGAAACAGCAAAATTGTTTCAGACAGATTCTTTGCAATCCCAGGCAAAGCATCTGAGGGTTTAACAACAGGCATAAACAGAATTTTCAAAAAAGCTTTCACTTACGCATGCAATGAGTGGCAACCTCTCACCAAGATGATGCCCCTTCCAAAGAGCAGCTGATCCCTCCCTGGGGCTGGCCCTTCAATGAGCCCAGGGCAGCCCCACCCTGGGCTCACACCTTTGGGTCTCACGGAGAGCACAGGTGCCAACAATTTGCCTGTGCTCCCCAGGCCAGCTACAGCCCTCACTCCAGGTGCTCAATCACTGATCCAGGCCATGACCTAACATTTCCCCTACACTATGTAACCCATATTTAACCTGTGCAAAACCAGAGCTGTTCCAAAAGCCCCTCTGGAAGCCAGGGCATAGGTGGGTGTGGGGTGGGGAGATGATTGTCTCCGTGGTGCTCTTCTACCTTGGATCGTCCAACGCCAAAGGGAGGAGGAGGCTGAACTAACCCCAGGACAGGGAGCCCTCAGGAAGTTGGATGCTCTTGCAAGTATTTTTGTCTTCAAGAGTGAGGCCCATGGGAGTTGATAGTGAAAGCACGAGTGGAACTGTGTTTGTTCTTTCGCCGTCATTGCAGGAGAAGTTCTTTGTGTGGTGGATCTATCGTGGAGACACTCCTTTCCCTCCAGTATTTAATGTACAAAATTTAGGGGAATGGCTTGTTCTTGTTGAAATATTGACTCGTCAGAAATTGCAACGATTGGAAACCACTAGATTTTCCAGTGTTTTCCAAGTAATTGCAAAGTCTCTGCAAAGAACTACAACAAGCACAACATTAAATCATCTCTACATCATCTCTTTTCTCACCACATATATAGGAAGGTGCTAGGGAAGTAACCATGCCGCTTTAAAAAGAAATGTAGTGGACACAAGTTTGTTCATATGAATAATGTAAATCGTATTAATGTACTGCTTTTCATGCTGAATTAATTTATCCATATTTCCGGAGTACTCAATAGCTTCTCTGTTATTTTAGCACTGCATGTACTTAGTTGTGGATGATTTACCCTTGGAGAAAGGGTCAAGAATCTTCAGTCTGGGCCAGAAGGTGTCCAGAGGATAAGGGAGAAGTAGACAGGGAGAGTGGCCAAGAGCTGTGAAGTGAGCCAATGTTGATTCCACCACCTGGAGTGCCGTGCTGAGGACACCCATTGCCATTGCCATCCGTTGTCAGTGGTGGAGGCACCTCCCCAGCAAACCCAACCCCTGTGGTTCGTGTTGCAGTAAGGGTCCTTGGCCAGAGCTGGATGAGTGTGCCATAAGGGAACCAGCGCACACTGAATGCTTTTATTCTGTGAGCATTTATTTGCTTCGGCTGCACAGTTCTCTCATGTGCCTACAGTGCTATAGACTTCATTGATAGATACAAATCAGCGTTTGCGTGCTCAGCACCTTTGCTTGCATCTGAATTTTTTCCAGACCAACAAAGTTACACAGATCTGGCTGATGTGTCTGTAGCATAAAAACTTCCTCTTTTCTGCTCCCGCCTGCAGTAGCTGGCTGCCAGTGATTAGTCTGCTAATTAGCAAGGGTGGACCAGAAAAGGAAAAAAAAAAAAGCTTTTAAATCAAAGACATAACCCCCAGGCACACTATTCAGGGAACACCATATGCTAAGAGAAGCTGCTTGCCCTGGAATACATGCATTTGCATTTCACATGGCATGCCATCTCCTGCTCATTCTTTCCAAAGAGTTAAATACAGCAGAAAATTATACTTAATATTTTAATAATGTTTAACTGTGAACCCCTAGCCTCACAACCACATTAAGGAAGCAACCAAGGAAAAAAACACTTATGAGGGAATTTAGAGTAGCTGTGCAACTTACTCCTTATTATTGCAGACTTTCACCACTACAGTGAAGTCAGGCTTGGTTCCTTGGGCTTGCCCATACACAGCCACTTGAAATTATAAAGCTTCAGCAGAATGAGCACTGAGGTACACCCAGGAGCATCCTCTCTGCCACAGACAACCCTGAAGTGCCACCACAACTTTCTACACTTGCAGTGAGTTGTATAATCTTCATTTAGTTTGCATCTAACGTTGCACCCCTAACAACCATCCTTAGGATTTAAAATTCAAGTAAGAATTCCATCTCGCTCTGAAAAATCTGCATGCTCCTTAACTCCCTTGTGAGAAAGACCCTGGATCAGACCAGCAAAACTCACCTCTCCTTCCTTGCATGTGCCAACTAGCAGGAAATTCAGCTAGAGCTTCGTGGCCCCAAGGAGACCAAACTAACAAGGGGGCACAAGCAGCAGCCACCAGCCCTGAAAGACGCCTTTGGGCCCTCTGTAGAAAGAGTTTCATTTTTTCAGAGTCCTATGGACTACCAGAAAGACTGTCTTGTGTCACCTCCTGGGCAAGAGAGCATCACAGCTCTCCATACTAATTTCTCCTTAAGAGCTGTGCAGCAGGAAAAGGATAAAACTGCTTTTGGAAAAAGCCTCTCCCTTCCTACCCTGGATAAGCAGTAAAAGGTGCTGCAAGATAAGTAGGAAGCAGAAGCTGAGCCAAGAAAGTGCATCCTTCACCAGCAGCACATGTAAAACCTCATGGGTCCATCAGGTGGGATTCAGGACTTTCCCCATTGGTATTTCTCTCTTCAGCAGCTGACATGCCACACACTGAGCACACTTTGTAGGCTCAGTCCCTCCTATGGACATTAATGTTTCATGTCATTGCCAGGCCTGAGGACCCTTTCATGCAGATTCCTGGGCATCACTGCCTTATTAATAGCAACATAGCATGCAGCCTATATAGCTCTGAGGGCTGGTGGTGCTCAGAGGGCAAGCACCCAGAGCACATCTCTAGCTCCAGCTACTCTCCCTGCTTCAGGCTGACATTTCCCACTAGCAGAGTACCCCTGGAGGACCACACAAGCACATTCCTCTCCATCCCCTCAAGAAAAACGCAGCCTCCAGCCTTTTACTGTGTCAGCACAAAGAGTAATTCACATGCATATGAATGCGTTTGGCTAATCATAGCGTAGGGATAATTCTCTGCGTATAATTACATGCTATACTAGGCAGTTAACACTGCAGGGATGTTAAGGTCTGTGTCTGTGTTGGAAGAGGGTTGGAAGGTTGTTATGCAATGTTCACAGGACAAACGGGCAGTTTCAGGCCTGCCAGCATATTTTGCACAGACATTGAGCTGAAATCTATACCTAAATTGGTGCAGTCCTGATTATAACCAAAAATAGTTGTTGCTGGAAGATTCAACTTAAACTCTATCCCCTTATCTTTGTGAAAAACTCACATCTTTGCGCAGGGATCTTCATCGTACTGATACCCAAAGCTGCCTGGCTTGCTGGATTATCCAAAAGTATGATCCTGTGCACCACGTTCACTCTCCCACTTTCAGAAGTTTTGAGCAGCTATATATCTCATATATGGAGGGGGATTAGCAAGTATGTCTGGAGATCGTGGCATCCTGTACAGAGTTAAGGGTTTTCTGAAATCTGTGGGTGAAGAAGAGACATGGAGCCCTTTGAGAAGAAATAAAAGTACGTAAACATCAAAACAGAACACTCTTTTCTCCACTTTTTTTTTTTAAATATGTCAAGAGAAATATTATTCAAAATTGAACAGAAGTTGAAAAAGAAAAGTACAGCAACGTTCTTGAATTAAAACTCAAACACCAAGAGAAAAAAGCAACGCACAACACTCAGGATAAAAGATACAAGGAAACTCAGAAGTATCAATAACACAGTAACAGGAAGAACACTCCAAGTAGTCACAAAATACAACGCTGGCTTGCAAAGTTCAGGAAGCAGGCTAGAAAACTATGAGTTTTTTAAAATGGTAACTTTCCTCCAGTTTCTAAGCCTTGAGAATATACACCAATCTTCTTTTGCTCTAAGTTATTTTTGCTCAGCTGTCACCACAGCTAGAAGCTTAATTCATACAAGCCTGAAATTCTTAAACAATTAGTTGGCTTTCTGAGAGGCAACAAATATTAATAGACTCATGAGAAAGGCTTATGAACTGGCAAGGCTGAATCAGGAACCCCTAGTGTCAGAGCAAACCCAAACAGAGACAACATGAATTGCTGACTGAAGCCAGGGCAAATCTCCCTATAAATCCTGTGATTCTCTGTGTGACCTTTGGCAAATCGTTTGGTCTTGGTTTGTTCCTCTGTCTACTCAGTTGGAAAACTGGTTTGAAAAAAAGAAAAGAAAAAGCAGGAGCAGACCGAAAACCAGATGCTGAGTATGAGCTAAGCTTTTCCAGGTAAATAAATAATTTTTAAATAATTATGATAATATAAAATGTTCAGCATACCTCAAGTTTTTCTTTATGTATTTACTGCTGGACCTGGGCCCATTTACCCCAAGAGGATGAATATGACGATGCTGGAGAGGAGGGATCTGGTGCCAAATCAGCAGGGAGAGCCATCAATCCTTGTAGGGAATATCGGACTGCCAAAGGCAACACTGTGATAACAGTGAATCCCACCCAGATTTCCAATCCAGCTCATGGCTGAAGCCAAGACCAAAGCCAAATGGTTTTCTCCTGTGCAGAAAGGGATGAGAAAGCCACTGGAGAACACAGGAAAGCCCTGGAGATGGTCTCCATGGGACTGGCGTAGCCTCACAGGGAGCTCAAGGCAAGATGTCCCCATGAGCAGGGGCTGGTCTGGATCTTGGGATCTCATCCTGTGATGCCTGCCAGCCAACACATGACTTCCACTAAATCCTGTCATGCTCCAAAATAAGTTGGACTCAATAACTTCACAGACACATTGCAGAAGCCACTCAATAGAGGTAATTTTGGGGAGAGGTTAAGGATATGTACAGAAGCAAGAGGGAAAGGCTTTTGTTGTTGTTGGGTTGTTGAGTTTTTTTGGTTCTTTTTTTGTAGTTTTGATTTACTGTGGGAGTTCACTTACAGGCATTTATTTACTGCTGTTGGCAGGCTGAGTGTGCACGCAGCTTAACAGATTTATCTGTACTACTGCTGGGTGGTCACTATTCTTGTGTTGTAAGATTAATTGCAAAGACTCCTAGGGCATTTGGTACTGGGAAGTTTAAACTATTTAAGTAAAATAATAATGCATTTTTCTCCATGGCCTCATCCATCTACACTAGGAAAGTCAAGATCTGTAACAGGCTAGTGGTGCAACTCCTCAAGCAATGGGAAGGAAGGGTGGCTGAGTGCGGAAAAGGCTTTTACAGCCCATCAGCTAGTACTCCAGGTACAGCAAGGCAGCACAGTGCTGAAAATACTGAAAGCTTGTCTTGTTGCACCCTTCGTTCCTATGGGAATGCCACAGCTATGAGCTGTAAATATTTCATTCTCCTGGGCTTCCAGATCTGCTGTCTCTGTTTAGCCAACAATGAACATGCAACTCTCACTTAGTAGCTGGCTTAGAAACTAATAGCCAAGTCCTCAAAAAAGTTTAAGCCTTCTTTTGGCACCCAAGTCCTCTTGATTTCTCTTGATTTCTTGTGAGGAAGCTGTAGGCCACCATGAGGCCTCCCCTCAGCCTCCTCTGCTCTAGGGATGGAGGAGGCTGCTGGATTCCACTGGCTCATGGCCTCATGGCACAGCCTCTATAGCTGTGGCTGTATGCATGGGGCAGCAGGTGGGCTGCTGGGGACAGCCCATGTGCTCACACCCGTCCTGTGGGAGGCGAGTTGCACAAGAGAGGAAGGGTTAGCAGGAGTCCTGTTCCCTGAACAGATACATACCACAGTGCTGAGTACCAGTAATTATTGAGTTTATTTTTCTAATAACTCTCAGGAAGAGGAGACAACTCTGCTATAAAAGGAATTTTTATACTGATTCATTTTATGGATTTGCACAGAGTAAGAGCAAACTTACTTGCCAAATCAAATATCAGTTTTAATAAAGCTTTTAGGACTTCACCAGTTTGGGAACATAGGGTGCCATTTTTCTGGGTGTATGGATTGCTGGCTGGGATTTTTTCTTTATATGCTTCAGTGACCCTGTTTTGGCATTAGTGACAGCTTCTCATTTCTTTACAACTGAGTGGGCAATAACAAGAGCTTAGGCATGCAGGGACTTCTGCTAAAGTCACAGGCACGTACACTGAGCAAAAGCTTCGCAGTAGAGCAGCTGGACCCCGGGGCAGCAAATACCCTCCATCAGGCTGCTAGCTCTCCAGCTTCAGTGCAGAAAGTCCAAGTGCAAGGTAAGACCTTTCCTTCCTGGATGTGTTCCTGGATGAAAACAAAGACATCTCCAATGAGCTGAAATGTCCATTTTGACTTTTTCTTTCCAGTGCAATCCTGTATCACACAGTGCTTGTGCAGCAGTCCATAGAGAAGAAGAGGGAGAGGCTGCTGCACATCGCCTGGCTTTCCAAATTGCCCCAGTGCTCAGGACAGTCCAGACTCCTCCAGGAGCTGCTAGCTCTGGCCATGCAGCTGAGAGGGAAATTTCCCATCCTTGACCAGGGTGGTAGAGGGTAGGAGGGCAGGAAAGCCAGAAAGGCCTGAAGCATCTGTCCTTTAACTGGGACACCCTTGCTTCTTTCAGGCTGGAGCAAAACCAAGAATTTTTTGGAGTTCCCTGAGCAGGAAAGCAAAGTGAGATCTCCAGTGGGCAGGAAAAGCCTCACAGTGGAGGAATGCACTCAGTATCTTCTGACTTGCTCGTTCATGGAGGGACCTCCCAGGCCTCTTTCAGGGGTTGAGGGAAAAATTTTTTCTCTATTCTTGACAAACTGACCACACATTTTCTGCTATGCAACGAGCGTTACCTCTTAAGAGGTAGAAAAGACTTGCTGAGTCTTACAAAAACTCTGAGAGTCCACCCAGGATAGGGCGTCTTAAATAACGGCACCAGACTGTCAGAGAAGAACTGTCCAAGGGCATCCCAGGGGAACCACCTTCTTTGCCACATCTCCATGGTCATCCTCTTTTCCTCTTCTTTTCCACAAGGAGACCAGTCAAGAAAAATGAGGTGACAAAGGACACTTTGTTCTCTGTAAGTGATGGCCAAATCCGTGCAACCCAGACCTGAAAGTCTCTTTCTCCTTTTGCCACTTTGGAAATGTAAGTTCAGCTGACTGCACTGTGCCTGTGACAGGCTGAGTAATCAGTGGCTGAACTGGAAAAAAGCTAACAGAATGCACTATCCTTTTGTTTTTTCATTTTATTTTTATTGCAAAATGACATTATTTGATAGATTCTTTCTTGAATAGGTTGTTTCTTGAAGTAATTTTAGTGGAGATTTTGAAAGAATTAGAGTTGAAGTAGCTGGCTCATGATAACCACTGAATATATAATATTAGTGCCAGCAAAGCTGATACTTTAATGGTAAAGTTACCCATTCCCACCACAAAAGCAGTCGTTTTCCTGAAGTGCATTTATAAATTCAACACATGGCAAAGTTTCACTCTCCACCTTTGACAGTGGTTAGCGACAAAGGCAGATCAGAAGGTGGGAATACAGCCCTGCAAGAGCTGAACTCCATTTCTTTTTTTTTTTTTTATTCAATAAAAGGGATAGATTCACAAGGGGGAAGTTACTATTGCCTTTTTTTTTTTTTTTTACAGAAAAGCCTTTTTGCTTCTCTCAGCAAAACTGGAGCATTCTTGTCTGTAAAAATGTCACATTTTCACCTCGGGCAAATTCATGGAAATTTAAAAAGATTTACAACATGAAGTGAAGTTTTAATTTCCATGAATATGCCCCAGGTGAAAATGTGACATTTTTACAGAGAGGAATGCTCCATTCTTTTCAGCAAAAGAGTATTTCCCTAACGAAATAGCAGTTCAATTCTAAAAGCTGCCTTCAATTATGCCTTTTAGAGCTACAAAAGGAAAGTTTAATACACCCATAAAACCCACTGCTTTCCCATTTTGCCACAAACAGGAGCTTCTCAGTTGTATAGACAGCATTATTCTTATTGCCCTTACATTCAGGATCTTTAATCATGGATCAAGACCCTATCGTGCCAGGCACTGCATGTGGGAAAACATATGGCTGGTTCCTGCTTCAAAAAGCCAAGCCCTCATGGCAAGAGGCGACAGCATGGGGGAGCGTATGGAGAGGAGACAGCAGATAATTGGCAGAACAGGGCTGGGAAAGGAGGTACCACAGACCTGTGCCTCGTGAGGAGAAAGGGAGTCACCCCCAACAAGTTGTCAAACCCTGAAGTTGGGGCACAGTGTTGGGGACAGGCTTGGGGGAGTCTCACTCTACTGCAGCAATCAGAAGAAGATGAGATGCAATGCTCTTCATGCCCCGTTTTTCATTTGTCCTGCTGTCATTCAGGTGGCAAATGTCTTATATATGAAGAGGGGACTAATGTAAAACACCAGGACAGAATGCCAGAAAGCAGAAAAGGGTCCAGAAAAGGAGTGGCTGTGGTACAAGAAGCCAATACTGTCCTGCTGCTGCAGAGACTGCAAGCATCGTGCTGGGGTAGAGCACAAGGAGCATCAGTTGTGAGCTTTGGTCTACATAAGGCTGTTAAGGGGTTATATTCCTGTTAGTTGGAATATTTTGTTTTGTTTCAAATGCTTTTTTTTTTTTTTTTTGCCTTTTTTTTTTTAAGAAAAATAAAAAAGAATGGCCCAAATCCGGTTCTCCAAAGTAAAAAAATAAATTAGAGATCTAGAAAATGTGATTTATGAAGAAAGACTGAAGGAAACAGGGTTGCTTTGTCTAGAGGAGTCAACACTGAAGGGAGACAAGAAGAACTTTTAAATGCATCAAAGTTATCTGCAAACATGAAGGAATGATTCTGTTCTCCATGTTCACTGATGACAGGATGGGAAGTAACGGGCTTAGATAGTCGCAAAAGAGATTTAGGGTAGGCAAGAATAAAAATGTAGTAGTAAGGATGATCAAGCACTAGATAGATTGGCTGGGGAAACTGTTATATCACCATCATTATTTGTTTGTTTTTGAATGACAGGTTGGGCAAACATCTGTTGTGAAGGACTTAGGTACAAGCTGATCATGGTCTCGGGCAGGGAGGGGACCAGACCCGCAGGAAGCCATCAAGGGGCCCTGAACCACACATCCACCGCGACAGAGCTGCAGTTGCCTGTGAGGCACAAAAAAACCGTAAGGGGCTGAGAGGAGGCACGGGTGAGAAACTCTGGGAAATGCTGGGCAAGACTATCACAGCCCTTTCAAATCTAGTTTGTAAGATTTATGGCATGTAGAGTGTAATACATCCTATGGCATGTATTACAGCCAGGGGCCTCTGGCATGTGCATATGCTGGGGTTTAAGGCAGTCACCAGCAGTTCTGAATGCTTCGAAGTTCGGTGCAGTCCTGAAGTTTTTTGAGTACATGCTGGGCACCCGTCCTCTGGAAGCCTTTCAGACTTCTCAGAGCTTGTTCCCCTTGGGCAGCCAGAGTCATCTTGGCAAATTCAAAGGCATCTCTGCTTTGCAGTCTTTCCCAGACTAACTTGGGGGATAATCAGCATTCATTTAAAAAAAAAAAAAAAGATGATTGCTCTAAGAGAGAACAGAGAAATGGAAAGTAGGAAACGTGGTTACATACATTGATGAGAAGTACAACCAGTTAGACTTGAGCACAGCACTGAATCGTAATTATAGAAGCACACAAAGAGGAGATTCTGGAGACTTTGCAGAACAGCCAAGGACTTGTACTCTCCCCAGACTTCTTCCTGTGGTTTGGAGATTTGAGTCAGACCACACAGATCACAGGGAGCTTGAAACGACAAGGGAGGGAAGCAGAGAGACCCACACCACAGCCAACAAAACCCTAGAAGTGATTTGTAGTAAGTGCTTTGGTCTTACCCATCTAAAATCCCTTTCAAGTGGAGTCGGAGGGAGAGGCTATGGATGCCACAGCACCTTGCTGCTTCAGAGGTGGTAGGTGCCGCTGCACAGCTCTGGAATGGGCAGGTTGGGTGCAGAAGACACAAGCAGATAAAAGATTTCCCAGATGCTCTGTGGCTTTAATCTGTGGCA
Source organism: Penelope pileata (assembly GCA_013396635.1). Classification (NCBI taxonomy): domain Eukaryota; kingdom Metazoa; phylum Chordata; class Aves; order Galliformes; family Cracidae; genus Penelope; species Penelope pileata. Next base: position 345,471 of record WBMW01006229.1, on the reverse strand, counting down.
CGTAGCTTATACTGCAAATGGGGCAGAAGATATTTTGCTGCTATTGGGGTATGAGTGTACACTTGGGCTACTACCAGTGTGAGAGAAATGTTGTAAGACACAGTCATTAAGCCTTATGACACTGTGTCTGCTCCTTTCAGTGCAGTGCAAATTTAGCTCTCCAGGTTCTTGCCTTTTTGTCTTTGAGCATTATGATCTGACACATGAAGACTTTGCTCTCCTCAGACAGGTGGTCATCTGGTGGCTCAGCACAAGGAAGAGATGGTCAGCAGACAGGTCGTGACACACAAACCACCTCGGCCTTTGCCCTGTTATTCTTGCTGCCAGCTGCAGCTCTCTCTGGAGCCAGTTAGATGAACTCATTGCCATAGCACTTCTGCAAAACACCCACTCAGTCATCCTGGCATCACTAATGCATGTGCATCTTCACACCTCTTCTACTATCTTGGCAGCCTTTGCCCAAGCCCAGTCTTTGAGAGCAAGAGCGTTTGTCTCCCATTGCCCCCAGCAGGGAACAGGACATGTGGAGAACATGCACCCAGCACCTCACCTCCTCAACTGTGGGGTGCTGCACCATAATATGAGTTTCTGCCCAGGTAAACAAGTCATGAAAACAAGTCAGAGAAAAAAAATCCTAATCCATCTCAGGCCTGTCCTGCTTTGGGAAGATGATGCACAGAGGAGCTTTCCCTGAAGATGCTGCCTTTGTGTCTGGCACCAGGGCAGCTCTGGTGATGGGACAACTGGAGAAACACGAATGTAGGCAGCAGTGGGAGATTTTCAGAAAGTGCACCCACACAGGGACGGGGTTTCCAGCAACCAAAGCAAAGGCATGCGTGCGATGTGGGAAGCTGCACTGTGGATGCTGTCAAGTAGATTAGAAGAGGGTGGAAGATTTATCTCTGCGTACACATATGCTGTCTGTAATTTCTTCCAAAACTTTCAGGGGAAGTGCAGTTCCCTACCTCTGAGGAAAAAGAATAATTTCTGCAAGATGCGTGTTTTGTGTTTGAACTCTCTTCCTTCACAAAAAGAATGCATATATATACATACATATATATCTCTCCAGGAAATCATCTCTCTCNTTTTGGGGGGAGGGGGGGCGCTGCAGATCAGAACTCACTGGACTATTGTAACTGGGCAATGATTAACCAGTGGAGAGGTTCCTATAGGTAATATTTTTGCTGCCAGGTGTTCTTCTGCTTCTTAGTTTCGTGAAACTCCTGAAAGACCTGGACAACTGTGCTAACAGGGCATATATGCACAGGGGAGAGGGAGCTGAGTAGATAGAAGGCAGAAGAAGAGAATTCAATTTTTTGAGAGAGATTTTCACAGGAAAACACTCAGTCAGTTTTGTCAGGTCAAAGTCAGGTTGCCTATGGAGACTGATTCTTCTCACCTTGAAGCACTGGTGTGGTTGCTAGCCTCATCCCCGCAAAGCCAGCAAGAACATCCACTGAAGAGTTCATTAGGCTTTAACAAACTATATGCACTGGGCTGTGTGTGCTTGCCGGGCTAACCCGAGACAAAGTATTTAACGCCCAAGAAAACATGTTAGAAGGGAAGCTATCCTTTCCTCATATATTTCCACATCAAGCATTTTTGAAAGATTTATTCAGCATAACTTGATTATGTCCAAGCTGCTGCATAGCTCCCAAGAACAGCTCTGACCTTGGCTAAGGGTGGGAAATCAAGGAATTCAGCTCTCGAAACAGCCTTTCCAAACCACTCCCAAGTTTGGTGACAAAATTCTAAGCAAGCACTAGTTCAGCACCCATGTGGGGAAAAAAAGGTATGTTTTTATCCGCTGGCTCAATCCTCACAAAGTGTTACTGTTTCCTTCCCAGCTTTGGCAGTTTCCTAGGGAATCAAGAGCTTATTTTCTTAAGGGTTACCTGCTCCTATTGGTTCCAATGATCTATTTTCAGCTCGTTTTTAGCTAGGGTAATTCACTTCATGCAGTTAAAGGAGAAAACAACGATCAAATTAAATCATATTATCAGTGTAAGATAAAATAGCAGTGGATTTTTTGGAGCATTATATCTCAATAGAACAATTTGGATCAAATCCAAACACTCAGAAAATCTGTAAATTTGCTTTTAAGAGGCCAGTAGGGGGGTTTCATGGAAAATGCTCCAATATATGAAAAAACTTGTGAATAGTCAAACCCATTTGTTACAAGATTTAATGTGATTTTTTGCTGTGTGATTTGTGGAAGCCTGTTTTTCTGATTGCTGCTTCCCATCAGGATGTTTTTATAAAATTGCAGGAAAGTTTTGCTTTTTAAAAAATTTTGTATACTAAATGGAGAAACAATCAAGTCTTCAATTGGATTGTCACTCCAGCTTTAAGGACTTGAAGTTTTTGGGTAGAGAATCATATTTTATTAGAGCTACTGGCCAGCCTTGGAGGAACAGGTGAGCCACTGCGTGCACAAGTCCTTTCTTCAGGTCTGAAGCAGAAATTGTCAAAGCCCAACTGAGGATCAATATTTTAAGCTTAACCTGCGCAAACATTACCTTGGACTAAAAATATCAGTTGTGATGTCCTCCAGCTCCCTGGATATCTCAGGCCTTGAAGAGCATTTCACAATAAACTACTGTTTTGATGAAAAAATTGTCATTCCAAGCCCCAGCTGTGAACTCCTGTTGACTATAATTAGAGAGCAGTGTTCTTAGAAGCTAACAAATCCTCACGTTCCACACTCTGGTAGAACATGGCAAGCATGTCTAACTTGCTGAAGTGTCCCCAACCACTGGCATGTCAGCCTGAAGCTCAGGAACACCAGCCCTGACAAGAGCTGCCTTTCCGTCCACCAGTGATGCTGAGGAAGTTTTTGCAATGTTGATCACTGTGCAAAAGTCATGTTGGCCTGAGAGCTTCAGAAGACACCCTGGTAAAGCCCCACAAAGAAGAAAGGTTTGTAGTCTCTGCTCAGGGTGGCCACAAATGCCCTGTACTGCTTGATCCTCTATTTGCCCCTCCTAGGCACCAAAAGTCTCGCAGCTTGGGCATCTGCTCATGGGGGCTCTGTGGGGACAGGGAATGCCTGGTCCCACCTGAGCAGGGAGAGGTTTCACCCAGCCTGGTGTGGGCTGGCTCTGCATCTCAGAGGTTCTCCTCACTGAGGAGTCCTCAGCAAGGTTTGCCAGGGTATAGGTGGCCCAAAAACGTCAAGGCTGCCAGGGGCAATAGCCAGTACTGCCACAGTGAGGGCCAGCCTGGCTGTTAGCCAGGATCATAAGCAAAGCAGTTAATTTGCATTTAAATTACTTAGGATTTTAATCAGAGGTTAATAAACAAAGGCTTCCATAATTATTTATAGAGATCACAGCAACGGTGCTTTGCACAACGCAGTGGTCATCATCATTTGCCCTTGGGACTGCAGGGAGATACGGCTGGAAAAGAAAAACCTGCTGCAGCACTGGAACCCACTTCTCCAAGAGGGGCCCTCACTCCAGTGGTGGCCACACTCAGGCAAGAACACAGGCCCCTCCTTCCCTAGCAGATGGGAGCTCTGCCGTGCAGCCATCAGCTGAGCATCCCTGCTGGGATCCTGGGAGAGGGATGCCACCTCCTCCTCCCTGGGAGCCTGGTGGTAAAGGGCTGCTAGCTACAGACCCAGATTGCCATGCTTGGACCTTATGGCATGTGGTGACCCTGCTAAGCAGCCCCCTGACACAGTAACAGCCTTCAATGCTTTTTCATATCACGTCAAAGAAAAAACTTGTATTCTCAACCTTTTTGCTTTATGCTGCTATAGCTAGTTACGTAAAAACTGAGTGTCAAGTCCACGCTGCCTAGAAACTGCTGCTCTACACCGGAGAAAGAAAAAGCAATGGCTCTCATTACTTCAAAAAATGCAAGACCAAAAAAATCCCCTGAGCACAGAGGTGACCTGTGGTGCACAGCCGCACACCACAGGTGGCAGAGCAAGGTTCAGGAGGGACTTCACTGCACAACAAAGCAGGAGCTTACTTGTGCCTATTTGAGGGGTTCAGCACACAGATTCACAGCCCTGGATGCTGCTAAAGAAAATCTGCTCAAGCAGGAGGGTACTGGAGCACAGCACTGGCATGAAGGATGGGTTTTTTTTTTCCAAGAAAATTGAAACAGTCCGGGATTTAAGTTTCATTTCCCTCCGCAATGCTAGGCAAGAGCAGGCACAGCAAGACTATTTTAGCTTACTTTTTGTCAGTGGCTTGCAAACAGAAACTCAACAGCTTAACAGTTTAACACAGCTGGGGATATTCAGCTTCAATGACTAAACATGCCTGAAAGATGTCATAGCTGACTTGGAGGATCTTACATTTGTTCTGCCCAAAGACTCACTGTAATGCTTTTTGTCACTGCAGGTAATTGGCCCTGCTCATTCTCTGCATTCGACAAAGAAAGGCCCCAGATCTTCCTGTCCATGGGTGAAGGAGAGAACTTTCTTCAGTCCATTCTGGCAGTAGGTTCCAAGATTTCTTTTCTAAGGAAAAGAAAGGGAATAATTTACAACTTCTTCTGAGAGGGCCTTTCAGGCAGGGACTGATTCACAGAGGTGAGCAGAGTTGGGAAGGGAGAAAAGATTACTTTAAGAGATTTGCAGCTTCTCTCTCCCACTAACAAGCCCCTGTGCAGCTCTGGCCACACAACACACAGTTTGTCTCCCCTCCCCGCTTCTCTTGACCTGTGAAGCTGTACCTGGCCTTATCTTCAGCAGGCATCTGCCCCCAGCACTGCCTTTTACCTCAGAGATATTTCTGGCAGGTCATGCTGCCCTGCCTCCTCCCCTTCCTCCTTCTGGGACAGCAGAGAGCTGATGTTCCTTCCACATCTGCACTCATCCTCCCATTCTGAGCACACGGTGTATCCTGGCTTCAGCCCAAACGAGAATTGTTCCTGGTTCAGGTTACTCTACTAAGGGAAAATCTCATTCAGCTTTCCCACTCCAGTGTTCTCAAGATACCACACAAGCACCCTCTCAAAATCTTCTTCTGGTCAATCTTCTGCAGCTTGGTGGGATATTGGCTGGGGAGGGTAGAAATAGATGGATGAGTGGAAAAGAGCAGCCAGGACCACTGGAGGAACTGATGGAGGGAACAGCTTGTGCTGCCTGCCACATTTGTGCACAAGTTGTTCATTTTCTCATTGCTGAAGAGGCACAATTCAATGAAAACACCCATAGTCTCTGCCCTATGAAGAATTTTCCAGGTTATAAAAACCCCTCAAAGTTCATGTCAAAGGGGACCTCATGAGTTTGTCCAAGTGTATTGAAGGATGGACAACCCACAACTTCTCTGGAAACCTGTTCCAGGATTCAGTTGCCCTCTTTGTGATATTTTTTTTTCATTGTGTCTAATGATACAAGGCTCTTGTAGCAATCCTTGCCCATTGTCTCTTGTCCTTTCCCTGTGCTCTTCGTGCAGCAGCCGAGCTCCACAACCTCCCATTCAATAGCTGCAGATGGCAAATAGACCCCCTCTTTGTGGTTTCTTCTCCAAGATAAACAAATCCAGCTGTCTCAGCCTCTCCCCATACATCAAGCTGTCTCACTCCCCCTGTCTAACTTGATGGGCCCCCACTGAGGTCTCGAGTGTAATGATGCGTTCTTCAGATTAGAGTCCAACGCTGGAGACGCGATTTCTCCAACAGTCTCTCCATTGGTGGCCCTAGCAGTTCCAGTGCCTTTGTGGTAAGGGATCTTGTCACTCTGTGCCTAGGAAGGATGCTGGGGTGAGGAGAGGGTGCTAGTGGGACATGTGGGGATGTCCACAGCACAGTCTGGAGGCAGCCCCCAAAGCTGGGTGACAGCCTGGGGAGACACACAAGTAGTAGGAGCTCAGTGGAGCCAAGATGAGAGGGAAATTTCTGGGACTGATGTCAGCCAATCCCAATTTCTGGGGTTGATCAGGGAGACAAGCAAGTGCCTGAATGAGTAGAATTTGGAAGGAAGAAAGCATTTAGAGCTTTATTGATAGGGATGTAGCCAGTAGACCAAGAAAAGTAGTATTTCCACTTGCTCTTTACTTGTTAGATCACATATGAAGCATTGTGTCTAGTTTTGGGACTCGATATAGGAAAGCCGTTAATGAGTGATGAGAGTTTAGCAGTTTAGTGAGGGGCACGATGAGCACTGAGGAGTTTGGGAGCTTTGGCATCACTCTGTAGTCACTCCTTTCCATGACCACAAATCCAGGGGTGCTGTTTGGCGAGCGGAAGGCCCTCAGTGCACACACCATAGTCTGTCTCATCCCCAACACCAGCATAAGCCATTCAAACTCCTCTTTGGGGATTGGGAAGGGGGACTATGACCTACAGCATGGTGGACCCAAAAAAAGCAGCAGTGGAAATGGGCTGCAACAAGTTCCTGGGCTGTCCCCAGGAACATTGGGCAAATGAAACGCTGCCCTAGTGCTGATCGGCTTCTTATGTGGCCTCCATTTCTTTTGTTCATGTCCATCATGGAGAGGAATAAAACACCAGAAAATTTCCTGCATCCCAACTGTAAAAATAGAGTCGAAGTAGGACATTTTCTCCACTACTTCAGGGCTCATCCTTTGTTACTGAAGCACGTCATGTAACAGTTTGCAATTAAAACCATCAACAGCATGGAAGGCCACACCACAATAGCTTTGTAGTCAATTATTTGATTTATAATTAAACATGCAGAATTTCAGCTTGCTGACTAGAAAGTAGGACAAGTACTTTCTGTTTGCCTGGTTCTATAAAAAAAGCCAAGAATCCAGGCTGCAGTTTCTATAGCATGTATAATTTCTCTCCTCCAGCATGGGCTGTCTAGACAATGAGCAGGTTAGAACAAGGTAAGTTTCAGGATGCAAATTTTAAGTATTACCATAGCAACAATAGGAAACCCCAAAACATACAAACAACCAGTGACTGTGAGACCCCCTTAGCCATCTGTGAAGGGAAGCCGGGTGAGGCACTGAGAGCACTGCAACACGTGGGTTGGGTTTGAGCTCTCCCTTCATGTGGTGACACTTCCCTGGATTTATCAATGCTGTTGTCAGCTTACACAGCATGGTAATTTTGCACAGTGAGTCAGCACTTCAAATCCACCCTGAAGACAACAATTTCCAGCTACTTTTTTAATCAAACACGAATGCCGTACTGTACATCTCTTCCCTCCCGACCTGTCTGTTGGATAGCGAGGAAGATTTGAAGGTGGTTCTTCTGTCAGAGTCCTTCAAAGGACACAGCACATCTGTATTTGTTCTAAAATAAAAGACAGAATAAAGAAAAGGCCAGATACAGGTGTCTGTTCTCAGTCTGACTGATACACCACCAAATTCTATTGATTCCTGGGCCAGCCAAACACATGTGGGCCTATACAAGTCTCCGATAAACACATCAGGGGCATCTCCTCAGTCTGGCCTTAGAGTTCTTCATCTGATTTTCAGTTTTTACGTGCATAAAATGAGGCCTGCTCCATGGCCTGCTCCATACAGCTTATTGCACAGGAAGTCTGTGTACGACACACAGTGTGCTAGTGGTGCGTCAGTTTCTAACAGAAGTTACTTCTCTCACAGTGTCTGGTATGAAGCTGTGTTTTTGTTCCCAGAAGAGAAACAACTGATAACACCTGGCAGTGTTGAACACAGCCAAGGACACATTTTCTTCCTCAGTGAAGCAGTTAGAAGGCATAAGGAACTGTGAATTGGGAGGGGACAGGACTAGGGCAGCTAACCCAAACTGACCAAAGAGCTATTCCATACCACATCACATCATGTGATTTTTACGGAAGGGAAATCGCTCTCTTGCTCGGAGGGAGGGGCTGCTGGCCGGTTGGGTATCGGTTGTTGGTCCCTTGCTTTGGGTATTATTTCTTGTTTCTTATCTTATATATATATATGTACTGGTATTTCTTTTATTCTCTCTGCTGTCTTAGTAAATAGCTTTTATCTCAACCCACGAGTTCTACCGTATTTATTCCTTAATTCTCTCCCCCATCCCACTTGGGAGGGGGGAGGGTGAGCGAACAACTGTGGGGGACTTAGCTGTCTGCTAGGTCAAACCGGGACATGGTGCTAGTGCTATCAACAATTTGTACCTAGTTACTAAGCAAAGCACTACACTGAACCTAACTAATCAATGCTGTCTTCTCTGAGAAGCAGTAACCAAATCTTCATGGCTGTTACACCTCTCCAACCGCTTTGTACAGTTAGTCCCAAGGACCTTTTTAGAAAATTTCTGTAAGAAGTACTCTTTTCCACTGCTCTCTTGTATGTATCATCTTACATGTTCATCTTCTGCAGCTTTGTAAGAGGCCACTAGAAACTTAGAGACATTGCTTCCTCCAGGCATGCCAGGAGCTTATGAGGGCAGCCAGATCCCGGTTTTTCTGGGATTTTCATGCTCATAAAGTGAGAATGAATACTAAGCCACAGTTCATTGTGTAAGATCCCAAACATCTGTTTGCGGGAAGAGGCTTTGTGTATCCATACAGCTTCTAAAGCTGACTTTCATGTGAACACAGCATGATTTGTATTCAAGACTAGGACACTTTTGCTACACGCAAGGCCCGGGGTAGGCGTACACCATCACTGGAAGAGCAGAAAGACTTCAGGTTGTGCACAGTCAAACATGCACATATGTCTGCAGCATTTGTCATATCTGGAGAGTAGGCTTAGCTTCCTATGTAGACAAAACTATCATTACATTTTCTGTATTCTGGTGTTTGAACATCTCTACTACATGTCCATGAAAAGCATGCACCTTAAGGGTTATGATATGATGGGGAAATACCACCTGGGTAGTAAATATCTGTGTTTCCCACTCCCTAACAATAGAAAAGGGCCTTTACTTGATGATTTGTACATTAGGGTATCCATATGCCTGCTTTGCCCCTCTGCCTTCCTGTAATGATGGTGAACTGTTCTTCATAGACAAGACTGCCTGTCGTCAGAAGAACCTACTTGTTTGCATGAAATATTTCAGGAAAGTGAAGCAATAATACCTCCAAGGGGACAGTTTCAGCAATCAAGTTTCAGCTTGATCAGTAACAGGCATGTCTTAGTGCAGAAGTAACCCTTCCCTTCCCTTCCCTTCCCCTCCCTTCCCTTCCCTTCCCTTCCCTTCCCTTCCCTTCCCTTCCCTTCCCACTGGCCTTAGCCCAACTGTAGTTTCCAAAAGCTCGGATTATGCTGGTGTCAGTGGCTGCACACACAGAAGAGGCAGATTCCCACCCTGAGAAAAACGCATTATTTGGCGATGCTCCTGGCAGGATTTCGCTGGAGTTCAAAGGTGTTCAGCTTATGGGTCAGGCTGGAAGACTGGTAAAACAGTGACATTTAATAAATGCCAAACAAGAAATATTCTTTCTGTGGGTCAGTTGCAATTAGCACAACAGTAGAAATAATCAACATGGTTACATTTTACATACACAAAAGCAGAGTAGAAAAAACAAGATGTGAATGCTAGAAAAAGAAAATGGAGAAATTGCCACCTATGAACACATACATTTCGCTTGATGTATTCTTCCTGCTCAAGCCCAATTCCCGAGCAGATAGTCAGTAGTAATTTTTTTTTTAATATTTTTATGTTCAGTGCACAGAAAACACGTGCTTCATGACTATGAAGATCAAATGGTAGAGTTCTCAATGAGGGCTATGCCCAGTATTGCTACATCCACCAGAGACATCAATTGTTAAAAATAAAATTAAGACCGTTTAACTATATTTTCTTTACTTTGTCATCCTGCCATTTTTCCCAAATTAACTTTTCAGCTGCACAGTGTAGCAATTAAGCATGAAGCAACCAACTGGGATTTTTGTGTGACTAAATATTTTCCCCCAGGGTCTGGGAAATGTTTGCATCAGCTGTTGCCAAATTGCGTCTGCCTCCCAGCTCGCGTAAGGCCACAGCCTCTTGCAGGGGAAGGGAGATGTTCCTCAGAGCCCACAGAACTGGACTTGAGGCAAGTCGGAGTGTTGTGGAAACCCCTTCTTCCTCCCAAATCACTGCACAGGCCTAGCACTGTACTGAATGTAGCCATTTACCTCAACACAGTGGAAAATGCTATTTCTCCATGCAGGCCTGACTCAGCATGCAGTGAGGGTAGCTGCAGTTGATCCTGCAAAATGCAAGGCTGCTTTTTTCAAGTAGCCTAGGGAGGCTGCAATGTGGGTTGGAATCCAGGTCTTCTCCCTAGGCCACTCCCTGGCTTGTTTTCCTTGTGAGATAGGAGCATCCTTGTATTTCAAGGTGGAGTTAGGCAAGTCTACACCCACCTATCCTAGCATCAACAATATGAATCTTAGCAAAATACGTTTAGTATGACAAAAAAGTCAAAGAGAACTTGGAGCGCATCTCCCAGCAGTGCAAGAGTCTTCCCTACAGGTGCTTCATCCCACAAGTGAATTCCATGGTCTGTGGTATAGGAATGCACCAAGTGGCCGTGTTGCAGGACAGCACAGGGGTGTCCACAGTTGCTGACCATGGCCACCATCCGATTACCGCCCTTTGCCTTCCCCACATGCCACCATACTCCTTCCACACCACCTGTAGGCTATTTTCTTAAGCAGACAGGAGTATTTGCTGCCATTACTCCTTACTAGCATCCTAGTCCTCCAGTGGAACACAGACACTTCCATTCATCACGCCTGCTGTTTTAGCAGTTGTAACAGGAAACTGTGACTGCCGGCAAGCAGGGAAAATTTCAGGTTTGCCAGTTCACCCTTCCGTGGTCCATAATTTCTCATGTGTAGTAGGTAGTGGCACACTTCGCCTCTTTTAAAGGTCCTTATTACATCTTCAACACCAGGCGGATCCTTATCCCAGACAACCCATAGCTTGGGCAGCCTGGGAAGCCTGTAGGCCATCGCCGGCTCCTCCACAAAGCCAGCTATGTGTTTTCTGTTCTGTGGTCAGTGTGCATGAATCACTTCACATAGCTAGGTGTCTGCTTCTCACCCAGCGTGGCCTGGCTCTCTCCCAACAAGCCAGTGCTCTTGTTTCAGATCTGAGGAGTAATTTGTCTCTGAAAGTGTGCAGAAAGTCCAAGTAGTTCTTGTTCATAATTGGCACCGAGAAACAGTTGTCTTTTTTCTGCAAGGCTCACCAGATCTCATTACCGGAGCCCAGTTTCTAACAACCACGCTGTTGAACATTGACTGGCGCACTAAGAAGTATTAAAACAAATGTGGCAAGTGTCAAAATCCAGGCTGTGCTGCAGAGCCTTACACCTTGATTTTTATTATGTGCACGCACTTGCAAAATTCACTTGCTTATTTGTGGGGAGTGTGAAAACCATTAGGGGGAATTAAAGAGAATCTGCTGAAACTGAGGAAGAAAAGCTTTAGCATCTGCACAGAAGGGAAGGAGGGAGACTTCTGCGTGTTGGTTTAAGGCTGTGTAATTATGGCTGTGTGCTTCTCAAAGGACAGAAACCATCTGAAGTACAAGGCTGTGGTCCAGAATCAACCTCATCCTGGAAACGCTGGTCTCTGCCGTGTAGTTTTGCAGCCACCATTGATGCAATTAAACCTGCAGGCTGGCGAGCTTGGCGAAACCAGGGAAGGGTTTGTGGAGAGGAGAGAGATGCCTGCAGTTTGTTATCGCTCTGCAGAGGTAGCAGAGGATTTAGGCTGATTACACACACCACACCTAATCTTCTGCTCCCCGGCACCTGCCTCTCACAGGAGCTCTTGTCGGATAATGAGGAGTGACACGCGGAGCAAAGTGCCAGCCCTATCTAATCGTCACTGCCATTGCCACTGTCACAGGGAAGCGCCACGGGAGATGAATTTGAGCCCAAAGAGTGTTTAGAAGGATTCGGAGGCTGTTTGTTGCTATTTTTATGCAGATTCTCTAACAAGGAGGCTGGAAGAGAACTGCTGAGTTACAGATCATGAGAACAATTCCAGCTAATTAGTGTTTCTGACCCATATTAGAAGAGCATGCGTATTTTCCCCTGGGTGATTCTAAAATGTATCTTGCAGGCTTTAGTCTGTGGTAGAGGACTTGCTGTAGCTGCCAGACGTAGCATCTCACTGCCTGTTTTTGGTTTCTGCAATTCGCTTAACTCTTTGTACCATGTTTCCCCAAATAAATAAGCTTTGCCTTTCCCAAGGTCAGAAACAAACTCCATTTCACGGCACTGTCTACATTCACATGAAAAACTGAACATAACAAAACAAACGCATCAGTGGGCAATTCTTTCCTGAAGGAATGAAGTTTCGGTTTGATGCTTCCAAGAGATTATTCCAAATGACTGTGGGAAAATGATGAAAAAATACACGTACAGTCCTTTCATAACAGTTGCACTGGGAAATACAATAAAAGGAAAAGAATCCCCCTGTTGTCTCTGTTTCCTTGCGTAATCCTTGGTGCTAAGGCTGTGATTGTATCTACAAGCCCTTTTTTCAGCAATTGCTAATTATATTGCGCCAGCCACATTTGCACAGATAATAACCTCAGATCTGGTCATGCAGAGATTTACACTCGTGTTTGAACTCCTGTGCAGTGAACAACCTCCTCAACTGAAAGGAATTGCTCCCTATAAAGAAAAGCTGAGCCTGTGCTTGAGGTCCTATGGTAGGACTGGAGGTTGGGATCTCTCCGATTCCCCCATCCAGCTCAGCCCTACATCTGTGCAGAAACCTCCTCACTGCCTGACATTTGTAGAAGTCTACCCACACAAAAACAAATGGCACAATTTTGGCCTCAGTCTGTGACAACTTAAGTTGGAAAGTCGAAAACGTTTTCACATTTATTTTTCCAGAGCCCATGAAAGGGGCATTTGACTGCTTATGGTGTTAACATTCATTAACATTTTGGAGCATACACAGCCTTTACTTTGTTCGCAATGACTACAATTATTGTTCAAAGGACAGAGAAGTGAAAGCCTTGGAAGTTAAACTCTTTAAACTTGGAAGTTAAACTCTCTGGGCTCCCTCCAGCCCCCACTGCTTCCTTTAGGAAGCAGTGCTGCAGTAGCTACGCAGCCCCAGGTATGGGTTATGTTGGGCTGTGTGGACCTGTAAACAGCTAGGCCAGCTATCCATCTCCATCCTGTCAGGAGTGCTGTGACTTGCAAGCAAAGGCACCATGTGAGATGCTACCCTGTGATCAGCGTTGCAGCAGAGTGTGCAAAGAAATACACGTTTCAGCCAGCCATGTTTTCCTATGGGAGACCAATAAGGCTCCAAGTAACTCTCATACATGCACTGCAGTTTTTTCTGCAGGCAAATGAAGTGTGTGCAGACCACGTATACCAAACAGGCTGATCTGGTCCAAGCCCATGCGTCTTCTGTGGCTGCAAGTCTGAAAGTCTGAAGACATTTTTTGGACAAGTAGAAACTGAAACCAGACTCCTCGGATGACAAATTCTGTCAGCTGACCACAGTGGAGGGGTCGAAGTTCTTTTTGTGAATACAGAAATTTTGCCTAAAAACATCAGCAGGCTCTTCTCCCACTCACAGGCAGTAACTCCACTGAATAAAGACTAATCATTGATTACTAGGTCAAAACCAACATGAGGATTTTGTGTATTTGTTTGAAGAAACAGATTACAATCAGGTTACACTACAATGCACAGATCCTGTAAGGTCCATAAACAGGTTCTCAGTCTCTCCCCTGAAAGGAAAGACAAGCAGGACTAATGTCAGCAGACTTAAATTCCCCGTGAGGGGATCCCTACCCCCACAAGAAAACCCTAAAGGCTCCAGAAGCCAAAACGTTTTTTAAACCCAGCTTCATAAGGCATGTTTGCTCATCTCTCTTGTGTCTAGGGTATGATCTTAATTACTGAGAAATAATTAGAATGTCAAAAAGAGTTCTTCTGCTCACGGAAGAGACAGTGACACCACGTACACTGCCACTACTGTTCTCCCATCAGCTGGGAGTCAAAACACGAGGTGAATCCCACAGGGCTCATGGCACTGCAGGCGACACGGCACCAAACACCATGGCTCTGCACTGGCAGAGAAGGGCTGCTGAGAAGCACAGATTCTGTTCTCCTTCAGATGTTCCCAGTGACAAATGAGGAAGAAGAATTATAACAGATTCAGATTAGTATTGCATTAAATTATTTTCAAAAATTTAACATGATTTTCCTGTTGCTATATCCATCAATGTTATTCAAGGCCTTCTTGAAGTTCGAGGACTTCCTTTGCTATCTGCTTTTGGAAATGGACCTGAACTGAAGCCATAGGTAGGATTGCTCTAAATATCGTCTACATATGACATCATATAAGTGAAATATATGCTAACATATGTTTGTCATCATATTTAGGAAATCCTGGCTTCTTCTCACCCACTGTGCCTTTAGGCCCAGCTATACACTGTTGTTGTCCTTTTTCACTATTTTTCATCACAAAGAAATGTATTTGTGTTATGTTGTATGGATTGTGAGCTGTTTTGATCCATACTGCTACAGATGGAATCACTATCTTGATCAATAACAAACCGTTTACACTTCACAGAGGAAACAAACTCATCGAAGGTGAAATTCATGGTTCTCTAAAAGTGGAGGTCACCTGGACAGGGAAGTGAACCCATGGCAGGGACTAGGACTGATCAATCTCTGCCCTCAAACATTCACAGAGCAAAGATATCCTCCCCACAAGCAACTTGTTAAAAACCCACAAGCTGAAATGTGCATGTGAGATCCCTTGGCCCAAACTCTTTAGAAAAGCAAACAATACTAGCTACAGCTGGATCACCCTTCCCCACTCCCCCCCTCCCCCCTATAAATTCAACTGAGAGACTTGAGTGGGCAAAGAATATGAATGGTTACTTTAAACAAGAGGAGATCTAGATGGTTGCCTTCCAGTTATGTGGTAGAAATGGATGATAGTGGCCTCTTCAGCATCTGGTAAGAAACTAAGTTATTCTCATCAAGCACGATGAGACTAGAATACTAAAGAATACTGAGATTTAGAATACCGCAGTTGTTTCTGCTGCCTGAAAAGCTGACTCATCCTTGGGTATTGCTGGAGGGTCCATTTGAACGGGGGCAGCTAGCTATGAGATTAGTTTCTGCAGGAGGAAACAACCTCGAGTAGAGACACGGTGATCTTTATGCATAATTTAGAAAGGGAGATTTATGAGAGATTAGTGCTGTCTCCTGGTTTTACACAATGTATGCAATTAAATGTCAGATCTGTCAGTGTTTACGTCTTCATGCACAAGCAGGACGCTGTTTTCCTGAGCTGCTGTTTATCACCCGTGCCACATTACTGTGATTAAAAACAATAACATATGGACCAGCCAGGCAGGGCACTGAATCACAATACCCTAGGTCAGTTCTTTTTTTTTTTTTTGAATATACTGATTCCCAAGAGGGAACCCCGCAGGGACTGGGGAGCAAACCAACAAAGGGACACGCTCACCTTAAAAATATGTATATCCTAAAGTCCTTAAATACAACTTCATAGAAATCCACATGTCCCCATTTCCCTCTGGGTTTAAATCTGCATCTGCTTATGCCCAGCCTTACATCTCTTGTCAGAACTGAACATCTCACGCACTTTTAAGGCTCCCAGACTCTGTGTTCCCTTGCTATATCTCCGGAGTAGCTTAGCCTAGCAGGCATACTTTTAACACCCCTCAAGAAAATCTGTGGGATTCAATCTGCCCCAAGATCAGACACCTTGTGCTGATTAAAATTACAATGTTTTACACCACAGTTTATGCATGACAGCAAAAGGTCACCTTTCGGGGACCACCCCCAAAACCCTGGAGATCTGCATTCAGATCTGTATTCAGACAGCCTGAGGGATTTGAACTCGTTCCTACCTTGAGAGGGTCCATGGGGGGAGAGTAGCTCTTCTCCTCACAGACAATCTGAAGTTCATTTGACCAGAGAAAAAGGCATACAGGCCCTGCTTCAAATACTATCTGTAAAATTCATTTTTAAATTGACTCTCTCCTTAACAAGAAGGTTATTTTTTCCATCTCTTCCTCTTTCTCAGCCATTAATGTTTACTGATTGCATGTAAAGTGAATCAGTGTCCAGAGATCTTGAGAGATCTTCTGTCAGGAACACTTTCTTACTCAGTGGTCTAAGAATATCTTTGTGTCCAAATCTCTTCTCACACCCTTAATAAGCTTGTTTCACAATTAAGCTATCAATCAGGCAAACGTCCTACCAGTGATGGAAAGGACTGATCCCTTCTTGAGTTTTGCAGAAAGACTTCCAGGCACTTAGTTCTAGGAGAGAGGCTGAGGAGTCTGAATCTGAAGGCTGAAGCCAACCTAGCTGAGAGGGCCAGAGTTTAAGACTCAGCCCCTCTGTTGGTGCAAGTCAATGACATCCAGCACAACCTCCTACTGCTGCCTGCGCTGCACACACGTGCTCCTGAATGCTGCTGTGCTTTATTTTGCGTGCTGGGCTTGGGAATGATGAACTGTGCCCAAGAAGTAGCTGTTTTCTCCATTAACTGGAGCCTGGTGTGGCTGGCTCAGGTGAGCTTTTGTTCTTCTTAAGCGAGATGGATTACAGCTGTGCTATCTAAGGTGCGTACCTGCCCGCTAATCTCTGCACATACGCCAACTGAACGACAATGAAGTGTCCCATTAATCCAGCTGAAATAACCACCTACGCCAAACAAGTCATGTGAAGAAATTGTTGCAGGCTTAAATTTCGGAAAGCTGAAGTAATGTGGCCTGATTTCCCAGGGAGTCTGCTGAGTGCTTAGATCTCCTGTTGAATTCAAAGGAGCTGTATGTTCTCAGCACTTCAGAAAATCAGTCTGTGCCAGATTCTCATAACAGAATGATGCCATGCTGCACTTAAAAATAAACATTTTTTCCCCTGCCTCCTCTCTTTGTCCCATTTTAACACACTTTTTTTCCACTGCATTTTATCCACAGAGTTCTTCTTACGAGCAAAGGAAAGAGAGTGCGTAAGTTTTAATTAGAAATTAATCAACCTACAATGTGAGGTTTAAAATCCAGCAAAAATGTTGCAAAGCCTGTTATCCTTAGTTACAAAATAAATATGCAAACTCTGTCACCATACTCTTCAAAAATATCTTTCAGCTGTTCCTTTTAATAAAGAAAAGTATGAACCCTTCTGTATTACTCTGAGTTTAAAGTATCTCAAATGTTTGGTCTACCAACTTTGACAATGTCCCTTTAAGTTTTCTGATTTTTGTGGAAGATCTAGCCCTGGGGTTTTTTGGCTTAGACACAGCACTTGTCAAAACCCTTCAGACTCTCTTACTGAAGTGGCTGATGCTGTGTTTTTTTTTTCCTTTTTCTTCTTCTTTCTTTATTTCTTCATCTTTTTTTTTTTTTTCCTCCCTAGAATGACCTTGTTTCCAGCCCCAATTTCATGAGAAAATGTGGTCGCGTCAGAATTTTCCTTTGGAGAGAATTTTCATTTTACGGATCTTGACAGATTTTCAATTTCATGCTTTGATTTGAAGTTTCTCTGATTCCCTCTTACATTTTAATCTGACAGCCTTTAAGGCTAGGGGGACCTATTCTCTCATGGTTACAGCAAAAGGTTTTGCATCAGGAGATCTGGGTTCTATTTCTAGTATAATCTCCAGACTTGCTATGTAATTTGAGCAATACGAATATATGTGAGTGAATGTGTGAGAGCCTCTGTGTATTTTGCTGTCTTGTCCTATAAATACATAAACAAGCATTTAAATAGACAACTATATTCATAAAAGACAGTGATGCTTACTCTCCTTATTTCCATTAATGCTTTTGAGTATTTTAATCTTCTTGGCTGTGAAAGAAAAAAGTAGATCCGACTGCATTTGAGTACTAAGGTATCAGTTAGTGTGTTCCCTTCAGCAGCTGAATTCCAACACATGTAAAACCAACGCTGTGTTTATCAAAGTTTTGCATGTCTGCACATTCATGCAATATCCAAAACACTTCTTTACTTCAGTGAACACCTAGGGAGAGCCGCAGGCAGCATAGATGAAAACCCATGACTTTTGCCTGTAGCTTTGGTTCTGTTGAGGTGGTTACTAAAGCGATTTTAGGCTCCTGGTCAGTGTGGACTGAGAGGTATCTCCAAGGGAGGCTAAAGCCACTGTCAAAAAAGTTGTCTCAGAGAGAAGATGAGTTTCTGGAAATTTCAGAAATCTGGAAATTCCAATCTCTTTTCATGGAGTGGATGCTAATGTGTTACAGGAGTAAATGTAAGATAGGTGATTCCTACCTTAAATGCCAAAGTTTTCTATTCACCTGATGCAGAGAAATGTAGGTGCTTCTGTTCTGTAGAGCATATCTTCTTGGGAAGCCTTCAAAGGCATGTACGTCTCCCAAGGGAAATAAGGTGGTTACTTTAAAGAAGACTATTTCATTAAGTGCCAAAAATGTAGAAGCAAACTACACACTTATGTTGACTAGATCCCTATCACAGAGATGTATGCAGTTGGCAGTCGATCTTGCATGTGCCCTTCATCTACCCATCTGGTGGCCATCTATATTTTTATATCACTATATTCATGTGTAAGGAATTCCTCACTAAGAGACACTACCTGAAAACTTAAAGAATGAGAGGTCAGTCCGAGAATGGTAACAGATCAAAGTGTTGAACAGTGAAAGTAGTGGTTCATGAAAATCAGTTATCAGCACTCAGGGCCACCCTCAGAAGCTCTGCATTTGAAGACTGTGTTATGTATTTGCAGTTGAACCCAACACTTTCTCCGCTGAGCTGTCAAACAGATCCAGGAAGAGAATCTGGAAAGCCACAATTTTATTTTTGCAATTCAGCTATTTTCTCATTCATGAGTTAGATAGCTACTATGGGACTACTCACAATTTGGCTATTACCTGAAATGTGATCCGTGTAATTGGTCGTATCAGTCCTATTTATTCTCTCTCAGACCAAACTGTTCCAAGACCATAAAAGAGGTTTCAGTTTTGTCCCACCAGCGTTGCCAGTGAGACTCCCCAGGTGATCACTATCAGATGTGTTTTCACATGATTTTCATTTAACAGATTTATTTTCTGCCAAAAAGAAAAAAAAAGAAAAAAAAAAGAAAAGATAGGAAAATCCATCCACTTGAATGTTGGTGGGAAGCACATAAAAGGAGGTCTGGTGCTATAAAAGAGAAATTGTTTTTGTCTTAAAATACCATTTTATCAGCATTTTTGCATTCAGAGGTCATTTGTACCCTGCTCGCAGACAGCTTATGAGATCTGATAAATGATCTGATTCATTTTCCTTCATATTCATTTGAAGAATGACAATAAGCATGTAAGAAAAAACGTGTCTCATCCACCTCTGGCTAAATACCCAGAATAACAGAAGTTTGGGAGCAGGGGGAGAGACTGGTTCAAGTGCTGTCAGGACTTGGAAGCCAAATGAGATTATTCTTGGTCTTTCCTAGGGGCAGTAAGCTCTTTTAGGTGTGTTTAGACAGTGTCTGCTATGAGAGGATAGAGCATAAAGGTGTTTGGTACACTATGAGAACCATCCACGTACTCTTTCATTAAAGACATCACAACCAAAAAGGCGTATAAGCTGAGAGGGAAATAAATGTGGAGAAGGATGTGGAAAATATCAATTCAAAGAAACATACAGATTTTAAAGATAAAAAGTACTCTGTTTTAACTAATATAAAATGTTCTTTTACAATAACACTCTTACTCGAAAACGGATATTGAAAATGATTGTGACCCAATAATCTGTTCCTGGTACTGGTCCTACTTTCTCCCAGGAAAGGAGCATGCCCAGCAGCATCCTCAGCTCTTGGCAGGAGAGCTATGAGCAGAGCTGTGGCAGAAGGAAATTAGTGCCATAACCATGGCTTTTGGGGCCAACTTCTTACCCTACAGCTAAGAGGAGAAAGTTTACCTTCAGCTGATGAGGTGGAAGCTACGTTACACCTGTCTGGTTTAATCTGGGACAATTGTTCAAACCTAGGTAATTATGGAGAGCGCTCATAATGTTTTACAGTAAATTATTCCCATGTAACTTCTTGAATAGTATGCTGCATGTGGTAGCAGACTTAAATATGTTACTTTATTTTTCCTGAAATACAACATCTTTCTGGTTGTAGCTGGTCTAGCAGAAGCATGAGGAGGTAGCAAGCAGGAATGTCCTTGCAGTGGGAGAGATTTATATTTGTGTCTATAATTTATTTCATATTACAACAATTTTCTCAGCAAGCTATTCTTACTTTCCACTGAGCTCTGTTCAAAAGACCAGGTAAGCTGGGTATGAAGAATCCTCCTAGAAATATTGCCGTTCCCCAAGGCCTGTCGTGCCCCACACATCACAAGGCCTGGTGCTCAGTGCCTGAACAGCACTGCTAACTGCAAGGAACACGCTTCCCCTCCTATAGATATGGCCTATTTAGTTTTATATGGCACAGGAATCCCTTAGAGGGCATTTTCCCTCTTGGCAATGCACTTGCAGTATATCAGTCTCTAGTAGGACTCTAGCATTCCAAAAACAAACAAAAAAAAAGCAGCAGCCTTTCAATTAGAGGAATGGCAAATCAATCAGCCTTCTTTTCATTTCCCCTCCAGTTCATTCCCTATGCTTCTTCATCA
Source organism: Penelope pileata (assembly GCA_013396635.1). NCBI lineage: Eukaryota > Metazoa > Chordata > Aves > Galliformes > Cracidae > Penelope > Penelope pileata. Next base: position 324,996 of record WBMW01006229.1, on the reverse strand, counting down.
CTACATCTTGATGCCATTGCTTGTAAAGGGAGTTTATTGAGTTGAATTCTTAAAGAATATGTCTTCTAGAAAGGTCTGAAATCCCAATTAGTACTTGTTCCTCTACAGGAGAACTTCTTCAGATGAAGCACTGGGCTTATTGCAGTACCAGGGACAGACATCTTGCAGGTTCTGCTAGCTTCAGAGGCAGAGTTATTCGAAGAATTACTGAAATACTGCTGTGTTAAAGAGTGTTGCAGTGGAGGCAGTGTGATTGCTCATGTAGGAGCCCCATCTGGAGTACTGCATCCAGGCCTGGGTACCCAGCACAGGAAAGATGTGGAGCTGTTGGAGCAGGTCCAGAGAAGGCCATGAGGATGATCAGAGGGCTGGAGCACCTCTCCTGTGAAGAAAGGCTGAGGGAACTGGGCTTGTTCAGCCTAGAGAAGAGAAGGCTGCGGGGAGACCTCATTGCGGCCTTCCAGTACTTAAAGGAAGCTTATAAACAGGAGGAGACTGATTTTTTACATGAGCAGTTAATGACAGGACAAGGGGGAATGGCTTTAAACTAAAAGGGGGGAGATTTAGGTTAGATGTTAGGAAGAAATTCTTTACTCAGAGGGAGGTGAGGCACTGGCACAGCTGCCCAGAGAGCTGTGGGTGCCCCATCCCTCGAGATGCTCCGGGCCAGGTTGGACGGGCCCTGGGCAGCCTGACCCAGTGGGCGGCAGCCCTGCCCCTGGCAGGGGCTGGGGCTGGGTGGGCTTTAAGGTCCCTTCTGACCCAAACCGTTCTGTGATTCTATGACTCACATTTTGGGTATGACTGGTTCTACCTAATGTTCACCATCAGTAAGTAGGGGGTTTGCTCTGAGGGAGCATCCATCCCTTCTCTATTGTCAGTGGAAAGAAGGCCATGTAAACGAACAGCTCAATAGAAGCTAATACAGAATGCATAGGCAATGCTCACACTGCTGAGAGTACGTGTGCTCATGGAAGAAGCTTTAGTCTCCAGGAGAAGTGATGCAGTCATTCACACGCAGTGCAAGGGTACACCTGGGGCACCCTGCCCACCTTTGCATCTGGCAACACATGGTAACTTTGCCCAGGTCCCCTTTTTGCTGTATGGAGTGATGAATGTCAGGCTGTCAAGGCAGGGCTTCATGATGGGATGCTGAGGCTAGCGAGGCATTGTGAACCTAGGAGGTGTGCAGAGGTGTGTGAGATCTTCCATAACAAGGCTGGGGGATTGTCCCGGCAGATGCTGGAGCCAACTGTCCTGCTAGCAGTGGCCAGCATTCCTCTTAAACTCAAAACAGAGAGGGGTCCCAGTATGGATTACTGTCCAGGCAGCATGGGCGATGAGTGGACTGGAGCCGGCTAGCAAACTGGAAAGTGATTCAATAGCATAAATGCACCACAGGTTGTTGGGGTGAATCATTCTTTGGAGGCGTCTGTGGCTCCAGACACAAAGGGAGCCCAGACAGCCGGGCTGAGCTCTACACCTCGCTTTCAGACGTCTACAGCTAGATGAGAGCAGCCCCACTGGTCTCAACCCTTTCCAGCCTCCATAGGTTTGATTTTTTCCCTCTTTCACTGTGTCTGCTGGGAAAAAAGCCAAAGCCACACAGAGCTGGATCTGCTCCTGATGTTCCTCATGTTCCCTGTGTTCATCTCCAGGGTTTTGGGTTGGCCCTTCAGAGGAGCTGAGGCCAGCAGGGAAATTTGGAGCTTGATCAGCTTCCTAAAGGGGCGTGTTTGGATTCAGAGGTTTGCTTCAATCCCCTCCCCACCAATGTTTGCTAAAATAATAAAGACTCATTTCTTTCCATTAGCTCAACTTGTGTTTGCTATGTTGGTGGTCTCTTTTCCTCCCTTTCTTAATGTCTTTCCTTATAGACTTCATCAAAACAAGTTTTCTGGATTTGCTGAGTGATTCTGTTTCCTGACCTCTCCCTTTCACTTCTGCTCACCTGCCTGCCTTTATGCCTCACTGTCCTGTAAAACTTTTTAACATATCCTCCCAGACCCAGCCTTTTGGTGTTTCCATTGTAAGCAATGGAACAGGCTGAAATAGTTTGGTTATGACTAGATGGTGCCCCTCTGATTCTCTAATGGGGAAAAACAACAACAACAACAACAACAACAACAAAACCCTTCTGCTGGCACCCAGCTCTGACTTCCAGATTCCGTCCCACGATCAGCAGCTGCCATCACCTCTCCCCTCTCCCCGGGTGGCCAGTTCCCAGCTCACCGCATCTATCTTGAGGCACTTCACAAATGATGAAACTCACTGTGTCACATTGATGGATGGTGCCAGAGGTGGAAAACGAGGGCTTGTCCTGTGCCTGGACTGCATCCCAAGCCCAGAGGCAGGGTCCCCTGTGTTCAGAAGCTGGAGTGCAGACCTTTCACCTGGGCTCCCCAGAAAGGCTGGCACTGCTTCTCCCCCATCCCTGGACGCACATGCCCTACCTTTCTGAGGCCATTCTGTTCTCCACAGCTGAATGCCCTTCTTAACCTTGCAGGAATGTGAGTGCATGCTAACCAAAGGGGATACATAAAGCATTTCAGCAAGTGCATAATACCATGTGAAAAACTTACCTGAGACACTGGGGCATGAAGCCTACAGTATGGGAGCAGGAAAATGTATTGGTGGTTTTAGGCCTAACAAGCTCTGATGGCGGTCAGAGTGGCAGGGGCAGAGACAGTGACAGATCTGCACCTGGACACTTGTTAACTATCAGGAAATCGTTTTTCAGTCATTAACTTCTTACGCAGAACCTCCTTCCTCCAAAGGCTGCACTTATTATAGAGAGAAAAAAAAGCTCTCTCTTCTCTTTCCTCGTAATATATCCTGTGGGATGTTTGTTTTGTTTTAAAAGGCTCTGTAACAAGAGGGGAAAGTGTCAGAGAAAAAAAATACCTCTCTCTCTCAAAAAAAAAAAAAAAAAGTGGTTGTTTTTCGGTTTTCCTTGTTTCATTGTGTTCCAGCTGAACAGCTGTGAACTTTCTCTTCATGCCTTCCTTGTTGTTTCTATTGCCATTGTTCTTACTACTCGATCTCTATATTGAGATTTCTTTCAGGTGTACCAACAGGGGTAAAACAAGGCCACTCTTGGGTCTTTGATCTGAGTCTTCATATGAAGAAGCTGAGTATTTACTTCTCTTCTGAGCACTTTGTGAACACCAATGAGTGCTGCCTCATGTCACCATGCAGACAAGCTGCAGGTGACTCCAGTCCCCGTGTAAGTGGAGGTGCAGAGAATCAAGGATGCATGTAAGAGACATCAGGAGCAAGCCAAAAATGAGAAAGGACTGGAACACTTCCCTCTTAAAAATTCGCCATCTGCATTGTCCCCAATCTGCTTTAGAAAGTGTCTTGTGGAACATCCTGGTGCACAGGGGGTTGCAGCTTCACGGCTGTGGATGCAGGAGGTCTGAATGGGCTGAGATATCTGGAGCCGCACAACAAACCAGCAGGAGAAGTGGGCAGGCTGCTGGAAAGGGGCTGGTCATTCTGGTGCAACCACCCAGGCTCTCCCACTAAAACGCAGGCTAACAAGAGACCCAGCGAGAAATTACACGGAAGCTGGTCCTTACAGATCTAGCGAGCAGCTGTCCAAATGCAGATGATTTCACTGCTGACATGTTTTTCCACACCTTCCAGAACCTAATTCCAACTTTAAGAAATGAAGGGTTGCATAGGCCTTGCTATGGTGAGAACTGTGCACAGACAGAGCTTAATACACAGTTGTACTTTTAGTTGGAAAGTATGGTTTCACAAGACACCTTGAGTACAATTAAATCCCGGCCCTGCTGTTTTAGTGGGACAAGTTGGCTTACCTTGCAATTAGACAAGCACCAGACCTGGTGCAGGGACAGCTGGGGAGATGGGGAGTATGTGGTGATGGAGGAGAGCTGGACACTAGCTCTGCTCACCTGCAAACCAAGCTTTTATTGACCTGGGAGCATGAAAAGCATGGTGCTTCAGACCTCCATCAGGACAAGAGGTGATGGCCTTAAGTTGTGCAAGGGGAGGTTCAGGTTGGATATTAAGAAACATTTATCCTCAGACAGAGTGGTCAGGCACTGGCACAGGCTGCCCAGGGAGGTGGTGGAGTCACCGTCCCTGGAGGTGTTCAGGAAACGTGGAGATGGGGCCCTGAGGGACATGGTCAGTGGGCACGGTGGGGATGGGTTGGTGGTTGGACTTGGTGATCTTAGAGGTCTTTTCCAACCTTAATGATTCTGTGCTTCTATGGTTCTACCATGAGGACACAGAAGCCTCAAGAGAGGGGTCGGCTTGGAACCATCCTCACCTAGGAGAAAAAAGGTGGAAAAAAGCTCTCACAACTGCATTGATATTAGGCTAGTCTTATATTTCCACAGCCAGGGATTCGAGTTTTAAGGGGTACATGACAAAAGGCTAGAAAAAAATACGAGAAAGAAAATAGGTATTCATTGGTCAGGATGGTTTAATACAGTAATAAATATTTAATGAATGAATGTTTCAAAACAAAACCAAACAGAGCACAGATGGAAATGAAGGAGAAAATACAATGGGAACAAACTGGGTGGCTGTGGAATTCTGAAGCTGGGCCTGAGGATGGGAGGGCAAGGGGATGAGTGGTCGGGGATCTCTACTGATTGCTGTCTCTGGAGCGTCTGATAGAAAACCACAGAGCCCAAATTACTTCATTCCAGCACAAACATTATAAAGACAAACCTGTTATTAATGAGGATGTTTTCCTAATATGAAAGGCAATATGGGGTTGTTCTTGTTCTTGCCATATGTCTTGTGACCTGATAGATAAAGACAGCTGAACTGCCTCTTCGTGCTAGGCAGCGGTTACTGACTAAGGAGATTTTTTTTTTGAGAAAACAATTATATTCCTTTCCATGATAATAAAACTCTTCATGGCGTTCATTAAAAATGCTAAGGCTTCCCGGGTAGCCGCTGTGCCCTGCTGCGATTCCTGCACCACAATTCTGTTTTACAGGCCCAAGATATGGAGGGATGCTTACACATATTTCCCATATCTTTGCAGTCCTCCCTTAGGAACCATTATTTCTCTTCCAGGAGTAAACCCAGGAGTGATCTGATGTTTCTGAGCTGATTCTTGTGCTGCTAATCTCCGCTTCACTATTTTTAGACATTTATTCCAAATCTGCCTGCTTTTCAGTTGTCTTTGCTCGTGGTGACAGCATATTTGTTCGTCCCGGGAGCATTTGCTGCTGCCTGGATGCATTGCTCTGAGCCACACAGCTCACAGAGTCCAGTGAAGGTGCTCTCAAGCAGCCACAAGCCTGAGCTTTGTCACCTGCCACCTGAAGAAGGACCCACAGCGGTAGCCAGCGGGGTCACTCACACCCATCTTCGGTGGAGAAAGGGACCCAGTTCTGTTCCCAGACAAAACAAAAACGCTCACAAAGAGGGAGCAGGGACACACGGGGACAAGAGATGGGGCTGAGGGGACATCTGCTATTTTTTTTTACCATTCGCAGGGCTGTGAAAACTCCTGGCCCTGCAATCAAAGCTTTACTACATGTAAAGCTTCCCTCCCTGAATCAGCCCGAGCAGCTGGGGAGGGCGTGTGGAGCAGCGGTCTGGGCCTGCAGCAGGGGCTCCACGTGAGCTGTCAGAGCTGGGTCTGCACTGCCAGGTAGCACTGCCACTGTGCTGTGGAAGCAGCAACATCTCCACGCACAGGATGGAAAGCTGCACCTTGAGTCTAAACTAGGACAACTGGTGCTGTGTTTTTTCTGGAGGACATGCGGTGAAAACTAACCTGTGATGGCAGAGAGATGGGCTGGATGTGATCCCCCCCCCAACCTCTGATTCTATAAAAGTGTGGAAATCTCACTTAGGGTCATATCCGAGTGTCTCTGTGGATATTCACAAATCTGTCAGGTTATGCTCAACACTCAACAAACACCACTGAGTTGTTCGGCCATGACAATTCAACCCCACACTCTTCCTCTGGTAAAGGAGCTGAGAAGAAGCAGAGGGCTGGGGAGGCGGATTCCAGCCCCAGTGCAGCACTTTGTGCTTCACACTCTCATGCGGACTGGGGTGGTTTGCACGTTCTGAAAGTGGGGCTGCCCTCCAGGAAGAGGGAGAGGTTGATTGGAGCTGGCGCTGCGAACAGCACTTGGCTGCTGGAGCTGCCAGATTCGCTTAAGGACAGTAGGGGCTCATGTGTTTCACACAACAGCAGAGGCTGTGGGTGCTGCAAAAATCAACCACTGCTGACAGCATGCCAAAGGATAAGCCCAAATCCGAGCTATTCCCTGAACTTTGAACACTGCACTCCACCTGAGTGCCAAATGCTGCTATGGAGGATGCCCGCAGAATCTTAGTTCTGAATATTCTTCCAGCTAAAGGCCTGTTTAAAAATGGATCCAAAGTAGTCACCTTAAACCCCTCTGTAATTTATTTAGAGTTTCTTTCTTTCTTTCACATTTGTGACTCAACAACCTGGCAGCAGAATGCCTCCATTTTTCTGCTTGTACAGGGCGGCACATTTAAAGAAATTGGAACAGATTACGTCGGTTATGTTGATCTTGCCGAATGACATCTTCCAGCAAGAAATGATGTAGCCAAGATCGTTTCTGGGTGATAAACCTCTCTCATTTCCTTCAAAGCCACAAGTGCATTTTGCCCAGATGAAACAAGAGCAACAAGATGGTGAGGCCAGTGAGCCTTCATCCCCTGATGCAGCCACAACTCACATCCCTCAGTGGGATGCCCTGGGCACCCATCCCCATCATGGGCACCCACGCTGCCCTCCCACCATGGGGTAGGGGTGCCACTGAGAGCTGACCTGTGCCAGATGGAATCACAAAACAGTGTTTCTTGGTGTGTCCCAAAAATTTTCATGTGCACACATCAGGGCTTAACTATAATACTTCTCCACACATGGAGCTGCTAACTGGAGATCATATGCATGTAAGAAAGTTTACACAGACCCTTTTGTCTCCGTCTTCTCTCTGTTCAATCCTTAGCCTCCTGGCTCTTTCCTCCCAGACCTTCACAGTCTGCTCTCTCTGCCCAAATGCCTCCTGCCATCCGCACCCATGTGCATGGCATGCAGGCTGCCTTGGGGCTTTGTTCAAGCAGCAGTACACCTGTCAGTGATCCAGGAAGGGGGATGCACTTGAAAGCATGGAACTGTTCCCCACAGAGCCAAGTTTCTTGGTTTCAGAACATGAACTTGGTTTCGGAGAAGCTGGTTCACCCCTGACATGTTGGAGATTTGTAGAAGTGAGCGTGTTTTTGTAGAGAATGCAGGCTGCTGGCACAGTTCGTTGTGTTGCCTGGTCCCTAATCCCATCTCAGGGCTCGTGTCTGTCTTTGGCAATGAAGTCCGGCTGTGGGAGAGGCCGAGCTAGGAGACAGACAGAAAGAGATCAGATCAGCTTTGTCCCCCATGTACCCCAAGTCCTCCTCCAGTTTCCAGGAGCTGACTTACTTCAGTGGGTGAGTCTTCAGTGGGAAAAAAAAAAAATGAGGACCATGAGAAATGATGCAGTCAAACAAGACAATTCAGTGTTAATCAGGGGCATTAAAGAGTCAGTCAAAGAAAAAGACAGCATTGTAGAGGGCTGCAGAGTGCAATCACTGTCAGAGGTTCCCCAGCTGGTGGCACACACATGTCCATGGCTGGGACATCACCATTCTGCTCCTGAGATGGCTTTCGGTGGACAATCACACAGCATCAGTGACACCTGCCTTCCTAGCAAGCCATGCGCATGGTCTCTCTTGAGCTCTGCTGGAGAACGAGAGGCAGCATGGTCAGCCCTGCTGTGAGAGCCCTCGGGGGGTCCAGGCCTGTGCACACCTGGGCTCATTTGTCTGCTGTAGGGCACAGTTGGCAACACAGGTCTGTGTGGCAGCAGCGGGAAGCTGGGGAATGCAGATGTGGGCTTTGGGCAAAAGAGATACAAGGAACATAGATGAAATGGGGAATGGGATGCAGTCTGACATTTCAAACACTGCTCAGGTATGAAGCTGTGAGCTCAGACATAGTGCTGCCTTAGGTTTCCAACAACCTTTTCCCTCTTAGTCTTAGTTCTAATGTAACTGAAAGGACATCATCATGCGAGCTTCATTGCCAAGTTCTTCTCTTCTTCCCTCTTTTCTCTTTATCTTCCCTCTTTTTTTCCCCCTCTTTGTTCTCTTTCTCTCTCTTTTTTTTCTTTTCTCATTTTACTTCCTAAGATTTCAGTTAAAACATGTTCCATACCCAAAGCAAAATCTCCCTATGGATTTATACCTCTAATAAGGAAAAAGGATGAAGCACTCTGAGTCAGTGACCCATGCACACATCCACACAACTTGTGTAGTTACAGACTACATCAGGGTCAGCAGGAAGTGAGCAGGTGGACTGGGAAGTGGCAGGGGCCCATTTTCATCTGCAGGCTGAGCAAAACCATAATAATGCCAAGGCCAGGTTGGATGGGGCCCTGGGCAGCTTGATCTAATGTCTGACCTAGTGGTTGGCAACCCTGTCCATGGCAGGGGCATTGGAACTAGATGATCTTTGAGGTCCCTTCCAACCCAGGCCATTCTATGATTCTGTGATTCTATGATTCTACGAAAAGAACGTCAGGAATAAGTGACAAACACAGCCTGAGCATCCTTTCAATATGTATGACTGGAGAAAAGACAGCTTTGTAAAATCGCTAGCAATCTTTTTGGATATATAAATCAAGAGCAACAAGGGGCTGAAGGCAGGTTTTGGAGTGAGATGGGCATGCGCCAAGGGATGAGGGAAAGGAAATAGCCATGAGGCTGCTGAGGAGCCAAAAGCCCTGACTTCTCCCTCCGTATCTGCCCATGTAGACAAAAAAATGCCAAAGCTTTCATTTTCAAAGTTTCAGGTCTCTCAAGTTCAAGTTCCTTTTAGATGCCACATATTGAACAGGGAAAATGGAAGGAGCCGAAGTTGTAGGCCACTTCTGGGACAACTAGATCAAAAGTATCTATTTTTTAAATCTTAGAAATTATTCATAGTTTCATCTACTGAGGATGTTTCTAGTGTATTTAAACAGTTGTGGCTTGCATTTTTGGAAGAAACAGCATCAATTATCTTTTATTTAAATTTGGAAACAGACCGTAGCTTTCCGGGTCCTCCAGCCAGCACTAAATCAAGGAGGATTAAGCAGTGCGTAGTGCATTTCTCATTCATGCCCACTTAGCTTTTTTTTCCCCTAGAAAGTTATGGCCTCTCCTGTTGAGCTGACATCACACACCAATCATCACCATTAATGCTGAAAGCTAGGCTAGTATTTGTGGCAGCAGCTACTTCTCTATTAAATTGGTGTGTTTTCCTTGAAAAATGCCAATCATCCTCCATTCTCAGCACCCAGACCCCGAGGAGCTGGGTAATGGCAACATCCAAGCTGTAGAGAAAGTGTTGGCAGAGCAAACTTCTTCCTGGAGTGATAACTCAGATACAGGACATCAGTTGCAACCCAGGGACCTTCTCTCCTTTGGCGAGTCAGGACAGCCAGAAGCTCAGTGTTGGGAGGGGGAGCTATGTTAGGTCCAGAGACACTTGGGCACAGGGAGCCCCACTGAGAAGGTGAAGTTACTGGAGGTGACAAAGGCCTGACTGAGGTCCTTGCTAAAGCCTCCTGTCATCCACGGTTTATAAACTAAAGGGGAATTCAGCCCTCTGTCTTGAGAGGATTGTAAGCTAGAGCTAAATTTTCCATCAAATCCTCTAAGTTCTGCAGAGATCCTGCCTAGGAGCCAGGGAATTTGTCTGCAGCTCACTTAAAAAAAAAAAAAAAGAAATAAAGAAAGAAAAAGGGATTTTAATGAATAAAATACAAACCAGAGTAATAAAATAAGCATGGTAGATCCAGTATTGTTTGTTTTTACATTGATTTTATGCTGTCCCCACAAATTCTCTATACCACAGCTTTGTATATTAAGGAAACATGTGCAACGTGGAAAGTATTAAGGAAATGTTGCAGGGGTTGCGTTAGAGGAGGGTCGTTACTTCTGGCTGTCTGAGAAGCTGTCTGGAGTCGAGGAATGTGTGTGTCAGCTGATTAAGACCACAGAAGTGATTAGCAAGGGAACTGCTAACAACGCTGCATGTCAATGCACATCTTTAGGTTAAGGAGTTAATTGCCTCTCTCAAAACTGTGGTTTCAAGACTTCTGCAGACCTAGGAAGAAAAGACAGTGGCAGTTTGCACTTGATCCGCATTTTTCAAAATTCATTTCACAACTACAAAGGGTAGACACTTTTCTTTCCAATTTATGAGTGTTTTAATACTGAAGTAAATAGCTATATCTCTGAAGAATGAGATAGCCATGAACTACGTGTGTTTACACATTACCTCCCCTGTTTGCAACCACAATTTGTTTTTAAAGAAGCTTTTTCTTGATTTATGGAGTGCTCTTCTCCAAGAATTCAAGTACAAGAGTTCAAGAGCTCAACACAGCACCTTCAGCTGAAGCACTTATGTGCTGCGTCCCCCTTCAAAATGCCTTCTGACCCCAGGAACAAGTGCTTGCCATTCCTCCCTTCCCATCCTCTTCCCATCCCTTACTCATAAACCTGAAGGAATAAATGACTAGATCAAGGTTTGATAGGCTGGAAGAGGAGAAAGACCTCTTAGTGAAAACACTTTGGGGTCCTCATGCTGCCAGGAGCCACCCTGGTGGATGCAGCCTGGTGGGGTGTCCTGGGGAACCTTGTTCTCTGGTCAGCCTGATCTCTCGCCCAGACCCCAGGATGCCTGCACCAAACCCAAGCCATTGCTCTTCTGCTGAAACGCTGAGATGGCACTCCACAGGAAAATTCCACAAGAACCAGGCCATTCCAGTCTTCCAGAGGTTTTCCAGAACGACTCCCAGCAGCACAACGGAAACCAAGGGTGAGACACAGATGCATCGGAACGGCACCTTCCTTAAGGAAATGTACCCAAATAAAGTGACTGCTATGGACTGTCCCTCACTGCTGCTCCCAGGAGGACTGCACCACACTCACATAAACTCAGGGCGAGCATGCATTGCTGCAGCCCATTGGCAAATTAAAACTGACAAAAGTTGGAACCAAACAGAGAAAAAAATAAACAGAATTTTGGTTCATCTACTCCAATCTGCTCCCACTGTACCCAGTGCCCCGTACGCTGCAAACCAGAGCAATACACAATAGGCATCATCTGTGATTGAGTGTCTAGAATCTGGAATTGGTCTTCCCAAGCAATGTGTGCTGGGAGCAACAGCCGTGGCTGCAGACAGTTTGTGCCTCTGCCAACAGCTGTTTAACGCAGCCACGAGTTTCTGCAAGAGTTAGGCACCAGCAGATCTAAACAATAGGCAACGTCCTCCATGACCCAGCCAAATCTTTAACTTGAGAAGAGCAGAACTGACTCAAGTCTGCACAAACATCAACGGATTCAGAGGTTTGCTTCAATATTTCTTTTTTTCTTTCAACAGCTGGTCTTGTCTTCTCCAGATATGAGTTTTCCTTGAGATATTCTGCATTTAATTATCAGCTGGGGCAGAAAGCTTGCAAGCACAGCTGTTATTGCAACATTTCAGTGCTTTGACTTTCAGGCCCAGATGGAATGAACTGTGTGAAAATGAAAAATCCAGAGTAAAGCAAACTTTCCCAAACTTTCAGAACAACTCGACATGAGAAACAGACCGGGCCAGATTAACCGCACACATGGACCAGATGAGCCGCGGCGGTGAGTCATGGGGCTACGCCGTGGTGACACCGCACCACGTTACTGTGCCTCTGCAGGAACATGGCAGGAAGTGGCTGCTCTGCAACAGGCGGCCCAGGGCCCTGGGCTGCCGTAACTCACTCTGCAGGGATGAGTGAGGGCTTGGCTCTGTGCTAATTTGGCCAAATGGCCTTAATTCTTTTCATGGCTGGGGCCTGTTGTGGTTGGGGACTGTCAAAGTTGATGACGTGGTTTGCAGAAGGTATTTGGCTGTTGAGCCGGGCATGGGGGACACTATGGGCTCCTTGGCTTGCGTGCTGAAGCTGTGCTGGGTATGTCACTGCGGGCTGGGGTAGCCCCCTCCCACCATGATGCCCCCAGACCCCGCAGCGTCCCTTGTAGCCAGGACGGTGGGGTCACACAATGGGCAGCTCTGCTCCACCAGCCTGCTCCTTCACTGCTCCTCCTCAGAAGGATGAACGATGGGAGGAAGAAAATAAAGTGAAAAAGGCTTGTAAGGACGGGGAGATGGGAGATCACTCACCAATTACTGTCATGGGCAAAACAGACTCAGCACAAGGAGATTAATGTAATTTATTGCTTATTGATAGCAGACTAGAGCAGTGTGAGCTAAAAGCAAACTAAAACCACCTTGCCTTCATCCACCCTCTCCTGCCTCCTCCCCCTGAGCAGTGCAGGTGAACAGGGAATGGTGACTGCATTCAGCCCATAACGCTTTGTCTCTGCTGCTCCTCCACGGTCACTCTGCCCCTGCTCCACGTGAGTGCCTCCCATGGGATGCCATCCTTCCTGAACCAATCCTGTGTGGGCTTCCCACAGGCTGCAGCTCTCCAAGCATTGCTCCAACACAGCTCTGTGCCACAGGGCCCACCCTTTAGGCACGGCTCCAGCATGGGTCCCCACGGGCAGCAGCTCCTGTAGACCTCCTGCCCCACCGCGGGCTCCTCTCCGTGGCTGCAGCTCCAGCCCAGGGCTGCTCCTGTGGGGCCTCCATGGCTACAGCCTCCTCTGGGCCTCATCCACTGCTGCACCGTGGGCTCCTCCACAGGCTGGAGCACTGTATATCATGACCTTAGAAACTCTGCAAGCTTCTGTTTTGAGGAAGAGAACTGAAATAGGATACTGGCAGCATTTCAGCCTCCTTGCTACCATACTCTCAACGTTACCTTTCAAAAATTAAGGGCACTGGGCAGTGGAGCCACTGAGTGGGTGCAGCTGGGGCTCCCTGTGCACGGCCAGGTTACACTGTCCATTTGGCACAGCAGAGGCCACCTATACTGTAAGCAGGCACCCACCTGCATTTTGTTTCATGTACAATGCTTGCAGACAGAGCATTCCTCTGCCATGCCCACCCTTTCCAGTGGATGTGCCAAGGTGCCAATGCCACCAGGTCAGGATTTGCAAGCCAGCAGGGAGGGTCCTCTGCAGCAGCATGCACCCTCCCTTTAGAGGAGGGACATGCTCAGGGCCAAGGCAGAGGCTGATGATGGGGCTCACCTTCCCAAAACCAGCCAAAAACCAGGCAGCTACTCAAAGCCTTCACTTCTGACACTCCTGCTCTCCGTGTGTCTGCCACCCATATGCATTTCGCACCCAGTGCTATCTGTGTGCCAGCAGTAATGGCCTCACAGCAAACTAAAGGATGGGATTGCTTTGGCTTGAGAAGGCTCAATTTTGGCCAGGCTGGTGTCAAGGAATTTCCATTTCTTGAGCTGAGTAGCAGCACTGCCTCAAGACGGTTTAAAGCACCAATGCTGCTGGGGCCACAGAGAGCAACTGAGAGCCTCCTGTGCTCAGGTCTGAGCTTTAACTCTTACCTAGGTGGAATTAAGCAAGATTAATCCCACCTCTGACAGCTTCCCAGGGCTACAGAAAAGAATGTGGCAGAGAAGGATTTGAATCCGGATTTCCTTGGCTCATGCCCTGATGCTGGGACAATCTTTCCTCTCTGGGGGCAGGCGTCTGAGAGCCAGACTTGTCTGCAGCATCAGTGGCGAATAATCAAACACCATGACAGTAAAGACAGCCTCAAGCACTTTTTGCTCTCAGAATTAATCAGATTATTTCCCCGGGATACTATCTTATTAATGCAACAGTAGCTCGTTCCATTAATACATTTATTTATAAGCCTGTCATGGGCTTACACTACCACGCATAGCAGAGGATGCTGCCTTATGAGGGTCAGCACCTGCCCCCACTGGCAGCGGTGGAGGTTTTCCAGTTGTCTTCATGTAAATGCTGGATCAGGTCCAGGTCTTCCGATCCCCTTCTCAGCTGGTTAAAGAGAAGAAGGAAGGCCAAAGAATCCAGTTCACAAGCTTAAAGAACTGGATTTCTAGGAAGGCAGGATTTCAAGACAGCTTTATGGAACTCTCCCCATTGCCTGTGAGACAAAAGAATCTCTTTGACTAGCTCACCCTGTATTAGCTTCCCCGTTCATCTCCCAGACTCGTGAGCCAGGGCTGCCCATACTTCATTAGTTGACTGAGCCCTAATGCACCTGCCACATGCATGTTATTAGGTCACTGCCGATTAAACAATTCAGCTTCTCTGAAATGACAGTACTCAGGAAAGTAGGTTATGTGCTAAGGTCAAGCTTGTTTGCCTCAAGGAAGGCTGGTGGTACTGGCCAACACTGTTGGGTTGAGGGAGAGTTTAGATGGAGGAAAAATCATTGAAGGAACTGGCTGGCTTTATCAGAAACACGGGATGTGATTTATCTGCCCCCAAAGTGCTTTCAGAACAAAGACCACTGTTCTAGCGTCTGAATGAGGTGCTAAGGGATATGATTTAGTAGCTTAGTGGGTAGGGATGGTGATAGGAGGACGGTTGGACTAGATGATCTTGTAGGTCCTTTCCAACCTAGTGTTTCTATGATTCTATGATTCTCCAGCCTCTCCACGACACAGAAACAAGAATTCAGTTTTATGAATTTTCCCTGTAGAAACATGCAGCTAGATAAATATGACAGGCACATTGGTGCTTGAACCTGAAATATACTCAGGCTACAGAACATAAAGTACAACAAGGAATGTCTTCTAATCTCTTTCATAAAGCTGGATATGGTGGTTAGCACAGAAGTGATGTTCCCATTTCTACTGGGACAATACTGACCTTGTGCCAATCATGGCATGGTTAAGGTTGGCAGGAGCCTCTGCATCCATCAGGCCCAGCCCCTGCCCAAGCAGGGACACCCAGAGCAGGGTGCCCAGGCCCACGTCCAGGTGGCTTTTGGAGATCTCCAAGGAGGAGACCCTACAGCCTCTGGGCAGCTTGTGCCAGTGCTCCATCACCCGTGCAGCAGAGAAGTGCTCCTCCTCTGCTCCAGTTTGTGCCCATTGCTTCTTGTTCTGGCACTGGGCACCTACACAGTCGTCCCCAAAACTCTGTCAGTCTTTACAAAGAAGGTAAGCCTTGGAACATGAGAAAACACATCTTGTGTGTATTTTCTCCTTTATGTTGGGTCCATGGAGGTCACAATTTTTGCACCCTCCACCAGCGGAAGGAGGTTTAGAGAAGCTGGAAACATTCCTATTGTTTGTATCAATGGGAACTCCACTTCCAGTTCTGTCAGTCTGACAGCTTTCACACTCTGCGCTTGATAACAAAGGGAGGACAGCTCTGAATAAATACTAGCAGCTTTGACACTTAGAATACTTTGATTCAGAATAAACAGAAATTGTGCCAAATAATGAAGTACTCCCTGAAACTTTGCTTTGTTCTTGGGAAAGAAAAGGGTCATACTGAAGCAGTCTGAGGTTTTCTATATGGCTATCACACATTAGGTTCAACGCTGTAGGACTACAGCAGTGCTGTTACACGTTGACTGTATTCCTTAAAGCTCCAGCTGCTGCAAGCAAGGGATTAGGCAAAAGCAAGCTTAGATTTAATTATGAAAAATCAGTGGTCAAGCATCAGGAGGGGGCACTGAACAAGGAGCAAAGATTCAGGAGCCAGAAGTCACATTAAACAAACGACCCATTTTGGTTTTTGTTCTCACTCTTCAGAAGCCCACCTTGGTGTTTTTGAAAGCTGGATTCCTAAGTTTGAATCACTGGGGCTTTAACACTGTCCAACATAACACAGAGCAACCAAAAACCAAATCCTTTAAAGCAAAGTTGTTTTTCCTACTAATTTTTTAAGCCCCTAGAGAGCTTCCAAAACTTAATTTACTTCCACATTTCATTCAACTTGCACAATGCAAACAGACCTGAGTCTGTCTTCCAGAGTACTGCTGCTAGCGTGACCTGCAGAATCATGGCTTTAAGCTTTCAGCACCTGCTTGCAGCAAAATTACACACATGGCAAGCAAATTCATATTCCCCATTCTGTCACCCGCTTCCCATTGTATTAAATATACACACTACAACTATTGGCAAAAAGAGAACAGCTCCTAACACATCCATCGAGGCTGAGGGCTGACGTAAATAACTTGTACCCAGCTAACAGATCAGAGGGTTATGTGGTAGTCAGTGAACAATCAGCTTGATTTCTTTTCAACAAAAGCTGTATTCGAGGCCTGGATTGTTACCTCCCTAATGATAAAAGACAGCTACATAAGGCAAAATACGCACTGATTTCTGAGTGTAGAAATGAGAGCAAGTCTCAAAAGGCTTTGCAGACACAAAGAAGAGCAATAAATACACTCGTTTAAGGGGAATAAAAATTGAGATATTTATTAATTTGCTTAGAACTAATTTTGATGTCTCATTCTTCTCCTGCTTTTGATCCTGCTTCTGGTTTTATTTTGGGACTACACTGTTTAGATTGCTAATGAAACACCTCAGGATGTAAAATTACCTGCAAAATTCTCCTGTCTGTAGGTTTCCTGGGCCCAGGCTCAGAGTTACCATTACCATAAGCTCCAGAGCAGCTCCAGAGGTTGGGATTTGCCCTCTCAGAAGATGCTCACGGCAACGCTGTTATCTGAGCAAGTGGAAATCAAAGCAGGTGAGGTCAGAGGACAATCTCTATCTGTCTGAAGACGCACATTTCTAAGCACTGCTTTTCAGTGAGATATGGGCTCTCAGGCAGCTAAGGCCTGAGGTTTCCTTTCCAGCTCATGCAGAAACTTTTCCATGCAGCTTGCAGAGAAATGCCTGGTGACAGAGCATGCCTGCCATGCAACAGGGTGGCTCACACGCTCTTCTGATGGCTTAAGAAAAAAGTTATTACTTTTGAATGATGCCTCAGGCTCAGCGCAAGCACTAGAGAAAAGAGTGAGAGACAGAGATTCACACCTCCATTTACAGGATTGCACAGTGTTACTTAAAAATTCTCGATCCACTATGATGATGCCACCCTTCCAGGATGCCAGCTGACATTTGCAGGGCTGCCAGATAGGAGAAAACAAGCAAAACAAAAGAAAAACAAAACAAAACAAAACCTACTGGGTGTCATGGTGCTGTACTTCAGAGCCACTGCTTTAGAAATGAGGTAACCACAAACTGGCTTCAGTTTCGGCTGCCCTATTTCAAAAACCAACATAAAGAAGGAGGGAAAAAACAAACAGGGAGAGAGGCAGCAAAAATAGCTAAAGAATTGTCTGGGAAAAGACAGAATGAACAGACAGGAATTCCTCTGTCTATCATGGAGAATAACATCGCAGCAAATCATAAAAAACGATGCATACAAAATAATCAACGGCAAGCAGAAAGCAAAGCAGAAACTTCTGTACGTATGTTCATGTGGAGCTTATGCTGCTGAGCGTGTATCACACGGGTGCTCCTGCACTGATTCAGAGAAGAGAGAAATGCAGCAGTCAGAAGCGATGCCCACGCTGTCCCGCGGCAGCTCGTGCTTTGAGGTGCCACAATCTCCCAGTCTGTGTACTGACCTGCCATCGCCAACCTTGGGGCCCTCTCCTCTTCCTCCAGCGCTCTTTGAGGCTGCCCCGCGGCACTGACATCTGGAGCAACAACGCTGAGTGGTCTGTGTTAGTGTGCCTGAGTCTCAGAGATGATTCCTGTAACTTTTCCCAAACTCTGTCAAGCACCCCTGGGCGTCTGTACTCAGGGCCTGAGCAGAGGGCAGGTTTCCACAGATGGTTTCAACAGACAGAGCTGACAGGCCGCAACCAGACACCCAAACGAACAGCAGCCCACCAACATGACGTGAGGAGCTCTGTGCTCTCCACCACCTGCGGCCCAGGCCACCTCCCAGAACCACCCAGACCTGAGCAAAGCCACGAACCCAGCCAAAACAGAGCAAGCTTGGACTCCCAGGCTGTGGGCTGTGGCAGAAGCAGCCAGTCAGTGCCTGGGCCCTGCTCAGACTTCCCAGCTCACAGAAAAGCAAGTGATCCAGTAACAGCACCATCACTCCTGCTGCTGTACCGCCATTGCTCGCCATTTCTTGCCCAGCGATATCCCAGGCTCAGGCTCTGGCGTCTGGATTATGGTAAGGAGCATGACACCTCACTCCGTGGGCAGATGTGCTGGGCAGATTGGGTCCGTGCGGCACCTTGACCAGGCCCAGTATGACCGGTGACTTCCGCAGCATCAGTTCCTGCAGTGCCTGGAGCGAGACACCCTGAAGGAGCCGCTCTGCGTTGGCTGGGCACAGGGCCCACCAGCCCGGCTCCCCACGTGCTAACGCCTTCTGGATGTGCACACCTCGCTGACCCGAGGTGGCTGCTGTGAAGGGAAATTACTGGCAGAATTCCTTAATGAAACAGGAAGCCATTATTTCTCATTGAATATTTAGTGTCCTTTAGGAAAAGCACAGCTCTGGGAAACAAGGCGCAGGTAAGATCACACGCTAGCTTTTCTCTCATAGACAAAAGCACGAAAACTTCAGCAAACAATGCATGCTTTGTATGAGTCTGCTGAAGGCGAGTATCACTGACTTAACGTACCCTAACTCTGTGACAGATGGCATGAACTACTTAAAGAATTAAGTGACCTTGGAATGAAATAACTTGCATATCAAGTGGCAGCCCTACATACAATCCTCCTGATAGTGAGGTGTTCAGAGCTTTTTTAAGCACATTGCTCCGTTGTGTGGGCTTGGAGCAAGGTGGTGGAGACACAGAGACTCCTCCGCTCCCTCCAAATCATGATGATGTCCCCTGTTTCCAAGTGATGTTTTCTCTCCATCCTGGTCCCACCAATACTGGAGACTGCACCTACTGACACTTCTTCCTCTTTTCTCCTTGCTTGACCCTGCACGCTAGCTGCTGTCACAGAGCTGAACACACTACCACTGCTCCACCGCTGCCCTTCACAGACAAGGAGGGCCTGTGGCACACGCAAGTTACCTGCACGTTTTCCTTCTGCTACGTTCATGTTTCATTGAAAACCAAAGCACGATGATTAAGTTCCTTAAATAAACCAAGGACAGGAAGTAAAAAGTGACTATTCTTGTGATCTGTGGAAGCAGCCTAGCTAAGGAAAGAATGACCCCTTTCCTCTCTACCTCCCATGAAAAACAGGCTAGATGCAATATATATCGTTGATCTTGTCTAGCCCATCACATTTCTGATGCATAAAACATCCTCAAATCGTCCTCAGAAAGACATTCTTCCTAGCTCTCACTACTTAAGTTAGCGATCAATAAACGTAAACCAATTCAGGATCTAACCGGGAATACAGACGTGGCACTTACCACATTGACCACTGGATTAATGCAGCTGGGACACAGCTAACGCCACCGCTTCCAGACGTGCCCAAAGTGGTGTGTGCTGCGGCAATACCGGGGACTCACCAGCATCCTGCAATCTGACCTCACATTCCCAGGGCCTCTTGCTCCTGACGGCATCTGTGTGTAGGCATGAGGTGCCCTCCTGGGCTG
Source organism: Penelope pileata (assembly GCA_013396635.1). Taxonomy (NCBI): domain Eukaryota; kingdom Metazoa; phylum Chordata; class Aves; order Galliformes; family Cracidae; genus Penelope; species Penelope pileata. Next base: position 305,510 of record WBMW01006229.1, on the reverse strand, counting down.
GTGGGGAAGGTGAAATATGAGGAGTGAGGAGATCACCAGGTGAAGGAGCTCTGACCCAGCTACGGGCTACAGAAACCCAAGGGGTTTGTTCGTTTGTTAATCTTCCTTTGTTCTGCTTTGCTGCAGAATCCACGTGAGCATCCAGTCTCATCATGCACACTTGTGAGGCAGCACTACCTTAAAAACAGTGGAAGGATAAAAAAGGACTTTTGAAGCTTCTATTTCTTTTCTCATTTCCACCAAGAACTATTTTACTAGAGCAGGAAGATGGATCATCTATTTTTTAAGAAAGATTATTGGAAGCAGGAATCCAAACATGGAGAGCCAACCTGGAATTGCACGAAGACACCCTGGAGTACCATACAATTGTAAAAATTAAGAATGGAAAAGTCATCTAAATCCATTCTGCTGGCAATGCTGAATAGCTCCCTACAGGATATTTACAAGTTTTTAGCGCCTTGGCCTTGTGCCTCACGTGCACTAGAGACATACTTCTAGGCCAATAAAACATCCCCTGTCATGGCTTAAAGCTGTAAGAATTAATTTATCACTAATTATTTCCTATTTTAAAGACCTGCTCTTTGGATAGCTGGGACATAATTCTTGAAAATCAGACTAGTTAGAGAGTAGAAGTGCACCATCCCCTCCAGCTCCCTGCTCATAAAGGCCAGCTCTTCAAACATTTTACTTTTCTCCATTTCGTTCCAACTTTCGCAGGTGACGGGCCGCACTTGGGATCCACCTGGCAGCCTGGGGGACAGAAAACATCAGTTACCGGGGTGCTGGTGGGGGACAACTTGGGTCCTCTCACTGCTCCTGCCCGGGTACTTTGTTTGGGGCTTTGGGGCTCACGTGGAAGGGCTTTTCCCTGCGTGTCCGTGCTGCCTGGCTTGGAGAAGGATACACCTCGTCAGGCTTATCATGGAGCTAAGCCTGAATTCTTATGAAGTGAGGACTGACATAGGAAAGATGAAGGTCTGACTTAACTGAAACCTAAAGAAATACGACTTCACTTTAAATAAGTCTCTCTTTGCCTCTCCCTCACGTACACACAATCCCAGCCTAAGTGATTTCATCTTTCTTAGCTGAAGGTCAGCCATCTCAACTCCGTATTTTTTCCATACTGAGTCATAGTGACTATCCTCCTGTCAGATCTGCGCAACCGACACCCTAAATAAACCACGGAAGCGAGGAAATTTGAAGTTATTGGACACTTTTATTTTAACGTAGCACCCAGTTCCATATCACATACATTTTCCAAAATTAGATGGGTATAGTATAGAGCACTATACATTTTGTAGCTTACCACATGGACATTCTGCAGCTGTGAAAACAAATTGCTAAAATCTGGCTATCTACTTTATAAGTTAAAATTCAAATATATAATAGCCTCAGGGTGTGTTTTTAGATTAACAATGATAATGCTTGCAATACGATTTTTATATCAAAAAAATCAGTAACAGAGCTAAAGATAACGCATATGTTCATAGCACATTATCAAGGAGATAACTGGAAAAAGCTTTAAACTACATAATTTCTTCTCAAAAGTACTACATCATTTGGATTTTTGTTTCCTGAAAAAATAGTTTTACTCTTTAGTCAATAAAATATGTGGCTTTACTAGAGCCTCTTTCCCATCTGACTTTCATAACTCCGTGTATTTTCTTGTCAAGGACTGCGTGTGCTGAAGGCCAAAGGGCTGATGGTGCTGGAAAAAAGAGACCCCTCAACCCTGCCTGGAAACTTCTAGGTTTTCTCCTCTCCTGGAAGCCCAGGTGTGAGGAAAGCAGCTTACACACCAGCGAAAGGTGATTTCCATACCATGCCCATCCTAAACACTTCCTGTGAAGAGTTCCAACCCCAGCCATCCTGCTGGGGTCATTGTACAGCAGGAGTCACCACCGCCTTGCGCTGGTTGGTCCTGACAGCACCGAGCTCTGCATGCCTTGATGAAAGCTGAACGAGTTCCTATCTCCAGCATGGCTGCAGAATTCCCAGCAGCAAAACTACTGCTGCACAGAGGAACAGTTCGGAAACAAAACTGTGAGTTAAGAAAGATATTTGCTAACTTACCAATGACAGGGCTGGATCCACTAAATCATTTACATTTTTGCAACATCAGCAAAACTCTCTGAAAGAGAGAACGGAGAACTCTCTGGAAAGGGGTGACAATGTTCCCTCTGCATCCTAATATTAACTTAATAACTAGGAGGAGGACATTGGTCACTAAGGATTAGTGTTTTTTCACAGGCAGTTTGTTTAAACGAATGCCTATGAAATGGAAACCATTTACCCTGCGTAATCCTCAGGTCATTGCCTACATTTGAAGGCTGAAGTAAAGATGGCTTGGTTTACAAAGGCAACCATTCACTATGCTTAACTAGGCATTTTTCCTCTTTAGCACTGAATTACCACATATTGAAACAAACACTTCACAGAAAGGTATCAGGTGTAACAACCATGAACAGATCCCTACAGAAATGCATGATCCAAAAGACGACGGGTGAGTGCACGCTTACACACACAATCTCACACTGAGGAAGACCCCTATCTGGGATGCACAAGAGCCTGTTTAAGACTCTGCTTTGCCTAGTCTTGTGCTATGGACAAAGCTATTTAATTGTCCAAGCTGGAACAGCTGCAGGAAAGCAAAGACTTAGAAAGGGCACCAGGCTCATGGTCAGCACATGCTCTCAAATGCTAGGAAGCCAAATTTCTGCTTCTGTTCCTGGTTATCCTCCCTTGCTGGAGATGCTCAGTTCCGCACAAATGCTCACAGAAACCGTGAAGCAAGGAAAGCAAGATCTGGTGCATGGGAAGCTGCTTTTGACCAGTTGGGGTCTGCAGGGTCTGTTCATAGCAGCCATGAGCCCAGAGGCATGAAACAACTGCCAGAAACACACCTTCATTACGCCTTCTCCTCTCCCTCCCAGAATGGTAACAACCTCCCAAAAGTAGAGACTTTATCATTTTGAATGGGATGTCACAAACGCTGAAGTACTGAGAAATACAGAAGAACAATTTCCTGCAACATATGTATAACACACCATCATTTCTCCTCAATTATCTTGCTTTGGTCCCTGAACCAGCTATCATCCTCACAGCAAATACCACACCAAACAGAATACAAATCATCTCACATTCTAGGCCTTAAAGCTAGGCATGGCATTTGATTGCACCTCTCAAAATGTAACCTCAGTGATAGTTAAATTTTAAATTTACTAACTGCTGTAGGTTAACTACCAAGTATGCATTTCTTTGTTGGTAACCAGGTATTTTAGGTTGAATGCAAAAAATCACACCTGTACTTTAGAAGGAAAACATCTGAAAAAGACATAAACCAGACTTTTCCACTCTTTCTTTGAACACCATCTATTCCATGGATAACCCAAGTGAAATAAACAGAGGATGAAGCCAGAGGTACCCCCTATGAAACATGAGAAAGTTTTTCTTGCGTGTTTTCCTTCGTAATCATTGACAAGCTTTTCTCAAAAATCACACATAAGAGAAAAAATAAAAGGTGCCATATGATTATTTCCAATGTCATAGCTGGGTTTATTAACCAAACGACAATGCAAGAACTAAACAGCAAACAAAGAAAGAGCATTTAATCCTATTAAAATGTCAGGAATGACTCCGTGTTACGAACACATGAAACTAATGACGTTAGCTTCTGAACAGCACCGCTGATAGCACAAGCACAGTAGCTCTTCCGCTGCTTCCCAGACGTCTGCAGATCCCACATTTTGTCACTGATCAGGAATGACCATCTGATTCCAACTACAGAACAGTCCCACAAAAAAAGTCCCAAGCCCAGATAAATGGCTGTTCTCATTCACGCAGCGTTTAGTTGACTCAAAAGCAATGTGTTATAAAACAGGTTTTTGTTAACAGTTCTGCAAACACTTATTTCCACCCTTAGACTTCTGGATCCGTATCCCACATCCGCATCCCTTCCAGCACAATTAATCTGTTTCCTCATCACTTTAAACATTCCTGTTGATGTCACTTTTATTTATCTCCCCACAAAACTTCTGGCTGCTCTGATGCCCTCTGACATCTCTCTGCAGCTAAGCCATGACACATGCTGAAGGGAGGCCACTTAGTTATTTCTAATCATCTGCTTCTCCTTCTTCTCCACCCCAGAGCCATCCTATAGCTAACAGAAGAATTCCTAAGACCAAAAATGGTTAAAAAAACATGTTGCACAGTTATTGCAAGGTGTAAACTTTAATTAGGTCAATGACCAACAGGATATGAAACACATGCAGCATCACGTTTAAATGGCTGACAAGTAGGGGACATTGCCTCGCAGTGAAGCACACAGCATATCCGTGGAGGGAGCAGGGCTGATAATACGTCTGAAGTTGCTCAGTGGAGGAGTATTGGCCCAAGAGATACAGCAACATTAGTTAGCCAGCTTCCATTGCAAGAATTCAGATTGAAGCCAACGACCACTGCACCCATGAAAAATTTCCATGGAGTTCAGCTGGCCTTGGATCAGATTCACATTAAAAAAAAAAAATCTTTGCTTCATTTACAAACCAGATGGGCATTAGCAGCTTCGTCCTATCAGTAGCATCTCCAGTGAGGTGCAGCAGAACCCTAACGAAAGCCTGCTGGAGAAGGCATTTGTTTCCATCTTGCATTTTATAACCTCATACGCAGTGGTTTTGCTATCTTTCTTCTTTTGGAAATACAGTTCTTGTACATGTCCTTAAAATAAATCAGCAGCTGTTAAAACAACAAAGCAGACTAATACAAATATACTTAGAACAGCTTTTACAAAAACACCCAGAACGCATTTTTAACCTCTTGTTAGAAATACACTGTTGGTTTAAAAAAAAAAAAAAAGTTATGCAGAGACACTGGCAGTCGCAAGCAAGTGATCAAACACGGGTGATAGGAAAGAGTTATAGCTCAAAAATCATTTTTTTTGTTGTCATTTCCAAAATAATACAATTTTAATATTTTTACCGTTCTCTCTTATGATTTGTAACTTATAAAATACAAGTTCTCTAACATTAAAATACATCTGTGATTGAATAATAAACAGCACTAAGAAAATAATTATCTGACAAATGATTGCGGATAAAGACTCTGTTCGTCTAATACTAGAGTTTGATTCTTGCTGTACTTTCAATCCACAGGTACTCTACCATCCTACAGGAATTGGTAACATCCAGGAACCCATCTCAGAGGTTGTGTTTTAAATTTCAACAAGAACTCTGGCATCGTGTACCTCTTAATATTCGGGACAGGAGGCATCGCAAGAGTATGTATAAATCACGAACTCTTTACATAAATAAAATACTCTTATTCATTTCAGTGGTAAACTGCATTTACACGTTAGGCTGGCAAGAGGCAGGGAAGCAGGCAGACCACCTGCCCAGAAACATCTGACAGTTTGGAATTCGCTTTCTGTACCTTCTCCATCAGCAGAGGCAAGCAGGTGCAGCAGGGTGTGGAGGGCAAGCCAGTCACCCCCAATGCAGTCACCTTGGCAGAGGATGCTGTGCTGCACCACGGGGGTTGTAAGGCCCTCCGTGCACGTGCTCTGCTGCTGCTGCATGCTGTGCTCGGGGTCACAATACGGTTACAGGACGTAGCTGCTCCAGCTGCGTTTCCAAGGCAATTCGTTCCTTGTGGACCTCCTGAGGACGGAGAAGGACATGCTGTTACTTTTTTGGCACTGGCACACAATTGTGCACCAGTGAAGAGCAGCCTGACACACTGCTGGCGCTGAACAGAGGCTTGGGCCTAAGCTGTAGCAGTAATTCTCCTTGCTGTCCCAAAATACCACACCACTACCACACAACCACCCACCAGCAGTCTGCTGTCTCCTCCTTGTAGCAGGGCAACATGGACGTTCAATTGCGTCCATGAGTTGAACTGCGTCCAGAAAGGAGCAGCCATCTACCTGCCAGTGGAATAGCCTGGGATGCAGAAAAGCAGCCAGGATTTGGCACTTTGACCAAAGAAAATCATGTTGTTTTAAAATCACATTTTCCTCAAAACTGCATTCCAAGAATTTTTGGTTCAGACAACCAAACTCTTTCACAAGATGAAACCACTCCATTCTAAGACGAAACAGGCTTTGCAGTCTGCCTCTTTGGCTGCTGTGGCAGGGAAAGCAGCAGCCTCACGCAGCAACTGACTGTGACAGCTCTGGGGATCTGTGCTTTGGGGAAAGCTCCCTGGTCTCAAGGCTCAGGGGCACCTGGCTCTTGGTGATGTCTTCTAAAAGATCTCGGCTGACTCCTTGGTGACTGTGGGCCCTCCTGGTGCCTCAGCAGGAGGAGGAGGGCTTCCCTGCCTCAGGGTGAGCTGACGGAGCCTGAAGCACACCACAATGTCTGCTGGTCCCCACAAAAACAGCAAGGCCTTGCTTCAGCAGAATGTTTCCAGGCAGTAATAAGACTTGAAGGACCAATTTTTTGCTCTTGTGTGAATGTGGAGCAAATCTGTCTTTCCATGCTTCTACAGGTAAAACACAGGTAACAGCATAGGCCTATTTCGTGAATTTAAGCACGCTGAAGATAGCATATGGAAGAAAATAAGACTATAGACAAACTGAACCAAGTAATGATGGCAGTGTGCTGTCATTAAAAGCTTTCATCTCTATGCTTATTCCAATCACCGTCCTATATTTTAGTTGTGATTTCAGTACGGAGCACCCACCCTGCATCACTCCTGGGATATCCTTGAAAGCTAGGTAAGAATTTATGCTAAAGTAAAGTTGAACGTGGAATCAGACTTTCATCTTGACTGGAGAAAAAGTGTAACTGGGGGTCCCTCCCCTTTTCCAGAGAAGTGCGTTCATAATATGCAGGGAAGAAAAGGCTGTAAAAAGCTGAAGTTGGTACTACCTTTGGACTGAGACAACAGAAAAAACAGAACTGATATTGATAAGAAAGTAGCCCCTTGGGAACATGTTAAAAGACAAGCAGGCAGGTGCCATGAACAGCCAGTACCACATGCTCCCATAAGGAGCATTGTTTAGCCAGTCCACGTACACCAAATGCCTGACTCCAGGGGACTGCTACGTAGCAGAACTGATGAGAAGACAAGAAAGCAACACCTGAGTTGCTCTTCTGCAGTGAGTGATACCATTGGATTACCCAGGCTTTTCAGAAAAACAAGGTGCATCCTTTAGACTTAGCTGCCAATGGAGCTTTATGCACACAGATCTCAACTTTTCTAGAAAGTATCCTTCTAGCCACACATACAGTACAGTTAACCTCTTCCAGAAAGTCAGGAAGTAATGCAGCAGGTTTCATCTGTACGGATGAAGAAGATTCTCTGCTGGAGGTGACACACAGCCAAACGCAGGGAGCTTTGTCACTGATTTTCAATGCATTCCTTACCTTCAGCTGCTGCTGGAGCTCACTGTTTAACCTGGCGAGCACAGCATTGGCTTCTTTGTTTTTTCGTATAGCAGTCTGAATAGCTCTTTTCTGCTTGGAAGACTGTCTGCCAGACAGATAAATAGAAAACATTTCAATTAACAGCCTCAACAGTGGCTGATGCCAGAAGACCAGCCCTCCATTTTGTGTGTCTACACCCTAAACACACTGGACTATGCTTCAAAGACAAGTACAAACCACACTTGTAAGAAAGTGTACACTTGGAAGCAAAACATAACCCTGAAATGAGATGGCTGAATCAGGTAGGCTATTTGAAAGTAAAATGGTGACACTTGCTAATCTGAGAGACAGAAATGTTTTAGGCTGTCTCAATTATTTTAAGATTTGATTCAGCTTAAGAATAATCCTTGCATAGCTGTACTTACTGCATTGTCTGTGCTTTAGCTTTTTTCAGACACTGGTAGAGTTTAAAGATTCAGGAGCGGTTAAAAGAAAATACAAAAATCATTCTGTTCAGAAAGAAAAGACATCTGCATAAAAACACTGTCTCAGGTGTTTTAAGGCACTGCTGGATTCTGAAGTTTCTTCACGTAGAAAATCAATCTTTTTTTTTCCCCCAAAATAGTCATTTCCACCAAAACCATCTGATGTCACAAACAGAAACAGGTTGGTGACTTACAGACTTGCCTCATCACTTTTGCTGTATTTCCTATTATTATTATTAAGACTGTATAGCCCATGGTGACTGGTTTGGAGGAAACTGCAGCACGGCACACAGGCATAAAAAGAGACCACTCATACATAAGGACCAACCCATTCTAAGAGACAGAGGTAGTGAGAGGAGAAAGGAAAGAAAATACTGGCTGAATATCCAAGCCCTGTTATGAATTGATTATTTTCAGGTTTTAAACAAGACATCAGAAGCTATTAAATTACAAATTTTATCTAAAACAGACATCCTATTTAAATAAGGCCCATAATGGGACGCTGTCCTCACTAGCTCTTCCTCTTAATAGAGCTGATGGCACCGATCTTTGCAATGGGCTGTTTTGCAGCACAGTCCAGTCTTTACACTATTATGTTCCAGTGAACTGTGAGGTTTTTGCTTCATTATTTTGCTTAAAACCTCTCTCCATAGGCTATAAAGTAATATCAACAAGGAAAAAAAACAGCAGGAAGATACAGCCCCATGATTATCTAAACACTTCAGGAAAGATATAGACAATACAGGATGGAGACATTAACAAATGCTATTAAATATCTTTGATCCACTATGGAATATGCACTCCCAAAACACAAGATAGCACTTCAAGGGCATCCTAAGAGCTTTATCATTTATTCTAACCTCCATCTATGAAGCACAGATTCAGACTGCTGATAAATGGTTTGCCAAGAACTGCTCAACTGACTTGGGCAGCTCAGATTTGCTTCAGATTGAATCAGAAGTCTTTGTAAGGCTTTGGGCGAAGTTGGGCTATAATGTCTGCACACATTTTATGTTGAGGGAAATGTACAGGCCCAAAAGGGCTTCAAATGCCTTCACTTACCATTTGTATGGTCCCTTCTATACTGCTATTAAATAAATATATACTGAAATCCTACAAGTCTTTGTTGCTGACAGCTTAAACAGCTGTTTTTATGAGAGCAAACAACGTGTTGGGTTTGGCAATTATCGGATTATCTCAAGTGGTCTGTGGCTCACTTCTAATCCTCCCTGCAATTAAGAAATATCACAAGGATATGACCGACATCAAGCATTTCGTGACTCAGTTTCCTGGGCATTGAATTAGCTCTATCTGTCCAAGCGAATTATCAACATTCCAGAAGATTCGTGCAAGGTAAAAACACACACAGAGCTAAGAGGACTTGTGTTAGAGGTGCTGTCTGAACAGCAAGGCTTGCTCTTCACATGTGCCTACCAGGTATAGAGGTAGGACAAATCAGCGCCTTTTGAACAGGCTTACCAACTTACAGCCATTACAGATTTACTCTGCATTGGAGTGGACAGATGCTGATTTCAGAGAACTGTATCTTATGAAGCATTCTCAAAGCCAGAACCGTTAAGCACAAAGAGCAAACCCTGCCCCATCAGATCCCATGGTGCAGTTTAGCACGCGTGGTACGGGTTGTTTACTTTTGGGCTGGGAGGTGAGGCTTCCCTGCTGGCAGAGAAGAAGTCACATTTATGGTGGGAGAAAGCTCGGGGGTCTCCAGCCCCTGTGCCTCTGTCCGGAGCTTCCTGCGGGCAGGTTTGGAGGGCGGCTGAGCGAGAACAACCTCCTGCAAGGGAGAAGCACAGCAAAGTTAAGTCAGGCCATATGTGTCCCATCACTAGGCCAAGGAGTGTTTGCGGCACAGAAATTGCTGACATCTGGCCTAAGGTTTCATAATTTAAAGCGGTACAGGGCTTAATTTAAATGCTGTAATAGCCTCTCGGGTTTCTGACTTTGTTCAAAGGAACAATAACTCCTACAACCCCTTAACGAATGGAGCGATTACACCAGCGTTTCATCTTCATCTGCATGACAGGCTCTTCAGAACCAGATTCTATAGCTCTGTGTGCATTTGGGAAGGGGCTGGGAGGGGCACGAATGTACACACTAGCCCCCAGTTGGCCCCAAATCATTGGGACCAAAGCAAGATTTATTTTTAATTGCGCTCAGTCAGTAGGAACCAACCATCAATCACCTGCATCCCAACTCCTACCCCAGTCCCTCACCTCTGGCACGCATCCTCTCCCTTCTCCCTGACTCTCTTACATGAAGCAACACTGAAACAAGCTTAGGAAGACACATATAAAAAATCACCTGTGCAAAACTAGCATATCGAAAGAGTAGAAGCTCACTTATTTCTCTTGTTAAGTTACGTCGTAGAGAGAGTCCACTTTGCAAGTAAAACAAATGTCTTAGATTTTTATGCCTTTAAATGTTTTCATTCTTTTAAATTAAGACATTTTTTTTTTTTCCAATGGGAAGTGGGTTTAACGCTTTATAGCTGCTTTTCTGCTGAAATACAAGTGTTTGCCTTTCAGTGCGTTTAATTACTAGATCTCCTCTACACGTGATGTAACTTCTACTGCTCCACTTCATGAACAAGAAAGCTAAGACTCAAAAAAATGAAGTCATTTGACAAAGGTTACACATTTAGTGTCACAGTCAGGAGCAGAGATCAAGTTTTGCTATCATTTGCACAGTGTATGCTACTGGGCTGGACTATCTTCCTTACTATGTTTTGGCTATCTGGTAATAAAATAAGGAAAAAATTAAACAAGAAACCATTTAATGACCAAGCAATCATACGAAAAAGAACTGTAGTAAACAGCCCAACTCAGTGACTACTTTGACTGACACCGAATGAAAAAAACGTAAGACCATCAATAAACAGAATTATAGGGATTAAAAACATTAGAGGAATTAGAATTATAAGGGGACAAGGGGTTTAGACATTAAAAAAACAGTTCTGTCATTACTTTAAAAACAACTTGGAGTATGATGAAATCTTTTAATCAAGACATCAGCATATCAGCACCGCACAGATCTCAGATAACGCTGCTCTGAAATCCTATGCATACACATAGCTCCTTGCAAACTCGTCATGTATGGCAAGAAAGGAACTTGAGTATGCCTTCCACAACTATAAACTGGTGGGCTTCCAAATACGCAATCCAAGCCTACCTTAAAATGCCGACATACTACAAAACACATAGGATTAATCTCTCTTCCATTTCGAGCACAGTACTGGAAGAAATACCAAAGCAGACCCCTAGGTACCTAAGAGCAGGGGCTCTTTGGCTGGCTGTTGTTGCACCTGCCCTACAAGGCGAGTCAGCACTGTGCCAACAATGTGCCTTCTGCACCCCACAGCCAGGCGCTGCTCTGTGTCTTCGAGAGCCTGGTAGGGAGAGGATGATGACAAATGCAGGGGAACCCCAAGAATTTCATGTCCTCAGCAGGGCTGCAAAGCAGAGCAATGAATAAATGAGGCCAGGCTAGAAGTAGTGTGTGGTGAGCACAGTTGGAGCTAGGGCAGTGCCTGGAAAGCCCCATCACGCACAGGAGTAGTCACCAAGGCGTTGGTCTGCACCCTGCAGGAGGGTAGGAAGTGTGGCAGTGCTCCCCGGGCAAGGCACGCACTAGACACAGCACCTGAGAGCAGTTCTTGATTGGGCTGAACAAAGGTTTTGTGGGTGCTCCTTGGCTGCAGGAAGAGCTGGAGGGGACGATCTGCCTTTGTGCCCCATTAGAAATCTGTTTTGGCTGAGGCTGATGGAAGGAGGCAGGGGGAACATCACCAGGTAGAGGGAAATGCTCACAGACACTGCTAGGGCCACTCTATTCACAAACCGGGCTCTGTGAAGAATGCCACTGCACCTTCAGTGATTACTTCATACAAATCATGCGTTCATACAAAAAGATATTAGAAACTGCATATCTTAAGCAAATATTTTGAGCAAATCTACCCCACTCCACGTACGTTCAGTAGCAGATTCTGACCTCTAGCAAACAGGTGTGTTTACATCAAAATCGAATCCTTAATAACTGGAAGCAAGAAGTGTGTCACAATTTGGAAGAACTGCAGCGAGACAGGGGTCAAGTACAATCAAATCCTTTTTGTCTCCCCTAAGGGCTCCACAAGCCCCTATTGATTTGAAACAACTGGCAAGCTGCCCTTCCCAAAGCACGTGCATGGATGTGTATGTACTAAGAGCTTTCCTAATGATTTATCGGAGCTGATGTCACACACCATCCCAGTTCTCTCCAGCGTCTTGACCTCCAGAGAAGGTAAACATGTAAAAATGTAACCCTAACCCTCAGCTTAATTGCTTTAGAACTTAAAACAACTACATTTGTTGATGAAGGCAAATCACTCAACAATGGTACAACGTGCAGGTCTCACCTTTTTTGCTGAGCTGTTTTCTTCTGCCTGTGACGGGGGTCTATTCATCTGAGGATGTAATTCAACCTCAGATACTTGCTCTGTCTGTAACAACAAATCAGTCATTGCTACACCCAGAAAACGACTAGCAGTCACATACAATAATGTCAATGAAAGGAAACATTATACACAAAAGAAAAGTTCCTTTAACAATTCAACAGGAGGGGAAAGAGAGGTCTAGGGTGACAGCTGAATGGATGACATATGTCTTTTGTAGACTTCTAATGAAACCGTTTTCTTGCACTTTATTGTGCTAGGAAACGAGAATAGTTTTTCTGAGAAAAGTTAGGAACCGTGTCTCTAAATATAGATGACCTAGTACCCAGAATTTCTTCCAGGGCTCTCCCTATGGCCTAGGTACTCAAAGGAAAAAAACAATGTGAGGGTAGATAAAAGCTGGAAGGATCCTGGTTCCACCCCATCACCTTATCATCTCCTGAAGCTGATGAAAATTCACTGGAGTAAGCCTCTGTCTTTGAGGCTGGTAGGGCTGGAGTGAGGAAGTATGATTACACCAAAAATTCCAGTAAAGGTACTGAAAACACAAACCATAAAAGAAGCCAAATAATCCTCTTCCTACCTTCCTCCTTTCTCGTGTTTCAAACAGAAACCAAGCTGAACCCTCAAAGCACAGGTCTGCGCTTCAGCAAACCACAGCTCCCTCCCCCCGGCGTGTCTGACACAGAAGAACATCAGAACTGAGGGCTGACCCTCGGCTGTGCCGCCCTGACATCTCCCAGCCCCGCTGGATTTGCTCCAGCAGGACGTGGCACAGCACATCTGCTACACGAGGGCACCGGGATTTGGAGCTGCCTGTCCCTGGGCATGCTACAGCAAACACGGGATAAACAGGGCACGGCTGTTTTCTGTCTAGAAAGCCTCAGCTGGCTTTTGAAGACGGGAAGGCAGGCAGCAGCGGGGAGGCTGAGGGCGCTTGGCACTTGCAGGCTGCCTCCTCTCCTCCTTCCCAGCTCCTGTCAAGTCGGAGCCAAGCTGACAGCGGCCCCCAGGCAGGACAGGCAGCCTGCCATCCTGCTCTCTCCTCAAAAAAGACTCGTTTCGACCCAGGTGAAAGCTTGCGTTCAAAAAAAAAAAAAAAAAAAAAAAAGAGTTCAAGGCAAACCTCAGACTTTAAAGGCGCTGGGATTTTAGCCAAAAAAATAACCTGTCACACACTAAAGAATCTAGTTCGCAGTTGCCAGGAGGTTTCTGCTTAGACCCATCAAGTTCTGGAGTGGCCACGTGCTTCACAGTGTTTAACCATAGGTTAAAAAATTACAGAATGTACAGAACTTGGTATACTTAGAAATGAAAGACTTTTCTTTTTCATCCCACTTCCATTTGTGTTGTAACAAAAACAATGAGAGCTCTACAGAAAGCTGCAGGGGAAAAGCAGTTCTGTCAGGTTGCTGCTGCTCTTCAACTGTACAATGTTGAACATGTACAGAGAGGAGTGAGATTTGCGATCTTTTTTTAAAATGCATGTGAAATTCCTCTGGAGAGGAGGAAAATGTGTCTTGGCTGACAAGATTGCTCTCCCCGTCTTCTGTAGTGTTATCTGATGGCAAAATAAAAATAAACTCCCTGTAACTTTCCAGTACCATTTGAATATTAACATCTTAGGTATCTGGATTCCAAACAGCTATTGGATATCAACATTTCAATTCTGGAAACCTTTTTTGGGGATTGAAGAGCTCCTTTTCTATCTGTTGATTTCTGGTACAAATAGGAAAGTTAAGTGGAAAAAGCAATCTTTTTTTCAGTCTAGAAAAATCAAAGGCCTTTAAAAATGCATTTAATGCAACATAACATTTCTTCACCAGCAATCTGAATAGCTCACAATCTCCCTGATTTCTACAACTCCTTTTTATATATTTGAAAGAAATCGAGGGTCGAAGCACTGCTAGCAGTAGCCTGGCAAGATCTACGGGGCTTTCATGACTGATTTGGGGATAGCAAAGTTCAAATACTCAGCAGAGCCACACAATAAATTTGGTCCCAAATCACGTCACTGCAACAAATCGCTCATTTAGGGACAGCAAACAGAGTCTTTCAGAGAGCCATGTCGTATGGACATTCTAAAGTCCTCACAGCATGGCTGTGCCACAAAACACAGTGCAATGACAGATGTGAGAGCCAGCTCTGCCAGACCTTTCTTGCACTGAGGACACCAGACCCCCCCCCAGCCTAAGCTGGCCAGGCAGGCAGCTCCTGGTGCTCACACTCTTATTGGAATCTACATTAAACTTTGCACCAGAAGCAAGAATACAACAACTTATTCTACAGAATGGCAAGGAAAGGAGACCAAGCCTCTCTTATTTATGAGTAGATAAAATGCAGCTTTTCAAGAACCAATGTGTTCGAGCAATGTAGAAGTAACCAAACAGACTTGTACTCTACAGTGTCAATTGCAAATAAGAGGGAAAAATGAAATTAGAATAAGATAAAGGGCTTAGGGGGAAAAAAAAAAGAAAAAAGAAAAAAAAAGCCCAAACAATGCAGAAAAAACTGATTTTTAAAAAGTGCCCCCAGGGCAGAAGAAATTATTTTACCCCGAAGAAAAATGAAAAGGGGAAAAAAGGTAAACTTTGTGTTCTGGTGGAAGGAGATATAAATAGGAGTGCTAATACCAAAAGGGTGAGATTTCACAATTTCCAACAGTTTGATATCCCATTTCCTAATGGTATAACAGATATATATGTATTACCAGCTGAGTGCTGTGACGTGGTTGTCAGCCTCACAGCTGTGGCAGCTGTGGAGCAACGGGACCCATGGGCTGAGGCTGGGCCACAGGGCTGGCATGGGGGCTGCACCCCGACCAGCCTGCAACGCTCTGCAGGCAGCGGGGCAGGGGCTGGTTGAAGCAGGTGGTAAAAATAAATAAATACTTATATTTGACAAAAAAAGGAAAAAAAAAACAGAAAAAAAAAAACTAAACTAAAAAAAAAAAGCTGGTGATGCAGCTCATGCACAAAGAATGAAAAAAAGTTGACTGCTATGTCCCTAAAGTGCCACCTAGTGGCACCTGGGGCAGGCCATTTCTGAGTGCTTTCCTCAGAGCAGAGCACAAAAAGCTGCCTACATGCTTCAGAGGCCGCAGATTGATCCTGCCCCACACGGTGGGCAGGCAGCAGGCACTGATGCTGTAAGCCTCAGCTCTTCAGAGTCTGTAGTTTGCTGGTCACGTAGAAGCCGGGTCCATGCATTAATGATTTGCCAGCAGAGCGATGAGTTCCCATCTAGGAAAAAGTCTTTCCTTCTCAAAGTGATGGGCTTCTGACACAAGTGCCCAAGCGTAAAAAATCTGTATGCTGCCGCAGTGGATTTTGTTCAGGGTCTGACACCACTTAACCCAGGCAAAAGTCTTTTGTGTAACTGCAACTTGCATCAATGCAAAGAAGGTTTGCTGATTCAACTAACCCAACCAAGCCCCCTAGGCAAGGCTTGAGAGGCTTTACAAATACGTTCGCAAGATGGTGCCTACCCACACCAATTTTATAGGAAGAAGTCCTCCAAGCAGAGATGGGAGATTTCCAACTGCAACAGAAGATTTGGGAGCCACAATTTTCTCCTTGCGGAGTGTTAACTTCTGCCTTGCTGACTACTGAGAGAACATGAGAAATTGCCCACAGAAGGAAGTTTATTTCTTGGCAGGGAAACAGTCCAATAATTTCAGACAAGACATGGCACTGACAACAGCACCTAACTCCTACTTTTTCTTTAGGCAGAGGGATTCCTCACCGATTTCCTCTCTTTCACTGATTTGGACTCCAGTCTGAGCTCCTTCAGTGGAGAGTGAGGAGAAGGTGATCTCTCAAGAGCGATAAAGGTGAGTTCCTTTATTTTTTTCCTGTTTTTATATCACACTTAGAGTAGTATTTGGGCACCTCATTTCTCTTTCAGAAACACTGCCTCCTTCCATCACGGCAATAAGAAAGTTTTCCTACATCTTGGACATCTCTCACTGTTATACTGTGGTTTAAAATTCTTCAGCAGTGCTTTATAAACCTTAAGAATCGGAAGTCTTCTCTATCTAGAGAGATTATACTGCTTATGCAATACGGTCTTCCCAAGGAAAATTCAGTTACAATAGTGCGTAAGTGCTCAGGTGGAAGTGTCTCCTTCATGTCCACACAACAGCGCAAGCTTCTCAAATATTAAGTACTGGCATGGCTGGTTCCACATCCAGGGTTATAGTAGCTCGGTAAAGAAAATTCTGCTCAAGTACCACTTTCACTACCAGCAGTACAAAAGAAATTTTGCATACCAGGCCTGAAAGCATCTTAACAGTTTCTTCTTCCAAATCTCCTGAAAAGCTTCCCTTTGCAAAGACCAATGCCCATTTATTAATAGATGGCATCTCCTTTTCCTCCACTCACATATTCTCCCATTCTTGTATATTCTAGGAAGAGTCCTATCCCTCTCCATTTTTCCTGGCACAGGATAAAACTGGCCAATAAAGTCTCTGTCGAATGGCCACAGCCAGAGACCAACCTGTGGCCTATGGCCAGTACTGAGCATCAGGACAGATGATTCCTCATCATTAGGGAGAGTGTTGGGAATTGCAAATGCAATCTCATGGTCTGATCCTGGTCCAGCCATTCATAATCTTCTCACTGCTCCATGCGACAATACTTAGCAGTACCTTTCTAAAAGAATATGCCATGCTCACTTAAGCACTAAGTGCTTTGAAAGCCTCAGATGAAAAATTTTCATAACTGTAAGAGAATGCATTACTTTACGACTACGTTCTTTCCTTACATTTCCAGTTTTTTGGCTAAGTAGTGCTGGATTGTACGTAGACTTCACACCTACTTCTCAAGACCATGGTCCAGTTATGGTCCAGTCCATAACTGGTCTCCCAGAACAGAAGGTCTTCATGGAGCTTTCATATTTCTGTTACCTGAGAGCCTTTTTGCAAGAGGTATATATTCAATCTCCCCCACAACTCAGTCTTGCCCACACTTATGCTCCAGGCTAACTTTACACATGGAAATAGTCCCATTGTAGTCAACGGCACCACTTGCAGAAATGAAATTATCTCAGTGCATTCACTGGAATAGCCCATAATCATCACCTATACAGTGCCACTGCTTAGCTTTGCAAAAAAAAGCATTGAGAACAGCTTATCTGTATGAAAAAGCAGGATACTAAATATGCTTAACACTCAGTATGTGTCCATTGCAATCTTCCATCATCTCTAAGTAAGTTCATTTAAGAGGTATTTTTCTCCTTTCTAAACATTCACTTTTTTTGTGTGTTTAATGGCAATTTCTAAGAAGTCAAGATGTCTCAATTCCAGTTTTTGTGAGCCTAGTCTATCCCACACTGAATCATCAATTCCTTTTATTGCTTGTTACAGAAACTGAAAATGATAAGACAGAAAGAAAACCCATAGGGATGCAAATGCAACAAGCTCCCGGGGTCTCAGCGTGCCGACTGCTTCCTCAGCACCGTGCAGCCCTGAAGGTTTGATAAGCTTTTTCTTTCCCTGAGCTATCTGAGGGCTGGCGATAAGGTTTAGGAAAAAGGCAGCCAATACAAATAAACTGCCGCAACATTCAGCCCATTCGCAAGGAAAGAATAGGACCCAGATGGAAGCATTAACAACCTGTTTTAATACTCCACTTGTACAAAACCAGATTAACATAAGCTGGAAAGAGGTATGTGCCTTCCACATGAGATACAGGCATTGGATTCTTGGCTTGTTTTGTTGTTGTTTTTATGATAAAGGTGAAGCCAAATTCAAGAAGTTATTACAACATATTTTAATTAAGATATTCACTCTGCTTCCACTCTCCTGGAAACCTCTTTTGAAAGGATTTTATGGCATCCATCAACTACTCCCCAAATTCATTTCCAACTGTGCTAGTTTCTACCACTTCTTAAACCATAGTTTATTTTGCCTGGCCATTTTACATTTAATATATAATTTTCATGACAGAAAAGGATAATCCATTTGTATTATATTAGAGTGGCAGATGGCAATGTCTTTTATGCTACAGAAGACTTTCAGTTTTATTACAGTTACAGACTTCTTTAGTACCTAATGCACTGATTATACAATATATGTTAATCTGCAGCCAAAATAGTGGAGATGATCAAAACCCCCACCATTTTCTTGCGAAGTGGCTGTAAATGCAAGGTAAAAAAGTCTCCCTTTGGTTAAATATAACATGGTTGCCTGGGAGAATACCATCATGCATACGAATAGTGGACTGTCAAAAGCAAAATCCTTTCATTCTTCTTTCTGTAACAAAAAAGTTCCCTCTCAGAAAGGTCCAGGTGTCCTGCCAGCACTTGAAATTCATCACATAATTTTGCAGAGTAAGAAGGTACCTCAGTTGGCTGCACATTTTCTTCAAATAACCTTGAAACAGAGCTCAGCAAACCCTCTCTCACCCTCTATGCAACTCAGGCTTTGCCCGGATGTCATACGACGGTATAGGTTGCACAAGGCAACACAGGGATCCCAGAACCAGCTCCCAGTACGGAGGCAGCATGTGGCCATCCCACTCAGGAGACCAAGAGGTCTCAGCAGGATGGATGGGAGCCCTTCCTTCCTCACCCCTTGGCCTCAGCACCGCAGATCAGCGTGGGCATGCTTAATTTGCTGTTACAGACATCTTGAACCAGGTCCCAGTTTTCACTTGCAATTTTTGATGATGAATGGCCAAAAGACTTCAAGGAATTAAGAAGTATCAAGTAACATTGCAAGAGCAGAACATTTGATATGTTAAAAAGAATAATATCGTCGCTTTCCAGCAAAGCCAGGTGCCTGTAACTGGGAAGGGTGACCACCTATCATCCCTCACAGCACTTTGTTTCCATGATTTCACCAAATCAATAATAACTTACGTTAGCGATGGCCACTGAAATGACAGCTTAACTCTGAGCTCATATAACACAGTGAGATTTCAATCTTCAGAGCTGCAAGGTACTCAGGATACTTCACAACTTGATTATGTTAACAACTGCTTACCTACTCTAACTTCACTTGAACACTTTGCCTTAGTCTGTAATTTTTTTTGGTGCCCATCAACACTGCCAGCACGGAACCAGTGGGAAAAGCAAGTTCCAAGGTCTCTAGAAAAGTCCAGAACAAATCAGTGCTAATTTACAAAAACAACAGCCTTAAAATTTAGACTCTGGGAATGGAGACTAAGAACATCATTTTTTTCAGCCAAGATATACAGGGTTTTCTTCCAGTCCCACTGTTTTCAAATCCCCTTATACTGCACCAGCAGGATACCATCGCTACAGGACAGGAAGGTACTGAAATACAGTAACTTAAATAAAAGAGTGTTGATCTAATTGGGCAATGCTGCAGATAGTGAGTTATGTTGGAAAAAATCCTGAAGTTTTACTTGCTCTTCAGTGTTCATCCATAATTCCTATTAACATAAGTATGTCAGTAAATCTCCCACAGTAAGCAGCAGTAAATGGCTTCTGTAGGCTTAAAAGCCAGAAGTAATAAAGTTTATTTTGTTTTCCATTAAAAAAATAATAACAGAGGCTTATGCGAGATGTGCATACACATGTTTAGTTCCAGCTCAGTTGCAGTGGAATGTTATTCATGAGCACCCAAAGTTACGTCCTGCTTGACATTTGTACAGCTGAAATTCAGCAATGAGTGCTGCTGCCTTCCTGTGGGGATTCCTACTGCCTCTAAAAGTTACACTGATTTTCTATGGCTCAACACAAAGTTCTGGGACCACTGTTACTTCATTTCTCCTTGATGACTTATGTTTACCATTAAGTTAGGAACACAGGATCAGGAAAAATAACCTGGGCCACTAAATCCAGTCCTCTACAAGCCCTGAAACGCACTGAAATATCCACCACACTGGATATTTCAACAACCTGTAGGCTGCCTGTTTGATAACTCATCACCAGAGGGGTCCAAAACTCCTCACAACTTGTGCCTCACAAAAACCAGACCAGAAAAGCTGTAACTATTGCACGTCATGGGAAGGAAGCAAGAGAGGTAAGGGCAGTGACCTAAGTCTGTGCAATAGCTTGCAGCATATTAAGCATTTATGGTCAGAAGATGAAGGAAAACTGATATAAATACAATGACTCTTAAACCCAAGCAGCTACTGCAGATGTGCTAAGTGTAAGATGTGCTATTAGGGATTACAGAAGACATCCATTAAGTTGCACGCAAGTATATACAAAGTAGTAAAAGAAAAACACTTTAAGAAAAAAACCACATTAACCAAAACAAAACTCTAGTCTTTATATAAGCTTGCTTACGTACAAACTCTTTCTAAGTGACCCTCACAGAATTCAGGCAAAAACTGAATTACTTTTTTTTATTTCAATAGAAAAGCAACATGAACTGAGGATTCTAATAAAGCATTTCATACCACATTTCACAACATCTCACTGGAAACAACAATTCAAAACAGCTTGCAGAACTGAGAGATACGAGTTGGAATTTGGATTAAAATATCATAAAGCAGAGATAACGGAAAAATGAATTGCGGTACCTCTCCACACTATGTAAACTTGCCTTTTGTCCATTTTTATTTATTAAGCTCATTTGCAGTCACCACAGGGACTTGAGATGAAAGCATCACTGCATTAAAAAAATGCCTGGTGAAAGTTCTGGGAAAACTCAGGTATAGTTTTTGGACTGATGCAGGTATAAGTTGACAAAATGCTAACTTTAGCGATGAAGAAAAACATGGAGGAGATGAAGTTACCATAGCCTTTTAGAGACCGTCCAGAAGAAAGAAACACAGAATCAATCCACCAACTTTAAAAGCTGGTGCAGAGGTAAGAATAGCCATAGTCACACCTGTGAAGGTGTCTCCCTACCAAAGGTAGGGCTGGCAGCAGTAACTCACAGCAGAGCAGCCAGCCCCACTGCTATTTCCCCATAAGCTGGCCAACTCATCACAGGATCTCAAGATTCAAGCCTCTCACAGTAAGTCTGTGCATCCACTGGGCTGCAGAGTGGAGGCCACAGCAACAGTAGCTCTAAGTTTCAGCTTGTGCCACACTCACCCAGTCAACCAGCCCTTCTCTCCCATTACTCAGCTGGCTGCACTGTGGAGGCAGAGCTGGACATGGACATAATTTAAGAAGTCTCTGATATGACTGGAGATGCTTGGCACGCTGTGACTAACCAGTGTAACTTGCTGAGCTGGATTACCTTGGAGAATCAGACAGGAAAAATAATGTTTCCCTAAAGGTTGAAACGAATTCCACTAAAAACAACAGCAACCAAGGACCAAAGTCAAGATAATGGTTCTGTATTGCTATTAATTCAGCTCACAGAAGGTCTTCTGCTCCACTGAAATGTAATACCTATCCCTTGGTACCTTTCTTTTATGCACTTTGGCCTTTACATCACACGAGCCCTTAATCTCACTCAGAAGACCCAACTGGTCCATGCTGCTTCTCATCCATCCATAGAAAACTGTAGTCCCCAGAAGAAATTTTTTCCCTCTCCTCCTCCAGGTACTGATTTCCAAACCTGAGCCAAAATAATCACACCATAAGCACACTTATATGGTGCACAGCCCCTGAAATATGCGAGGCTCGCTTCATTTCCAAGCTATATCTATCATTAGCAGTACTTAGCTGCAGGCATATAGCAAAATGTTAAGGCAAAAAAATAGGATTTTCAATAACATTGTTGAAAAGTAAAATAAAATTGAAATTTAAGAAGAGGTTGGTAAATCCTGAAACAGGAAAAAGCTGAATGTGTCATTTCAGCATCATGGTTTTTCTTCAGATTTTGATCCTGTCTCTGTTATGAAAACAGATCCTCCCCTCCTTCTTCATCCTCTTTAAATCAAGGGCCCCACTGGACTAATGTAATCCATATGTTTGCTGTTGCTTACATGCTATTTGTAAGGGTCAGCTAAGCTGAATTATGACTCCATCATACATACTTTCCTACTGTCTGTTACCTTTGTCACAGAAAGGCACATTTGGTGATAAATCAAGCCGAATGTGACAAGCATGAAGTTTATTACATTTTCAAGAATTGGGTTTACATACGCTTTTGCTAGGTCAAAACAAGACTATTTTGATGATATATTTGATTAAATATCATTAAGAATCATCAGAAACCAAAGGAGTAAATGTAAGTGATCCATTTAAGCAAAGTATTGGCTGTATGTTCAATACTGAACAGACACAGAAACCACTCTTTTTTTTTTTTTCCCCTTCAGAAGACTTTTCTATTGGAAAGGAGTGGATCAGGAATTTCACATGGGACTCTTCTTGTGTTGATGGATTTAGAAAGGCCCTATACACCACAGGACCCAGTGTAGGATGCGAGCAGTTGGTTCAGACTGCTCTCCATGGAACATTATGCAAAGCAGCAATGTGATGGGTGCACTTAAGGAGTACACGACATTAGCAGTACAGCTAGGGCCACACTGACTTGGGTGAATCCTGCGAGTTCAAACCAGAGTACCTTACAGCCCTCAAGGTAAAAACTAGCTGTGCTTAGGCACAGCTAAAAGGGAGCAGGGCAAGGCAGAGAGGAACGAACTGCTGGTGCAGCTGTGGGTAGCAGCAAGCGCATCATCATCTCCATCATACACACAGCGCAGCAGCAGGAGGTGTTCACCAGCAGTCTCCTAAGAGAACATCCAAAATTGAAGTGATAACTGCTTCTGGCCCAATGGCGGCTGGACTAGATGATCTTAGAGACCTTTTCCAACCTTAACGATTCTACAAAAGTGCCTTGCCGAGCTTTTAAACGTAATGGGCTGTTAGCTCTCCTGTGGCCATGTCTTCTATTACCTCACCTAAAGGAGCTGAAGCATACAGCTAAGACTTACCAGAGACAACAGCATAACATTGCCTGAAATATGAAGAAGTATTTGGATGCAGATACACACAATTTCATCAATTTGCATTGTGCTGTGGTTGCATGATGCTCTATATACAAACTCAAAAAAAACATTAAAAAAAAAAAAATAGAAGAAAGAAATGTACCACTAGTGGTTTCAAAGTTTCAAACCGAGTAACTTCACTGGCATGAGATTCCCTTCCTTTCAGCACTGTTTTTCAAATCCATGGGTGAAGTATACTCCTACACACTACAGCTCCCTTAATAGGTGCCCTCTGAGCATTTGAAGCCTGAGAAAATAACAGGTATCAAGCCCATGCCCCTCAGGCATCAAACTCTTTATTAGTAGACTAGCCTTACCAGCTTTTAATTTACAGTTTTGTCTAGTGGGTGCATGTCAGCTCCACCACAAAGAGATTTAATTGGCCTGTAATTTGGCACTGCAGCACACTGACTAGACAGACCAATGAAGGACATGTATGGAACTGCAAAGCAAACTGTGGAGCTGCCTTAACTTGGAAGCAAAAATGGCTACAATGTCCAAGCCAACTTGTGCTAACCACTGCAGCAGCAACATTACTAAGCAAATAAAACACAGCAAAATGCTGAAAGCTTGTCCATACCTGAGACACAGAAGGTCGAGGGGGCAGCGCAGGTGGTGGTGGGGGCAGCCAGCCAGACCTCACAGCTGAACAGGGAAAATGAAAAACAAACACGTTCACTTAATTACAAATAAAACCAAAATTTATTTCCATAATTCATAGTGATGAGGCAGCATTCAACATGTTAATAACAGAAACCAAACTTGATCTTTATTGAGGTAACCCGGTTTGGAATAATTTTCTCCAGTGCCTACCGTTCTATAAAATGAGCAGTGATTTAATTACTGTAAAAACCCACAATGTTATGATAAAAAGCAGAGATGGAAGGCAGTCAGCCACAAGAGCTGTAGCTAAAGCAATCCAGTTCCAGTTAAAGAACACCAGAAAGAGAGTATACTGACACTACTTAGTTCTTTGTCCTTAATATCACTGCCTTTTTAAAAAAGTGATGCTTAGTATCTAACATAGACATGAGAGTTCATAGAATCATACAATGGTTTGGGTTGGAAGGGACCCTAAAGACCATCAATTTCCAACCTCCTGCTGTGGGCACTTCCACTGGATCAGGCTGCCCAGGGTCCCATCCAACCTGGCCTTGAATGCCTCCCGGGCTGGGGCACCCACAGCTTCTCTGGGCAGCTGTGCCAGTGCCTCACCCCTCTCACATGTAGTATAGAATTTCTTCCTTATATCTGATCTAAATCTACCCTTTTCTAGTTTAAAATCATTATCCTTTGTCCTATCACTACAGATCCTAGAAAAAAGTCTCTCCCCAGCTTTCTTCTAAGCTCCCTTTAAGGATCAGAAGGCCACAACAAGGTCTCACTGGAGCCTTCACTTCCCCAGGCTAAACAACAACTCTCAGCCTTTCTTTGCAGGAGAGGCACTCCAGCTCTCTGATCATCTTTGTGGCCCTCAGTTTCTTCCTGATAAAACACACTTCATGATGCAGCACAGCCTGTAAAGAAAACATCTGCCATGGAATTAACAAGAGAAAAGCCTCAAAAAACTAAAAAGAAATCGCATTCTTTGTCTTTATGTGTTTTATCTGCATGTTATTACTCACTGGAGGTACTTTGGAAGGAGAAGGAGAAATAAGGGGAGAAAAGATGAACCCTGATGGTCAGTTCAGGCCTCTTTAGCATAACACCATTTCAGCTTTTATCTTGAGCTAGCACAAAGGGAAGGTAACAATTACATGGGTCCAGCCGCTGTCTTTCTCAGTTTCCTTAAAATACCTAAAACTAATCATGGGACAATATTACAGGGCAGATGAGGCTTTCCAACGGCAGCTGCAGAGAGGAGAACTAGGCTAACACAGAGAAATCAGCAAGGACTGGAGGGACTCCTTACTCAGAACCTTCCCCAGCTCAGCACTTGCACTGGTAAATAGGTAAGACAGTCCATCTTGCACTGCTGGTTATTTGTACGGTCAAAAATATGCAGTATTAAACTTAGAAATGCTTTTTACCACAATAATGCTAAACAAGCAATTACATTTATAGACTTTTTACTCCTATGTATATTTTAAAAAGCCACAAAGACCATTATAAGCCTTGTTACAGCTTAGTTGTTTACATATTTTATACACCAAGTCTAAAAGCATCAACGTGGTTGAAAATATGAAGACAAAAAGCCATTAAGTCAGTGGCATGAAAGTAAAAATGTGTAGCTGCAATTATTGAGAGCAGTTGTATTGACTATACACAGTTCCAAAGAGGCTTATAATACACTGTTTTCTTTATATCTTCTGTACCATCATCTCTTGAATCAAAATGCAGCCCAGCATCATTGCTGACAGTGCCAGAAGGAGACAGGACAATTAAAACCCAACGAAGGTTAAGCAAGGGAGCCAATAGCATACCTACAGGTATAAGAGAGATCTGAGGAAACAGATTAAGTGATGACAATCCTTTCTCTTGTGTTAAGCAGCAACATTTCTTAGGTCACTGCAATACAACCAATATTCCATGGAAACCAATTCCATGCAACCAATTTTTAGAAATGAACAGCGGAGCAAGGAGGTTTCCTTTCTTTCAGCCTCAACTTCAGATTATTTCATTTATCTGAGCACCAGAGGTGGCTTTGGCAGTTATGGCTAATAGCAATATTGGAGAACACAATCCAACTCCAACACAAGTGCTCTGTAGGTCAAGCAGCTGCACACGTTAACAGCAGACAAGCAAGCATGTATGCTCAGTGCAATTTGTTTAACTTCAGGAAACATTGTGGGAGCTGTGCTTCAGTGCTCAGTGAAAATACCTGCACCTCACCTTCCCCTCACCACCACCACTGCTTGTCACTGCGAGGAGATCACAGCAAGGGAGCACAAGGCATGCAAGCATGCATGATGCAAGGCGCTGAAAATCTGAGAGGCAAACCCCAGGTACTGCCCTCAGCTGCTCCTCTGGCCCTGCCAAGTGTACCCAGCCCCTCCAGGCCCCATCTTTTCCTTTCTGCTGGCTTATGTTTCAGCAGGCCCTCCAAAGCAGTACTACAGGAGCACTGAGAACTGGCCTCAGCTCGAGCACTGCTCTGGAGATACAGCACTTGCTGTCTTGCTCCCCCACTCTTCCAGCTCACTGATACATCTAGAAAAGCAGCAGCAATTTTTTTACGCGGTGGTATGGTCTGGAAAAGCATGTCCTGATGTGGGGGCAAAGCCTCACACTATGAAGCCTCAAAAGACTCCCTCAACAAAATTCCAAAGGGAAAATATTTTTTTCCATAAGATGGTCAAATTAAAAACAAAACAAAACACTTCTTCAGCTTTCAAAATAGGCCATACATGAATTTAGCATTAAAGAAGTTAGATGCTTACACTATGTGCATTTGACCCAGTTTCCTCTATTTAATCCTGCAAATTCTAACTTAAGCTACTCATGAAATATTCATAAAATTCCTGCTGTTGCAGAACATCTTTGGCCTGTTGTTAGAAGGAAATCATGCTTATGTGAGCACAATTGCTAGTTAGTCAAATTTTGAGGACTAATAGCAACTTACAAAAAAAAAAAAAAGTACACTTTTTCCCCCACAGGGCAATGAAAAAGAAAAATTAATGACAGATGATACCTGCTTCAGCCTTCTCTAGTATCACTACTCTAAATGAGGGCAACATTGAGAGATGCTCCTAGATTTTTATGCATTCCAGCAGGTGACTTGTCCTATTAGGCTACTCCAGAGTGCCTCCCCTCCTGGGAGACAGCCTCGCACCGATCAGTACTTGCTGTTAGCGATGGTATCATCACATCAACATTGAAAGCAAGCACAAATAGAGTCCCAAAATGAAAGCAGGAGCAACAAGATTGAGCAGTAGACAGATAAATGTTGTATTTTCAGGTGCATGCCCCAGAGTTTGGGTAAGCTGCAGGCCATTCCTCTTTGGAGACATGTCTTCACATCCTGCATAAAGGCAGAGCGAACCGGGGGAACAGGGGCATGCACACAGGGACCACAGGGTAAGATGGAGTAATCTCCCTTCAAACAGCTATCCATGCTTGGTCTGTTGTTCATATGTATCACCCTACAAGATACACCAGGAAAGCATGGCGATCCTGCCCTACAGCTGCTCTGAACAGACCAGCTCCTCCCGCCAGAGTTGTGTTTCCCATGACAGCTCCAACAGTGGTGATGGGACTAAAGGTCTGGGAGCTGTGAGCCAGATGCACAGGCCTCACCCACCTCCTGGTCCATTTCACCAGGATTTTGAAATGCCTCCTTGCATCAAAGAAAACAAGAGATCACAGAGAAGCAGGGAATTGCACCAGGGGAGCACACCCCTGGAGGTGCAGGGAGCAAGAGGTACCCACAGATTTTCTTCCTTGAAGAAGGACTGCAGGGTGGGCGTTCACGATCCCTGCACTCGCACAGGTGCCTTGTTACTCTGCAGCTTGGTGGTGTTTGCACCAGAGTGAGCAATGTGAACCAAGTCTTAAAGATAGCACGGTGGGAGGACTGTTCTGGTACCAGTAAAACAGATTTAAGTACATCCAAGTGTCTGCATCATAGGTATTCCTGTAAATGACAGCATTTTCACCCACTGGTTACTCCCACAAAGGCAGTGCTAAGGCTTTCAGGACAACAACCACTTTTCTTTACTTTGTGTTCACACTTTAGAGCAGGTTATCAGCATGGCAAGCTGCCAGGACCATTTTCCTGCCCTATTTTGGCAATCACAAAGGTCTAATAGCCATAACAGGACATTGCACTAGATAAAAAAGCAGGTTTTCTGATATGAAGCTAGATTAACATTTTAAAACAAACACCAGGATGTAATTCTACATTCTGAGAACAGGCCACCCCATCCTATCTGGCCAAGCCACTCTGCCTCCAGCCTCCATAGCATGCAAGAAAAATCCTCTGCTCCTTTACTTATATTTGAAAAAGGAAGAGGAGTCCGAAGAAAAAATATAAAATGATCATAGTCCTGTTAAACCTGTGGGAAGCAGGTCTCCAGCTCTCCAGGCATAGCAGCAGAGGAGGATGCCAAGATTAGGGTGAGACAAATTTGGGTCCTTAGGATCCTTTAGATCAACCTGTAAGAGGAACTGGCTGCACCTCTCCTACCCAGCCAGAGCCCCTTGTCCTCCTGTTTCTTAAAGAAATCTGCCATAATAGACTGAGCTGCTGGATGCATGGTATTTAA
>WBMW01006229.1:211966-277108 GCA_013396635.1 Penelope pileata | reverse complement strand
AAAAAAAAAAAGCAATAATTCCTAGTGGAACACCAGCATATAAAACTACATTTCCTGAAATACTTCCATACCAGGTATGTATTTCATTCTTTGCAGCTGTCTTCCTTCCTGGTTTTAATGTCTACCACCTTACTCTCAGTATCACCACAGACAAATTAAGCCGTTGGGTGAAATAATGTGCTCCTTCTCATCTGAACTGAATGTGTGCATAAGCAATCTCTTGAAAAAAGGTTGGTTTTCCTGGGTCAAGGGCCATTTTGCATCTTTCTAGCCAAAAACAAACTAGTTACTGCCTACCAAAGGAGGCTGTCCTCACCTTGAACCATCCCTTGCAGCTGCTAAGGACCCCAGCTCCATGCACCCTTCATCCCACGAGCAAAAGGGCACCCACAGTTTGGTCACTCCTCTTAGCTCAGTTACCATTCCCGAGGGTCTTGGTAAAAGGCCCTGTGTTTGTCAGATCACACTGAGGGTGCAGTCCTACAACAACCAAATCCATCCTAAGTCCAGGCTGCCCTTGGTTCTAGAGGACCTAAAAACAGGTTCTTGCTTCTGTCCTGCTCCTGCACCACCACCCCTTCTGCAGCTGGGCGAGGACCACACAGGGACTTCAATTGAGAGAAAACTCTGATAGGGCTCCTCAGTAGAGCCTGGCTGGTGCGCTTGGTATTTTCAGGTGGAAGTCGCAGGGCAGCCCATCGCTGGATGGAGGGAGAGAGAGTGGCTGCGCCGCAGACTTACAGCACTTTACACAACCTCAGGGCGCTGAGCTCCCAGATCAGGTTTAACAGAAGAACAACCAATTCATTTTGCCAGGAAGCAAATGATCTGCAATACAGTAACAGTTCTAACAAGAAAAGCCAACAGAGTGAGTTATTAAAATTATACTGGAAAAGAAAGGGTTCTCACCAGTTGCTTCGGTGACTTAGGTAGTTTGAGAGGCTGGCATTTCTGCCCTTCCACTCTGAGGCTAGTTTGGAGAGCTGTTTGAGATATTTTTCCTGCTTCTGTTGCCAAAGGCAGACCACAGTTCTGCGTCTAAGCTTGAAATCCAGTTCTTGTTTACCTCTGTCTTATACAACTTTCCTCTTGTTCACTGAAATACTTGGGTATCACATAATGCTGATATCCTTCTCCGCACCCCTTTCATTTATTTACATTCCTGTACTTGAGTACGGTGATTGTGAAATAAATTTTTCAAGAGATTGGATTTATGAATTCTCACAAATAAGTCTTTAGAACGTTTCAACAAGAAGAGAAAAAAAAAATCTGAAAGCTGTAGCCAGGAATGGAAATTTACTGAAGGATTCTAGTAAGGTGATTGTGAAATGTCTGCTTTTGTCCATGGATCTGTTCTAACAGTTCTTACTAATGCATCTTCTGAACATAACAGCAACACACAAAAATAATAATAACAATAAGAAGAAGAAGAAGAATAAAATAAAAATTTAGACTCCTAACAGTAATTTTATTATCAGGTTTGTTGAAAGACTGTAGAAAGCATCACCAGTGCCAGAACTGGAGATGGGGCATGCAGCTTGACGAATAAACCCTCTCTTCCCAGCTAGTTTTGGGAAACTGCTCAGCAACAGAGCTCTGTTTTTCACAGCCAGTGGCACAGACACTCTTGTTACAGCTGTTTCATGTGCTAGCCATACAGTTTGTACCCCAACCGCACGCAGAACTCTCTAAACACTTTCCAAGAGATCAGAAGGAGATATAGGCAGCCAGGAAGCACTCCTGCTTCTGCACTGTGAACTCGCAGGTGTGTGACTTCATGCAGGGCCCTGCTGTGCTTACATGCTTGATAGGTCACTTTTGCATTAAACAAGCAAGATATCACTACAGGTGCTTTTTGTTGTGATGTCTTTTTTTTTTTTCTTTTAAATTCCCATACCTATGTGAACTAGCATGCTTTCAATGTAAAATTTTTTAACGGTTGTCTTCTTTTTTGTGTCACATATCCACAGCCTCTGAATTTTGAACTTTCAGTCCCTCATCTTCCCTACACCGTTCCATTTTCAAGTTACTGTTTTCTCTACCCCTTCCTTTCTGCGTTGTCGCTGCCTGGGGACCACTCCTTCCTCCCTCCTGCCCCATGAACAGAACCATTCACGACTTTGCTCTCTCCCTCCTGTTTAGCTTCGTCCTCCACCCACTGGGAGGCAGAGTCCCTCCACCAAGCTCTGACAGATCCACGCCGCCGGAGTTCCTCACCCGGAGGATTTCTGTGAGACTGCCGGAGGCTCCCAGAGGGGTGCCACCTGCTCTTGCTGCCTGTGACCACCTCCAACAGAGATCAGCTCAGAACCAAGAGAGTCAGGGAGAGCAATGTGCTACCAGCCACCATCCCTGAGTCCCATCTCAGACTCTGGAGTATATCTGCCTCTGCCAAGTTGCCCTACAAGGGAGGCAACTTGCCCCTCTTTGCCACAAGAGAAACAGGAGATCCTTTGTCGCAAAAGTGTTTAACATAGACTGTAAGCTATTCTAGGATGGATCAGTACTTTATTTTTTCTTTTACAAAGACTACAGCAAGCCAAACAGCACCATGAAAATTGGTCAGCGGGGCTGGTAGCAGGGCAGTCAAGAACTTTTCAACCTTAACAACTTTCAGTAGAAAAGCTATTGGGACTAAAATTTCATGAAAATATCTATTTTTAACAACCTGCAACAGACTGAAAACACACTATAAACCATTCCTCAATCCTAGAAACACAAGAGCTACAATTAGAAAAAGGGGAAAATCATTTTAAAAGTTTTATTTAAACAAATTGTCAACAAACAGGCTTGAAAAGCTGGCAAGATTTACCCTGGTTTACACACGTACTCTCGGGACTCAGCCCTTCAAGACATACATAGAAATCTAAAAATCTATAAATGGCAAAATAAGTTACCTCATCAGATTCTTATCATTTAATAACAATTCATCCACTTATGTCTTCACTATTTACTCCTGCCCATCCAATCTTGAATATATCCCTTTCCAGCTGGACAAAGAAATTAGCTTCATAGCTGTAAACACATATATCCTTCATAAAAAATTCTAAAAGGCTGAAAGGCATAAAACTCTTCCATGCAAATCAGAGGGAAGACATTCATATTTTATTCAGAATAAGCTCAGTTCAGTGATCACACATACCCTGAAAGGGAACAGGACTGGAAGGAAACAGCAGCTTCAAAAACAGATCAGGAGTTGATTCCGAAAAGAAAAAAGCTATTCTCAACTTAAAAAAAAAAAAAAAAAATGTTAAGAAAGCAATTCACAATATTTTCTTTGCAGTGGTTCAGAGCCTGAGAAAAAGTAACACGAATGTCAGCTCAATTTTGTCTTCTCCATGCTTTGGTTTATGTGTAAAAAAAAATTAATTTAAATATTAATTGTTGTTACAACCCTTACAACCAAAGATTTTAACTTAACTCTGCACTCTTAACTTGATAAAGCTGGCATTAGAACTCTTGCATATTGTGCAAACAGTATTCAGCAAATGGCACATTTTGCAAATAGTATTTGCCATTGCTGCTATTCTAAATAAGAGGATCCTCATAACTGTCATCTTCCTAACTTAATCTTTTGGGCCGATTAACAAATACAACACAGTAACGTGCAAGATAGCACAGTTCTACAGCATGAGCAAAATCTTTTCCCTATTTACTACCCAAAATAGTAGCTGGATTTTACTAAATCGAGACCAATACAAGCACAATGAGGGGAAGAAGTAATTTAAAGTAATTACTTACTGACATTCACGATGATTTAAATTCAGCATAAAAACGGCATTGCTATTCTAGATTCCTCTTATCACTTCAACTTGGAACCAGAATGTTAATTGGGAAATTGGTATTTATGGTAACACAAGAACATAACTCCCCTAATCCTTTGTCTTTGGTAGCTAGGACTTGCAGATAGCTAACCTCAATAGATATGGGTGTTTCCTAGAAAATATAAATAAGCATAAATAATACAGAAGATAATGCAATAATCAAATCTATCTAGCTTAACTTCGGCAAGTGTTTCAGTACCCAGTTCCAAGTACCCAAAAGAGAAAGTCACCTGCATTTGTTCCCTGAGCTAGAAACATGATGTGACCAAAAATAGCTGAAAACAGTACTGTAGGGTAACTACATGGTCTGATTTCTATCAAAACGTGTACACCAGTGCAGCAGCACTCATTTCAGTTTTCCAAATTCTCTCTCCTAGACAAACACAGAACTATTTTATTTGATACCTGGACTGAAAACACAGAAATACATAAAATCCGGCTGTGGTTGTGCAAATATGAAAAAACAAAGGCATCTCAACAGAATCTTACTATTTGGAGATCTCCATGCTTGGCAAACAAATATCCTCAAGCCCATACATGCAAGGAAGGGTTGTGCTAGTTGAATGAAGTAAGGAGGGCTTGATGAAGTAACAGAAGCATTCAAAAGAGGATCCTTGCTCTTCAAAGGCATGAAAAAATGGATAAAATGTGGCGCTGAACACAAGCCTTCTTCTGGCACCACTGAAAATGAAAGGGTGCCTAAAAAGCACATCTCATTAACATCTCATATTGTGAAAGAGAGAAAGAAGTAAAAATACTGGCCCTGTGTTATGGGCCAAATCCCACATCCCCCCCAGAGTTACACTGAGGCTTTCCTTACAGGTCTGCAAAATGGCACCTGAGCTCCTCATGTTCCTCAACACAGCTCAGCACTGAAAATTCTCAGGCTAAAATTCATTGTAAATAGTTACAGGGCTGTTTTGAAGAATTACAGAGAGACATTCAACCTGCTTCCATATCAGCATGAAACTACATCGCCTATGACAACTATGCTGTTTCATCAAAGGAAATCCTCTTTTCCAAACAAGCATCTTTTGTTCTACAGAACTGATAATTAAAAGAAGTTACGCAATTCAGAAACGTAACTAAGTGGGAAATAAGGTGTTTTCTACACTAGATATATTTAATTGTATTTCAGAGGCATCAGTATCAATCTCACAAGCCCTGGACTGCTTGCATTGCCTACAATTGCCTGGCAGTAAATCTTTTAGTAGCTGTCACAGGCAGAAAATACAATCAAGCAAAATGCTGGAAGACAGCAGATGCATTTTTTGGTTTTAAGCTGGGACCAACCCAACCCCAGTCACTCTGAGGCAGATCCTGGCTTTCTGCTGGGCTCCCCAGTGCCTGCTCCCTCACCACAGCAGTGGGTCAGGCAGCAGGGACATGAGAGGCACCGAGAGAGGAGCTCATTCTGCGGACATCTCTGTGTGCAGCACAGAAAAGCTCTGCTGGCCACGGGCTCTCAGGGCTTAGGCTGGGAGCTCTTGGCTTGCATCTGGCTAGGCAGCAGGCTAGCGGAGAGATGAAGATGTAAACCAGGTCACGCACGTATTTAAACTGACATATTTTTTTTGTACTTAAAACCCGCTGTTGTCTTTCCAGGAACGCATAAAACCCAGCCAAATATTTTCTTCGTACGCACACAGGCCAAATGCCAGTGATTATGTATTCAACAGAAAGAAATACACTGAGATTCTAGCTGTGCTAAATTTTTTGTCAGATGCTAACACAAAGACTATACCGTACAAAAAATAAATAGAAAGTTTTCCATCTCTTAACGTGTCTTAACAGAAATTCTCATGTGTACTCAGAGGATGGACTGGTATGCAATGCAATGTTAACTCTCCCCTAGCTAAATACACCAACAGCCTCATACGAGGATACTGTAGGAAAAGCTCTTCAGAGACTTGTGGAGTTTTGGAAATACTCTGCTTCAAGACACTGGAACTTCCACTGTAGCAACTTGTTTGTGCAATGCTTTGAGAAAACACACATCATCCTGCAGAGCTAAGCAAAAAACAGGGGCATCCTACGTCAGTTTTGGGGGAAAAAAAACAGTTCTGACAATAGGCAGGATGCTTCTCTGATGCCAGTATTCTATAACCTCAGCGCTGAACTTTGCAAGGTTTCTTTAACACAAAATAAGGCCATTACCAAACACATTTTCTCAACCATGCTATGTAACCTGAGGAATTGGTCTTAGGGTCACAACTGAGAAAAACAGCTCAGTAAACGATAAAAAACATCCCTATAGCTTGCCACACCTACAGCATCTTCCAAAATTATAGCGTCATCTCTAGTCATGGCCTCAATGAATGGAAGGTATTTTTTATATATATATATATATACACACACACCTTTTTTTTTTTTTTGCACATCTACACACACACAAACAGGTACAGACCAAAAATGCTCTTGTGTATATTATTAAAAATATTATTAAAATGGCCTTCTAGAGCAGTTCAATAATTACAGGAAATTTGAAAAGCTAGTTCTTTCTGTGTGTTCCAGCAGCGTTTATGGCCCAGGTTTCCACTTTGGTGCCTCTACAGCTCGTTGCAGGAGGTGAGGCCTTTCATTAAGTTCCCTTGGCTTTGTATGTTTTTCCTGGGTAACACTGGCTGCAGCATTCCAGAGGAGTGCAGCTACAACACACAAATGAAGGCTCCTCCTTCAAGTGCAGCTATGTCCAAATTCAATAATTTTAAAGCAGTTTCCATGGCAAGTGCATTGCTGGACATCCCAGCCAACATGATAAAGTTCTCTGTTCTCTGTTCTACTTGCCAGGAAAAGGTTATCGTAAGATGGATGGCAAACACATTCAGTACATGAAACAAAACCAAACAAAACCAAACAGGGATCTGCCATAGTCACTGGCTGGATTTACCTGAAGAAAAGAGATTTTTCTTTTTCTGCGCTTTCAGAAATGAAACACCCCAAAGAATGCTCCAAACCACCGATGGCTTTACAATTAAAGAAGTGATACCCATACATCAACATGACCAACGAGGAACTGAAAATAGAAGTTAATACTGCTGAGCACTCTTAGAGAAGTAGATTATTCACTGAACTCACACAACCAGGATTATTTCTGAACAAGAATTAGTAGGACAAACACTAATGCACCAGAATGGAATTATTCTAATCACACAGGATGTAACCTGCAAGCTATTAAAATGGCTGGTTGTAGTGTCTGTTTTTCTGTGCTGACACTAGGCAATACAGTGGTGTTAGAAGGGATGGCCTTCCAGCCATCCAAATTCCAGCTGCTAATTTTTGTGGCTCAGCTATAACAACGAGACTATTTCTGAAAACCTAGGAAGGAAGGAAGGCGAGGAGAAAACATAAAGCAAAAATTCAGACAAGAGTACGTTAGGACAGAACGTAATTAATTAGCCTGCAGATAGACACACATTGGGTTTGATATTTATGCCAGAGTGTACTGTCCCAATCACTGAGAAACCTAAATAGTACATTGCCACCACATCATCTACACTGTATATCTGTAATTGTATCTCCTGATTGCAGATGGAAACTATTCTAACTTCATGCTTTATACTGTCAGCAGAAATAAAAATACAGCTTGCTATTATACAAGCATCTGCAATTTACTTGACGTGAGCATGCACACGCACTTGCTTTCCAGGGCTTTCAGCTTTAAGGAGACAGTTCTCACTGCTCTCTTATAAACTCGCTTTTTAGAAATTGCACCTTGTTAAAGTATTTGGTTCCTAAACAACGACCACTCCACAAGGAAGAACTGTCTTTAGATGACAAAGGTGTCTGAATATACAAAATGATGAGACTGGAACTTCTAATGAAAAGCAAATTCAACACACAAAGAATGAAAAAAGGGAGGTGGTCAAAACAAGAGGAGTGGGAGAAGAGAAAGCAGCTGTATAAAGTCCTATTCTCAGTAGGATGTTACAGAATAACAAACATTCAGGGCTTAACGACAGAGAAGCGTGTGCCCACATTTCTTCAAAGAACAAAGAACTGAAGACACTGCTTCCAATACAGACATTTTTAATGAGAGCAAAGCAAGGTAAATGCACCATGGTACCTGGGTGTGTTGGGATGGCTTGATTCAATTCCCTTCCCATGATGCAGATTTATTTGAACTGGAACTCTTACTAGGGCTACGAATTGTTTAACAACTTCTTCCTGAAATCCTCTAAGGCTACAGATTGCTCCTTTCACGACGAGCATTTACATTTTGGACGTAAAATAGAAGAGCTCTGTTAGACGAGACTGAAATATGACCACCCCAAACGTTTAGCATTATCACCAGGGCACATTCAAGATAGCAAAAAACTTACAGGCCAAGACACTGAAGGCAAAGGAGGAAGCTGAACCTCTGGGAGACCTTTCACATTTCCGCAATTTGGTAGCACACTATATTTCAGGTTTTGTCAACCTAGAGCCAATTCTCGTTCCAACTATAAATATCTGTAAATTTGAACTGAATATAATGAATAGCTTTATGATAACCAAAGTGCATACTTTTTATTTTTT
Source organism: Penelope pileata (assembly GCA_013396635.1). Taxonomy (NCBI): domain Eukaryota; kingdom Metazoa; phylum Chordata; class Aves; order Galliformes; family Cracidae; genus Penelope; species Penelope pileata. The sequence continues at coordinate 268,766 of WBMW01006229.1, read as the reverse complement.
TACTTCTTTTTTTCTTTTCCTAAACAAGCAATTGCCTATCTATAATTACTTGTCCTATTTCCAGTGATGAAGCCATCCAAAATGTATCAATGAGTTATCCTTTCCTTCACTCATATTCTATAACACTTCCAGTTTGTTAAGTTGCCCAGAAGAAATCCTTATTTTACTCCAAAAGTAATGGTGACTTTCAAGAAGATCCATTTCAAAGCAAGACATTACTTTTCATTCACAGAACGATTTCTTAGAGAAATTAGATTCTCCTTTCATTTGTGTTCCAAGAGAAACTTAAATCCAAGTTAACTTCCTTGCAGTAATGCTTTTTATCTGGATTCTGAGAAGATTTGCTGCCTTAGGAAATGTGTACTTGGCTCCATTTGTTTTGAGGATTTTTTTTTATTTTTTTTATTTTTGGATGTATACTGAAATCAAAATTAGGGGCAACAAATCCCTGAACAGGAGCCACAGTCAAAGATCAAGAGTTGCTTCTCTGTGTAAGGACAAAAAATTTGTTTATTGCTGGTGAGTTCCAGGGTTCAGCACACATAACAGTACCCTTGAATTCTGTCTGCTGTTTGCACAAAGAGGTCCTATATAGTAAGAGGCAAAACTCTTTCTTTTCTACTCCAACAACCACATTAGAGAACCCAGTTAAAACATTCCTTGACACAACGAGACCTTGGCTTTCCTCTGTAGCATAAACACGACCATGTTTAACCTAGTCCTTGAGGCAGATGATTGGTGTGCGCTGCATAAATCTCTGGTCCAGTTCAAGGACACTGCCAGAGCTCAGCAGCGCTGGGTGCCTGCTCTCCTGAACAAACAGCTCCTCTTTCCACTGCTCGCCGTGCACTGCAAAAGCAAGGCTTCAATACTAAAGCGCTGGAGAATGGTTTGCTTTCATTTCCCTCCAGCTGCTATCCTACAACTTTCCCTCCCCTCAACACGCACCCACGTCAGAAGAAATTACTCTTTCTTTTTAGTCAAGGAATGGTTTCTCATTGGCCCCACACGTATGGAAGACTTTAACATCAAAAATGTTTGTGCATGACAAATTTCACTTTCTCCTCATTTAAGCATTTGAGGTTTTCTTCCTGTTTCTGAACTGTAAATAATAAATAGTAATAAAAATCAAATGTATTGCAGTTACTGATGAGAATGGTCTAACCAGCCAGACTAGTTGTAAACAGTCAGTGATGACAGACTACCATATGTTAAGCTTCTCATTATCGTGCCAGAAAACATTATAATCACCTTAATTATAGCAACAGAGTGATTTTCCCCCTCACTGGTGATGTAACGCTGTAAAGCTCAACTTCTTCTGTTGTGTAGTACATTACTGTGTAGAGCACAGACAAGCATATGCACATATTGTCAAACGTTTGTGCAAACAGATCAATTTGCCAAATATGCAACTAACCTAAATGGTCTCAAAAGAAGGAAAGAAAGCAAACTTTACCTTGTGTGTTTTGCTGAAATATTTTGTTCAGATCCAAAGAGGAAGCTCTGGAATGCGATTTCTGTGGCCTTGGAGGTGGAGTAGGGGGCTCTTCTCCCTTTTTCATGGCATCTTCTATTGATGTGCTAGAATAAGACCTAAGGAACAATAGATAAAAAAGCAGAAAATAATTTATTTCAGAGTTCATTTTAAACAATTACAGTGAATAACATCTAAAAATATACTGACCAGACCTCAAGTTCATGGTGGGAATTCCTTGCCCTGCTGACTAAAAGTTCCCCTTACAACAAAGCAGATTTTTTTGGCAACAGAGGGAAGGAACTGTGTATCTGGGGAAATGAACGTGTCACACACGGGGCTAATTCTTTCCAAGGCCTGCTATACTATAGCTTCAGGCTCTTCTCATGTAACTTCAACTGCCACGAGGATAACTGTAACAGCTATTTTGAATAAATCTGGGTTAAAAAAATATTTCCCGTTACAGTTTCTGCTGCTCGCCTTTCCCAACTGCGAGAGTAGTGTTTATACAGGTGTAGCTTCAGCTGACCTCTTGCAAGCACGCATTTTGTCATTTGTAATGTTCTAACTACCAGAATAATTTTTTCATAGTAAATAGTCACCAAATTCCACAAAATCCAGAAAAACTGAATTGATCCAATGCCATCCACGCTGGTCAAGTACATGTCTCAGTACACCCTCCCAGGCCATTCCAGCTAAGTCCTTATCACTTAATCCCAACGCAGTGCATTTGCTAAGAATTCTGATTTTGCTGAATCGTGTCCAATATTTTTAAGCTGTTGTAGTTACCAGTTTTTCTGCAAGACCAAGAGCTTTGTTCAAAATAAGCACTGACAATGTGGGATGTTGTACTTACTGCAATACATTATGCACGACAAGCAAGACCAAAACCACATTCGAGTAGAACAGAAATAACTCCCACTAATGGGAAACGGATCTTTGCTTGCCAGGCAGGCTGTTGTCAGAACACAGCTATTTAGTGGGACAGACATTTGGCAATGCTGATCCTATGTTTCTGATGTAAACTAACAACTACAGGAGTGAAAGCCGTAATTGCTTCAAAATTTACATCTGACACAAAAATCTCTGCTGATGATGAATTTTTTTGTCTTGGTAGAGCTTTGAATTCCATGTTGCTATCGTTTAAGACCTAACCCAAATCCCCTGAAGTAACTGGGAAGAGTTATTTTGTTTGTTGGGGGGTTGTTTGCTTTTTTTTTTAAAAAAAAAAAAAAAACACCTTTCTTATACTTTTATTTCCACATGTTGTATATATTTTACTTGCATTACAATTGTACAACCTAACAGTTTGAGATTTTTTATCTATTTTTATTTTTTAAGAAAGAATAAGATAGCAGCTACTAGGTAAATCACCCCTGTCGCAGCAGTGCCAACACAGAGCCCTGTGACAGTGCATCTCTGCTTCCAGGTAGACCTCAGCACCCCAGCCAGCAGCTCGTGCCAGAAAGCTGGGCTCCTGAGCTGGGTGAGAGGGATCTGTGTGCTTGGGGATCTCCAGTCCAACTTTCGCATTGAAGCGGTGATGTGAAGTCAGATGTGAGACAGTCATGTGTGACACAGCAGTCGCATTCAAGCAAATTTTTTCTCAAACTTGTTTAAGCATTTGCTATTTTATGCATTTTTTTGATTAAAGTACTTTTATGTGCATCTTGTATGCAATACTTTTATGCTTTTTTTTTTTTTTTTTAATATATTTACACTTTATGATTCAGTAACACAGCAAGAGAATATAAAACAGCGTGAAAGCAAAACAGCTTTGGTTGCCAGGCAAGTTCAGCCTTCCTGGAGGCAGGTTCTAAGAACAGAGGATTTCTACCTCCATTCATTATATGGAGAGCTGGTCTTCTCTTATTAGCAGACTTTGACAAGCTTATAAGGAGGGAGCTCCTGACTATACTTCCATTGCCTAGAAAAAGAAATGAATGACAGAATCTTGGAACCAGATCCATTAAGGTTGGCAAAGACCTCTAAGGTCATCTAGTCCAACCATCAGCCCATCACCCCCATGACCACTAACCCATGTCCCTCAGTGCCACATCTCCACGTTTCTTGAGCACTTCCAGGGATGGTGACTCCACCCCCTCCCTGGGCAGCCTGTGCCAGTGCCTGACCACTCTTTCCAGAAAGAAATGTTTCCTAATATCGAACCTGAACCTCCCCTGTCATGACTTGATGCCATTCCCTCTCATCCTATTGCTGTTACCCAGGAGAAGAGGCCGACCCCCATCTCACCACAGCCTCCTTTCAGGCAGCTGTAGAGAGCAATAAGGTCTCCTCTGAGCCTCCTCTGCTCCAGACTGAACAATCCCATCTCCCTCAGCCACTTTAAGTCTTTCCACCACACACCAAACACACACAGGTACGCATACTCAGCAACCAAAGGATGCACTCACCCACACCTGAGAGCCGAGGCACTGCTGCTGCCTCCATGCGCAGCCACTGGGGTTCAACAGCAGACAGCGCTGCGCCCTCCCTGGGCTGGGGACCCTCCTGTCCCCGTGGGGCAGGGCTGGAGGCAGCCAGCACCCTGAGGAGAGGTGAGCAGAGACCGCAGGGTGGTAGGTGGTGCTCCTGAGGGGCTGCAACTTACAGAGCCCGCCTGGTAAACCTGAGCTGTACTTCCAGCACAGCACCAAGCAAACATGGCAACATCTGTTATCACACCTCCCATCTAACATCAGAGCAGCGTACGTCTTACCCTCAAACAGAAATGAAAGCAGTACCTGGACCTGGGTCTGGCTTTAAGTGCGTTAGGTTCCTGAGCAGCTGAAAGAGAAAAGAAAGAACTGCTAAAACATAACATGTTAAATAAGAGCTGCGGGATCGGTGTGCGTTTAAACTGGGTGTGTTGCAAATGTGGATGTGAGAGCTCGCTCATCCCACGTGAGCAACGGGGATTTGTTTTTGCTTCTCCTTCCCCTTTGTTTCTGTAATGTGTCAATGTTCTAAGAACTCAGAAACCCAAGCATAGTCAGAACCAAATTTTCTATTTGGTTATCACAGAGCAGAGGAAGCAATAGGTCTGACAGCTCTGAGCAGCAGTCCTGGATGCAGTCTTGCCAAAGCAGAGCTGGCAAGCAACATGGGAATAGCATAAACTTTCCACAGAAAACACTTTTCTCCTGGTCCAGATACCTATTTGTTGTTCTGAATTCCAGAGTACAAATCTTAACGTCCTTCCTAAATGCTTCAGCTAGTCGGTATAAAAGCCCATCTTCTTGCCACCCATCACCATTTATTAACACATCAGCTTGAAGTTGGAGATGGCAAAGGCACGGCATGTTAAGGCAGAAACTTTTACAGGCTAAGAGTCGGTCAAAAACATTTCTGTCAATGTAAGAATCTGTTCGTTTTATCTGGGTGAACTCCGAACATCCTGCCACCTCCAGGTATTCTACGATAGGAAAACAATAGTGCTGCATTACCTCCTCGGGGTAGCTCCCTGCGGCTGCTCCTCGGTTTACATAACTCTTTACAAGACTTTGCTGTTGCTCTCCATGCTAACATAAAGTAATCTTGAGAAAATGTATCTGTGTGATTGCTTTCACATTCAGCCCTCTGAGACATCCTCAAAGTATTGCCACAGCGTAAGCGATCCCAATGCACTTACAAAGCGAATCCTTGCGTTTTCCCATTATGCTGCTAATCAGGGCACAACACTTCAGAGAAGCAAGTAGGCTAGGGACAAAAAAAATTCTCGGAGCTTCTGCTTCATTCAGATATATGCCTGCATCCAAGACAGACATTTCTCATCGGCTGCTGCACAGCACTGCCTGAGAATACAGCTTCCCCCACACAGAGCAGGAGCTGCATGTGGTAGCAGCTGGCAAATACTGACCTGCTAACAGCTCGCGTTGTCTCACTGCACAGGCCCTGCATAGGAGGCTTTAGACATACAGAGCACAAGAAATAGCATGTGCCACATGTATAGCCCCACGCTATTTCTTAAGGAAAGAAACAGCTTTCAGGGTCACGCAGTGCTAGTTGGTGCTTTGGATGGAATAAACCCAAATGTAGCTGGCAGAGACACAAAAAAACACTTATAAACCAAGCTCTAGCAGATTATTGACACCAGCAAACTGCCTCACAGTCATTCCAGGTTTCTGTGCAACAAACTCTTAAAAAAGCAACTAAAAAAGAGAGAGGGAATTACTACTAAAATATGCAGTGGTGATAATCCTCTCCTCTCTGTGTCAAACTTCCTGAGAATAAAACTTTAGAAACTGCCTCCCTACAGCCATATGACCCAATTTTTTCAAAACTGAAATTGCTGATTATTAAATTCCATGCACAATTATTAAATATACGCCGTTTAGAAATAAGGAAGTATAAATCCTCTCCAAGCTAAGCCATGCTTAAGAACCTTCCAATTTTCCTTCTTTTATGGAGACAGCAATTCTGTTCATTCTTCTTTTAGAAAGCTTTTCTTCTAAGAAAACCTACAGGTAAAATTGACATTTTATTTGTCCTTGAGGACATCTTATTGAGGTAAACAGGGAAACACAAAAGGAAGAGAGAGACCTGAAATGACTACAAATAAAAAATTATAGCAATATAATACTATTGCCAAGGATTTTCTTTTAAGCTTTCGAAAATCAGGAAATTCAAGGCTACAGTTACACAATACCCAGACCTAGCCTTAGTATGAACCTTTCATGAACTGAAGCACAATGCACAAGGTATTATAAAACAGGTAGCTCATTATTAGGATATGCAGACAACCGTGGCAGCGTTTCCCTACAGCGTGCAGGCGTTGGGTGCACTCTGAGCGCACGTCATGTGTGAGGTGCAGGTTTACACACATACACAATTATTCAAGATGATACAAAAATATTTACTCAGCTCAAGAATTTTCCACATTTCTATTGCTATGAATACATAAGCTTAAAAAAAAACAGTTAATTTCAGAATAGTGACCAAAACATTACATATTTGTTGAACACTTGAGAAGACCTTTCATGAACAAGATGCTACTCAATTTCATTTGTAGTGCAGAAAAAAAAAATTCACATTCCTTTCAAAATGCTATCTCCAAAATATTTCCCACACACAAAGAACACAAACATGCAAAAAAAAAAACAAACAAGGGAAAGAAAGCAAGAGAACTTTCTGACATCCTGAAGAACTAATTAAGATTAATTCTGTGAATAGTAGCCATTACGAGGTAAAAACTAATTTCAGTAGTATAATAGTACAAGAGCAAAAGGAACATAAAAAAAAAAACAGCTTGCATTAATTTAGGTTTGCTGTGATATAAAAATATTCAACTGAAATTCTAATGGAAATGACAAGTGAATTTTTTTCTTCTTACCTGTTTTCACAGTCAAGTGCTGAAAATCCTTTGGTATCGTTTTGACAGCAGTGCTTACTTTAAGAGCTTGTTAAAAAAAAAAAAAAGAAGAAAGAATTACTTTGAATATGTGCAGGTAATATCTATAGGTATCAGCTCTGAGAAAGCAGCATCTATAACAGTACCAGCTGGCATGTCTAATGAAGCCTAACGTACATGAAAACAAAACCCAACAATGGCAAAATACCCTCAGAGCACCCAATATCCTAAACACTAACTATTCAGGAGCCAAAAAGTCAAGAACATAAAGGCCTATGCCCACCTCGCCAAATAATCCCTGATTTTGAGGATCGGATGTCTGAATGCTTACAAGGAAGGAGGTGTGTTTCAGAGACGCAGTTGTCCCGCACAGACATCAGCCAGGGACACCCGGTAGAGCTGGGACTCATCTCTCAGAGGACACAAACCTAGAAACCCAGGGCACACCAGAGACAACAGCTTTTGGCAATTGAAGCCTCACCAGCTTGTCCCAGGGGATGTCAAACGGCACTGATACAGATCAAAATTCAAGAAATCGCAATTCTTTGTGCTTATTCTCCTCTCACCAATTTCTATGTATCCTTTATTAATTTCTTTCTAAAACATTCTCTATATACTGTAGCATATTTCAATGCACTGTAATACACTGTATTATAAATGACCAAATGGAACGAAATCTCCCATTTCCATCTGCCTTTATCAAATAAAACATGGGACAAGTCTGGTTCTCAGATCAAATTCTATTTGCATGACCTTCCACATTTAACTATATCACAACCTGATATAGCAGTGCAGCTAATCTACTTGTATCATTTTGAAAATGAAGGAAAATTTCCTTCTGCAGTCCCGAACTCCTGATTCTTCATGTCTGGAGACAACTTCTCAGCCAGGAGAGCAATCTGCTCTTTCATTTGCCAGAATAGCAATAAGCAGTAGAAGGAGAGAGCAATTGCTCTTTGGCTGAAAAGGTAGGAATCTCTCTCATAAATACAGCAAATCCTCAGCCCTGAAGGACTGCATGCATGGGAGCAGTTTCCCATCTGACCTAACACATCACCTACCCAGAACAAAGCACAAGTTCTTCACCTAATAGGCAAGAAAACAAATTCCTCAAGTTAGATCTTCCCTAGACATTTGAAAGCAATAACCTTCACGGTTCAAGTCCTGCTCTTACGTGTTATGATTTTTACAGCAAAACACACCTTACCAACAAATCATGATTTTCTTGGAGCACACTGACTTATCCAAATGTTTTACAAACACCCATAGATTTTCACAACTTTTCTTTGACCCAGGAACACTGGGAATCTGCCAGACTTGGTCACACCTGTATTTGGAAGGTGATTCAGGAATGTGGACTACCTGGTGCCACAGCTCTGATGCAGCCTTAGCACGTGGACAGCTGGGAGATCAAGATCTACTTTTTTTTTTTTTTTTTTTAATGAACATATTATCCACAGTTCTGAGAATCAGGCAAGAAAATACCCACAAATGTTTCATTTCCACAGCTGAGGGACAAGGACAGCAAGTGAGAACCTGAAAGGTCAGGGCCAGAGAATATAAAAGGCGATGACCATGCTACGACCATGCTACGATCCAGGGCTGATTCTGGAAGCCCTTGAAGCTGCTGAGCGTACAAAGAAAAAGATCACTTCAGTTTCACATGAAGTGATTCCAGTTTTCAGTTTGCTCTCAGATTTCAAACGGCATAAACAAATCAAGTATTTTCAATCCAGTCTGTCCAAAACGTTTGTCTTGAAGAAAATACAGGGCTGTGATTGTTTTTTGATTGTTTTGCTTTGTTTTTTGATTCAGAATAAAAACCGATTTTGAAATGTCACTATTTCCTGCAAAAAGGTAAATCTGAAATAAGGCACAATCTAGCCTTTACTCTCACAAAATCTCATAATAATGAAAATTACAACTTTGTTGAAATAAGAAGTGCAACATCGCTTGCCTTAGGACTAGGCCTATATTAGAAGATGTATCATTCACATGGAATAGTCACTTTCAAAGCAAATCCGTTTATTTCCAAATAAATGGAAAAACAAATTTCATTAATTTTTCTTCAACTCAGCTACTGTCAATGAGTTGTCTTTTATATCTATAGCAACATATAGCCAGCTTGGAAATGAAACATACCAGCATACCATGTTAGCATACATATGGAATTACTAATTAACACACAGACCATAACTTACAGTGAAAAAAAAAAACATTATTTATTTGAATACCTTGCTTGTCATCTTTCTGTGTATCCTTTAACAGTGCAGAGTTATCAGGTACCTCTTCAGCTGATGCCTTCTTAAAAGAGAGAGGATTATTTATTATAATGATTGACATAGCAGACAGACACATTTCCACAGTCAAATATTTAAGAATGCAGACCAACACAAATAAATACCTTATTCTCTCTTGTACCAAGATTTGCTTTATATGATAAAGAACTATGGAAGACCTTTGAAAAGACAACTGTAACTCTCTCTCTTTAAAGGTACATCAGTTTCACACCTGAAATTACTTAAAGAAGCAATTAAACAGTGAATCACAAGGAACTAAAGATTATATGCAAGGAGAGACTTCCCAAAACAGAGCAGTTTTTTCTTTTTTTTCCTGTGTTTTTTCTTCTTTTCTCTGGATGTAACAGCTACACTAGGGCTTAAGAAACCTTCTCCAGCCTCTTCACAAGAGTTAGTCTCCATCAAAACAGTCTCTTTAGTGAAAACTCAAGCTGTACAGCTCAGTTCAGCACCTAAAGTCTTCTGGCTAAGGTGGCTGATTCTCGGACAACTCCTTTCTCTCAACATGCAGTCACAGAGAAGGAGAAAAGGATTTCACGAGCGTGTCTGCTGTAGGCCCATTCAGGCCTCTGTGAAAACAGGATGCTATGCACCAGTCTTACTCCTTAACTGTTCTGTATTTCAGCAGCAACTTACAATATAGGCATTTGTGGTTCTCCTTCCTTCTGCTGTGCAGCTTACTGAGAAGGAAACAGGAACAAATTCTACTACTAATATCTGTAAGAACAGTTCTGTGGCCAAAACAACAATAAAACAAATGTCAGAAACCCCATGCTTCCCTAAATATTAAGTAATGCTGCCGTTATTTTTTTTCTTTTTCCTAGGGAGCATGTATCAGGCTGCAATCCACTGTGCCTTAAAAAAAATCAGAAGCATAGATCTTGAAGACATTAAAAAACAAACAAACAAACAAACAAACAAAACCCCGCAAGTCAGTAATTAAAGAGGACCAACTCCAGAGCAAATGTCTATAAGATCTATTTTATAAACTTGCACATGGGATTCCCCAATGCTTTTGAGGAAGCAACATGGCAGAAAAACAGCTACAGGACTCTGAAAATGTTTGAGCAAAACACTTAACATCCCTAGCTAGCCAGGACACTCAAAAAATTAAATTACAATGAAGGCTACAAGAAAGTAAAACAAGAAGGTCACCGGCTGGCTTGGCAACAGAGGCTGACACATCTAAGAGAACCAACGGTTCTGGATCAGACGGATCTTTGCAGTCTACTTCAAGCTGATCAAACAAAACCAAAAAACATTGGGAGGAAGAGGCACAGAAGCACTTCAGAGCTGAATGTCTCAGAATTGCCACATCCAATTATGACTCAGATTCATCTTCTGACATTAGGATCTATGTTTCAAGTGCACAATAAAAAGCAACTATTGGTGTTGCTACAGCATGAGAGCGGATGAGACTTGACAACTAGTTCCTCTCTTGGTTGTATCAGTTATTAAGAGTGTCAGACTAAAGACCTAATCCATTGATTCAAGCATTCAGTGCTTGAATCAATGGAATGACTTTCATGAATTTCAATGAACTGTGAGTATGACATTTTTGAGAGAGTTTAGAGCAACCACAGGCAGACAGTTTATGCATACAGTGAGAAATCTGGTGTCTTATCTTTAAGATTTTGGCAATGAGAAGGCTTGTGGAAAGGAGCCAAAAGAATGGGAAGAGGAAAGAAAAAAAAAAGATCAGAATCAGAGTGCGAGACAAAAACTTGAGGAAAAGAAAAAAAGATAAAACTCTGGTTAAGAAAAAGGAGCCACTCTTGTCATTCTTGAACATTATCATTACCAGTATTTGTGTGTTTCTTCAGTTTAACAAAGCCTAGTATTCAGGCAACGTGTCTCCTGACATTATTTTCTTTACAAATACATTCAAGAATTGTCTCCAATTTATTGTAGTACTGTATTTCAGCAGCCACATTAAAAATGGTCTTCTGAAATTAAATTAAGCAGCCTGAATTGATGATAGATGGAAAGAGACAAAAGATAGGGAGATGATGCAGAACTGATTGCACTGATAATACAGTATTTCTAATGTAGTGATCAAGTATCTATAAACTGTGTTTCCTCAAATAGCCAAGCTACAAATTAAATTGCAACAGTGAATCACTGCACTTCCCACACAGAGAGATGAATGGGAGATGAATTATTGACCTTCCAAATGAAACTCATTCAGAGCATTAATCCTGAACATAAAAACAACAGTTGAACAACAACAGCAAAAAATCAAGTCACAATCATTCTCAAATCAGTTTTGAGAAGAGATTTTGTACTCGATTAATCCTGGATAACAAAGGACCAAAACAACAAGGCCTTGCAACAAACTAATTGAGAGCTTTGCCCAACACATCTAAATCCCAAACAGCGAAGAAACAAAGCAAAGCCAGGCAAACAATTGTGATCTAGTCAGGTAACTATTCTCAAGCCAACAGGCAATCATGCTACACATTCTTCTTGGTTTTCACCATAGCCATTATAAATATTGATTTTACAGAACATCCTGCCACCTTGCAGAAACTAGAAATGGAGTAGCAGAGCATCCAGCTGTTCCCCCAAGAACATCAGCTGCCTACAATGCAGCACAGTAATCTGCAAGTTATTGGCATTTATGGTGAGAATGTCTTAAGACGGAAAGAACAGAGATAAAGCAGAGGAAGTTTGACAGCTTAACTTCCGGAAATCAAATGAAAAATTAAATGTGAAGTGGAGGATTTGTTGCTTGGGGTTTTTGTGGGTTTGTGAGGTTTTTTGGTGATTTAGATTTGTCCTTACTCTGCACTTACATTCAAGGACGAGAAACAAGCAGGGTCTAAAAAGCAGACATTTAATAAGATCACGGAATTGTGCTGGTGAGGTTATTGAAATAATATTTTTTTTCTAAGAAACACAAGATCACTCTGAAAGCACAATTTCTGAGCCTTCTGAAATATATACCTGAACGCTGCAATTTAACAGTCCCAAAGGCTGTGCTGCTGAAGAACAAACTTTATCACAACTCTGCAGTAACAAAAGACTGCTTTGCGCATCTGGGCAATCACTTCTGAAGCCAGCGTCCTACCTGCAACGAGGACTCCCCGGACCACAGAATATCAGAATAATAGCACTGCTTTCAAACTCAGTACAACTGCTGTGCTGTAGTCGAGCTGCTGCACAAAAGCAATGCCCAGCTAGTGCCCTGGCGAGACCACACGGATTTTAACAGTTCCAGAAGACAGAGTGGATGTTCAAAGCACTGACTGCAGTGTTACCCAAAGCACACACAACACGCGGCTGTGTTAGAAGCAGCAGCTCAGGAGGGCCTGCCCAGCGGTGCTATTACCTGAGTTGAATTTGGTGATGAAAAAGCTGAGTTCTGATCTGGAAACACAACGAGGCACAGGGATGAAATAAGTGGAGAAACACCTTGCTGAGATGGCATGACATGCCACCACTTTTTAACTTGGCAGCAGCATCAGAAAGGCCTTCTATTCAACCACAGCAGCAACCCACAGCAATTTTCAGAGCCTTAACAATTCTGAGCTGAAAGCCCATTTTTGCAGTCAGTCTGCCATTTGATTCTCTGCCTTAAATGCTAAACCTTTGAATCCCACAGCGTTCAGAGGTGCAATATCCAGGCACAACTCAGTGGTCATGGTTAGTTCAGCGTAAACGATCGTTACAGCTTTTTTTCTTTTTCTTTTTTTTTTTCTTTTTTACCTCAGTAATAAACACTTCTTAGTTTTTCTACCAACAGTCTTTCATTACAAGGCTGCCATCCACTGCAATACCGTTTACAGTAGATCCCTACAATTCCTTCCCCATTCCTCCCTCAAAACACTTTTTCCAGCTCCTTACAATTACTACCTAGGCCCTTAGATGCTAGTTCCTTAGACTATAAGAAAGTTCAACAATAAAATGGGGACTGAGTCACCTAGAACTCAACCGCACATGTCCATACTGCACAAGACAAGATAGTTTGCATCTCCAAAGAAGCAAAGGAGAAGGAATCAGGACAAGCCAAGACAATTTTACATCTCATCAGCACATATGGAAATGGAGCTCTGGAAATGGAGCTCTGGAAATGGAGCTCTGGAAATGGAAGAAAGACTCAAGAGCCAGGAGGTCAGGACCACCTGCCTAGGACAAGGTCTACACCTGAAGCCTAACATTTTTGACCAATTCAGACTCATAAGAAATCTCCACTATGCACGGCCTTTGTGCCACACCACCCCTCCTGCAGTGTGGGCTCTGCTCCTTGCTGCTGGATCCCAGCACAGGAGGACCAAGTGCTGCCCAACAGGACATGAAACACGGAGCTCCATTACTCCACACAGCATCACGGCGGGCTGGAGCCCATAGGTGACTGCTGCAAACTCTGTTTTGCTGTCCTATTGCATGCAGTTGCCCTGCCCCCACCTCCTCACCTCCGTCCGGCTGAAGTCCCGAGTCGGCTGGCTGCCCGGCAATGGCTCAGAGTAGGAATCGAACAGCGTGCAGTCACGCAGAGGCTTCAAGGAGGCTAGGAGGGAAAGGGGAACAGTTAAAAAAAAAAAAAGGAAAAAAAAAAATCAGAGACATGATAAGTATTTGATTAATAGACACTTCTTAAAAACCTGTTTCCTCATCACTTTGCCCTTTGTTTCTACAGAACAGAAACTAAACATAGATGACAAAAAATACAAAGAAAATCTTCCTGTCTTGTATTTTGAAGAATACAATGCCTTGCAAGCATTAAGATGTATAATTTCTGTTCTAGAAATAATTGTGAAATTTGGAATAAGTGATTTTCAGTTAAATTAACTCCCAAACAACAACAATTAATTTGTGCTTTTCCTGCATGCAGCCTGCTATCAACTGATTTGGCCTTATTGCTTATATATTGCTGTCTTAGCAGAGTTAAAGGTACTTACCAAACCTTCAACTCCAATTTTGGATATTTTAAATACTGGAAAGTACAGTAGAAACTACATTATATACCAAAATTGAAAGAAAGTAAAAAGGACACTGAACCCAGTCATTGCTGCAGTGTGTATCATCTTCAGTGTTCCTCAACTAGACAGCACTGAGAGCAGGGGAAAAAAAAAAAAAAAACTCTGCAACTTTTCACAGAGATATCCATAAGAACCACATTTCTACTCCGTAGGCTCAGGTCCTCCTGCTGATACCACTACAGGATTAGTTCATCTCACGTGAATCTCTCTCAACAGCTGGAAAACACTTTTTCTTTAAGATCGATATATTGACAGGCAGAATAACCTCAGGTCAAACTTCCAGTTTCTGGCTAGCATCTAGTTCAGCTGAAGAAATAGAGCTCTTGCAAATCTGTCTTAATTTAAAATACAGTGGGTTACATACAGGGCAAATAGCTTTACGGATTTTTTTTAATTTGTTTTAATAAAAACGTCCAGAAAAGAAGGTGCTGGGTCAAATCGTCAGTGGAGCCGTGCCAGGATGGAATTTGGCCCTGCACTTGTAGTTTACAGAACAAGCCATAAAACCAGCAAGATTAATTCATTCTGAAGTGCTCTGCCTTATGCTCCAAGTCACTTTATTTGAAGCTTTAACAGTCTTATCAGACGCAAATATTTCACTTGAACAGCCTACCCCATTCTGAACTTAATACAACCTAACGAAAAACAGTTTCCAGCAATCTTTATCACGTTTCTAATCAGCCAAACAAGATCTAAGTTTCATAGAAAGAAAATCAAACTACAAAAACATGAAAACAAAGAGTTTGTTTTAAAAATCTCTTTTGACCTTTTAGCTACGTATGTGATGATTTGCTTATCAATCCTTTCATTTCAGAAGTTGATGCAGCCAGGGCTATATTCTTTCTCATCATTCACTGTGTGACAGTGTTGAGATGATGCAGTTTTTATTACGCTAGTCTTTAGATTACAGAATCCTGACTAGGCAGCAAAGTAAGCACAAGACATTTTCAGGCCCTCAAATCAACAGCATTATCTTACTACCCGTGGCATGTAGCGTGCCTAGAACAAACAATCAGTCCTTTCACCTCTTTCACATGGATCAGCTTCAAATGCTTGTCTGTGTCCAACGCCTGAAGCAACAGTCATCAACAAAAGTGATAAAGGCTCAATGCTAAAAGGGACAAATTATGGAAAAAAAGAACTCCTAGGGAACAACCACAGCTTACCATGCTCTTCCTTCCACTGATGTAATGACACGATATTACTGTAGATAGTTATTCCTACTGCAGGGTTACCCAAAAATGCTTAATGTGGAGACACATTAAGCAACAGAACCTACACAAAGGAGCTTACAAGCTATTTTACGAGAACAGGAGTAAAAGTCGTGGTCCTGGAGGGAAAAGGGTAGTTGTAATTATGACAAGGGAATGTAATTAGAGAGACTGAAAGTGATGAAAGCTTGGAAGAGACGGTTTTACAGGAGCTTCTCCTGTTGGATATGAAGATAGTGGAATATGACTCCACCAGAAATTACTTACAAATCCGATATAGGGTGAACATTTAATTTTCCTAAATGCAGGTTGATTTGCTCTCTTCCTGTCTTTTAATGTATTCAGTGTCATCAAATTTAAAGGAGATTTTATTAGGTCTTAAATATTATCCCTTAGCACTGTAATTATCATCTGTGATTAATCCTCCTTGCCCTAGAAAGTCATGCACATTTTTCAGATTGAACAGTGTATATTTCAAAGCTCACTTACAACTACAAAAGATGAAACTGAACAGAACAAACGAAAGGGCATGTTTCTCACTACACACTGTTACTGAGGTACAGTACACTTTGGAATAATTGATCCTTGTTCTTCACAAACTGCTGTAATCCCCCTGCCACTAGCACAGATTATTTACAGCAGAAGCTGTGGATTACATACCATGAATTACAACAAAACTGACCCTTTCGTACAACCAGTGCCTGTATCTGACAACACATATTTGCAAAGTAAGCTTTAAAGCAGTCCAGCCTCATTTTCAGCACATCTTCAGAAGACAGATACATAAGGGAAAATCACCAAGAGTTAAAAGCCATATATCTCTTGCTGGGTTATCTTTGCTACAGGTAATCATCTACCACTTCAGCTGTAACGGCACCTGAAGCACACCGGAGCAGACAGACGGAGGCAGGTAACTGCTACACGTCGCATTGTTGCTTTGTGCTACTACACATCCCCTCTTCAGCAATTGCCTCATAAACACAATTAAAAATGCATGCCTTAAAAAGCAAGCGGGGAGCCACTACGCAATGAACTCAGCTCCACTTGCAACATGGAAAATAAAAACTCACTATGCCTGTAAACCAGGTTTCGAGATGGTTGCAGGGCTGCAACCTGCCACAGAGACATTACCTGCTTGGAGGTAGTCTGGCAGCAGCGTCTCAGGCAGTGTCTCAGGCAGCTGGTAACCATTCTTCCTCGCAACCACCAAGTGGAAAGCAGCACAAAACTCGGGAAGCGTCAGTGCCCCATCGCAATCCACATCGCTCAGCTCCCTGCAGGTACAACAGTCACATGTTTCCCAAGTCACTGCCCCAGGGAAGGGTACTCACACAATCATAGAAGGTGCAGAAATGAAGCTTTGAGGACAGGTATTTTGACAGAGGACAACCACCTGTTTTTTCTACTTGATCCTAACTACTACAGTTCCCAACTGGAATCACCAAATGGTTTGGGCTGGAAGGGACCTTAAAGCCCACCGAGTCCAACCCCCTGCCATGGGCAGGGCTGCCACCCACTGGGTCAGGCTGCCCAGGGCCCATCCAACCTGGCCTTGAGCACCTCCAGGGATGGGGCACCCACAGCTCTCCGGGCATCTGTGCCAGTGCCTCGCCACCCTCTGAGTAAAGCATTTCTTCCGAACATCTAGCCTAAATCTCCCCTCTTTCAGTTTAAAAGCATTCTCCCTTGTCCCATCATTATCTGCCCATGTAAAAAGTCGGTCTCCTTCCTGTTTATAAACTCCCTTCAAGTACCAGAAAGCCACAACGAGGTCTCCCCAGAGCCTTCTCTTCTCCAGGCTGAGAAGACTCCCATCTACACGGGAGCATCTGTTTTTGTATATCGTCCTGAGGAAAATGAAGTAAGCTAGACTTCTAACATTTACTTGTACCTTTTTTCTTTTATTATAAAGTGTATTTTTGTTATACATATCATACAATAAGATAGTATGCATATATTATTACATTACTGCGTGAAATACTCGCTCCAAAAGTAATGCCTCCAATTTGTTTCCATGGAAACTACAACAGCTACAAAAAGCACAATNGGCCAACAGAATAAAATAGGAGGCACTGCTTTCAGAACAGCCCTCATACACACCCTGTATATTCTGAAGGGTGAAATCAACTTTCCAATGGTTGAAAGCAATTTTGACTAATCCATGCAGGGCTGTAAGGCAGTTCAAGCAAAGTTGAAAACAGACTTCACCAAACGTTTAATTAGGAAAATTGACTAGCCTCACAAAAATAGGTAAATTAAAGTTCTTGACATGTTCAAATGTTATTGTTAACTACTCATTAAATCTGCTGTCTCTAACTCTTGCACGCATCTTGAACAATAAATTGGACTTCAGACATTCAAGAATTCAATGTTATAAATTAACTCCTCTGCAAGAAATAAGCATTATCTCACTATTAACACAGCCACTAAAATAAACAAACATCTAACTTCCTACTCTTTAAAAGTAACGAGTGCTTTTCAAGCTGTTGAGGTTACAGTGGCAAAGACTGAAACATCCCGTATGTTTAACACAGTGACACAACCTGATAAATCACATCATTACAAAATTATAATTATCTACTAGAAAGGAATGCTTTTCTTTGAATTTTGTGCAGAGAACAACTGATGTCATCACTACAAATACAATGTGTTTCGATAACACATTGGGTTAATCCACTCCCCCCTTATATAATCTTTAATTTAAATTCCAGTATTCACTTCCCCCAACAGAATGCCTCTCCGATTGTGTTTTTGTTGTTCTGTTGTGTTGCATTTTTTTTTTTTAATTTTATTTTCTTGACTTACAATCTGCTGTGGAAAGATTCCAGACATATTCTTTGACCCCAACAGATGTTAAGGCTCTTGGGAGCTTTTCTTCTACCTGTCCTCATAAAAGCATACATAAAAGTGACGACTCTATCAGCATTTTTGAACAACATTTAAAACTGTTTTCTCTCCCTGTCTAGATGCAAGGATGACACTGAATTACAAAGCATCATGTTGTTTATGAAAATATAATAGGATCCTTGTCAAATTTTATCATGTACAGTTCCATCTGCAATCGTTTCTAACCAAGCTCATTAAAAGTAAGTGTGCCGGCTCATTAGAAAAGCACTGATGAATTATGTAGCTGTACTTACAAAAACTAGGTATTAATTAGGCCTCATACAACAAAACAGAGCTAGAACCATAAAGCCAACAATGCATCTAAAATACTCCAAATGTGCTTTCTTCTACATCATTTCATGAAAAATGTCATTTTGTGGAGCTAATGATGTTGCTTAGAACACACTTAGGGACAGCTCTCAATCACACCGCTGCTCAAACCTTCCCTGTCCTGCTGAGCAGGCACACATCTCTACAGAAAACAAGCGTGCCAGGAAGTTCAATGAGCACCCTGCTGCTTGGGCCTGAACGTGACTCTGGAGATGAGAGCAGTAATTAGAACAGAAGGCACTTTTTAAAGTTTAACACGAACTCTTGAATTAGGCATCTTCCGAAAAACAGGATATGCATCCCCAACGCTGTTAAAGTACTTACCAGATGTGAGAAAGCTCTGGGATGGGCAGCTTTGATTTTGTGAAGAAATTCTTTGCCACAGAACCTGTTGGGAAACCGTGCGTTATCAACTGCTTGAAACTAATCCTACAGTTGTTTACACTGGGCCAGGGCTGCTGCACCAGAAGCAGCTGGTTACTCCACGTTCATTCAGCAGACACTCAGATTAACTGCATCCTAATGTAGCCGTTGGAGCATTTGTCTCTCGGTGAATAAGTGGCAAAAAAAGCCAGACAAGGCTGCTGACCTCATTTCCCCATTGCCTCCGTATGGGAAAAATAAATAAAGGAAAGAAGTGCTTCAGTGCTAGCAATTATAGCTAACACATTAGCATGTCACCAGTGATGAAACAATGGACACAAACAGCTCTGCTCTACCCAGAAGCCACATGCATGGCAGTGCAGTGCTGCAGTGTCTATGCTACTCTTCCAAGCTGCTGCTTCAACCATTACCTCGTGGCCCAAATATGAAATATGCACATAGGCTACTGGGGCAGCACAAGTTCCCAGTGTCCTGGAAGCCCTGCCAGGATGTAGGGGTACAAAATGTATAGTGATATTTTACAGAATGTAAGGTAACACAGACTTCTAGGTCTTTCCTTTGTGCATTCAGGTCAGATCACACACTGCAGTGCATGAGAAAGGCTGTAACCAGGACAGGCCAAGATACATTGAGCACAGCATGCCCTCTCCAGTGCCAGATGTCAAGAGAAGAGGACAAGACCATGGCAAGGCCATGAAATAACACAGCTCCAAAATACCCCCTCAAACTCTGACCAGGCATAGGACTGAAATATTCAGTAATTTCCAATAGATTTTCATACAATGGATTTCTTAAATAACTTCCTAAACCCGGACAAACTTCTAGCACCTGTACCACCCTGCAGCAAGGGTTTCTACAGCTTAATTATTTTAGGATGTTGTGTGAAGCTCAAATTTATCATTTATAAAGAGCAATTCTGGATGTGGAAGGACTGCTTGAGAGTCTTGCTCAACATAAACAAAAATGCAAAGCTCCCTGAGAGGCTCTATATGACTATACACATGCACACACAATTACAGATGTGTATAGGTGTGTGTGGAAATGCAATGTTGTTGAATAACCATTTTCTCCCTCAAGTAAATTATAAAAAAGAGACTTAACTGAGAAAAGGTGCTCCTGAAGCACTAATTTCTGTCAGCATCAGGTGATTCATTTAAACCTTTGGCTGCATCTGAGCCTCCTGAATCCCAGATGATGCTGAAGAGCAGCAATACAGCAGGACTCAGTAAAATGTCCTCAATGTAAACACTGCAACTTCTTTGACAGACTGTCAGTACCTGCAGGGAAGCCTCTCATAGGCAGCCTGATCCTCCCATTTGGGATGGAAATGCAATCTCAGTACACTTACTACACTTTCACCGTGTGCGTGCTCTCCAGAATCTGCTTTTAACCACCTAGAGGTCAAAATCTCAGTCCCTCAGAGCCATAAACACTCAGGCTTGACCACCCAGGTCAGTTAAACACATGCTCAACTTTCATCACATGGAAGCTGCCACATTTCTTTTGGGAAAGTAAGCCCAAGCCTATGGGGTTTTCAATTCAATACACACTTGCAGATGTGGTCTACAAAAGTAGCATAAGAGCTCGTTTTAACTTTCACCAAACCACAATGTTTCTCCTTAGAAGCATGCATTTTCCCAAAATCAGGACTGAACACTTAGCGTTGTCTCAAGTCTGAGCAGCAAATGTGCTTATTCTCTCAGTGGTTTCAGATCAGGCACTGGAAATATGTAACCACTTTGTTTCAGTGTCAAGTCACAATTTTCCATGTCTTTTTCCCCTGCAGGAATCTTAACCAAGGACAAAAACCTGAATTGTTGGCATTACTGCTGCCAACAACTATACCCACGTAAGAGGACAACAGGAGTACAGATGTGTAAGAAAAAGCAGCATTTGGATTTCTGAGGCTGATGCACAAGGGAGAGAAAAAAGCCTTGCCTGATTCTCAGATGGCAAACTTGCAGGGACTGAAATGAAGGGGAAAGAGATCTGCAATATTAAGGAGTATCTGCAAAACTGAAGTGGGTATGATGCATTTTGCTTTACAAATGGTTACCTTTTGGAACAGAACCACTTCTGAGGGAATTAATGGCCACATTTAGGAAAAAAAAATAATGTCCACAGCAATGGTTCTTTGAGTTGCCTGTCTTTAAAAATAAAACAAAATCAACTCTCATTCATAAACTCACTCAAAAGAAAATGATTAATTTATCTACTTAATGCTTCACACGTCTCAGCCTGGTTCCTCTACTCAACACGGATGTGTTTTGGAAAAAATTACCTGAAATAAAGGAGTTCAGGTCGGGCTGCAGGGACCTGAACTGGTTGACATAGTAGTCTCGCTGCTCCTCGGTTATCCTCCAAGGGTCATCTGAGTAATGGGCACTGCTGTCCGGCTGCTCCCGCTCCGCTGAAAGAGACTGAGAGGAGGGCCACTGGCACCAGCTGAAAGGGCCAGGCAGGGCTCTGGAAACCTCAAAAGACCAGATTCATGGTGTTCTGGTAGTGGACATGAATTTTAGAAAGACGAGAAGCAGAGATGGCCATGTTGATTCCTGTCTCAGTACTTTTAATGCTGAGGCTAATACTAGGTATCTTTATCGAAGAAATTAAAGGAAGCTTTACATAACCAAAGCTAAAAGAAAAATGGAATCTTACTACTGCTAATGACAATAAATAAAGTCCAAGTCATCCCTTATCACCACTGGATTCATTTTAGGGTTTCAGCCATGCATTACCATTCTGAACTGAAAACCATATACTTAAAATGGGACAAGTAAAGGACCTACAGCTATATGTATGCAGCACAGCACCTGACATATTTAGCTTTGCTAAGAAACTATGTATTTAGCCCAGGAGAGATGCTGTAACTGCAGATCTAGACTGCTTCCAGCTCCGCAGCTCACCCAGGTAATTCAGCACACATTTTGCTCAGATTTGCAAGCTCTGAGGTATTTTCCTTGACTTTGTATCACTTTCCATAGTTTGAGTAAAAAACACAGTCTCAGGATAAAGAACATTCTGGAGGAGAACGACATTTTATTCCCTTACTTACATGCTTTTCTGATTTACACTAGAAGAGGGTTGCCAATATAACTAGGGTTTTTGCTGAACTGGAATGACTTGGTGTTTTAGATGCTTTAGGTCTGGATCATAGCAGTCTTAAAGAGAAAAGGGGTAAGAACAAGCAACAACCAGGCTCCAACCAACTCCAAAACCCTTTCTCTGACATACATCCCTCAATTTCTTAAGAATCAAAGCAAAACATTAGTTCTGAAACACATCAAAAGATCCCTGCAACAGGCAACTTCAGAAAGCTATAAATGAATTTTCATTTCAAAGCACTGCACAAATGCAATCAATTTCATTTCCAGTTAGCACAAATTAAGTGGCATTATCTGTAGATCTTTCCCTGAGGCTCAGGTGACATTTTATTATGGGATGCTAAGTACTATGGAAAAGGTACAGAGTCCCTGAGTTGTATTTATTTAGGTAAAGCTCTCCCTTAGGAGGGCTCTGTGCCTCCCTAGGCAAACTATCTTTTTGCATAATAAGTGTACAGCAGGCACAGTGGAACATCAGAAAAATCTGCTTTTGCAACGAGCAGGAAAACATAGGACCCATCTCATAAGAACAAACAAATGGCCATACATTTGTTTATTCTGTTTGAGATTCTATCAAATAAACTGGGATAAAAAAGGAACACACACAATATTAGGCAATAATTCAGTGTATGTGTTGCAGATGACATTCGAAATCAAGCAAGAATCTCAGTGAAACCTCGTATATTTCAAATTAAAATGTTTTACTTTTACTAGGATGACCTCAAGATTATTTCTAACTTTCGAACTGAGGGTTCTCAGTCTAGCTTTCCTTTCTGTGTTATTTGGTGCTTCTCATTTTACATAGCTTCAGCAATTTAACGGGATTATTCACTTTAATTTCTACTTCCTATCAACTTTGCTTTTTTCTTTTTCATATACTGAAAAAGCACATTTTGGTCTCTGGTCTAAAAATACTATGGAGAACACCTTTTACTTTTTTAAGTGAGAGTTCTTTCCCTTTTTTTTTTTTTTTTTTTTTAATTTCTCCACTGTTTTATCAGCAATATTTCTACAGGAAAAACATGTATAAAACACGTATAATTCATTACCCGACTAAGAGTTGAACACGCGAGCGCAGGTTTGGCTCCGTAATTCCCTGATGATGATCCATCTTGCTGGTGAGTAGAGTGTCTGACTTCATAAGGAGCTACAGACATGTAAAACAAGTACATAAATGAAAGGATAACCCAAAAGGTTCTACTAGGCTAAAGTAAAAATTATTACATAACAGAAAGCTTTATTCATATTGTGTAAATATATCTATACAGCCTGTTGATATATTTATGCAACTTATCTGCTTACACCTTTACATAGCAGAAGAAGCCATTACCAGTAGTAAGAAATAGTTCAATTGAGCTGCAAGAAAACATGTTTAGACAATGCTATCAAACAGCAAATCCCTAATGTTCTATATACTGATCTTCCATCCAGTATTTCTCCCCCCTTCCCTACTTTCTTTGGAAAATCAAAATATATGACTCACCACTTGTCATGATTTGGAGTAAAGTTAGTAAAGAAAAGTAACAATCGCTTCTTCTTTTGCCAAGATAAGTCACTTGCATTCCACTGCAGTAAATATAGTAAGCAGTGACATAACGGCACATTTAAGAACAATGTTTTAAAAATAGGTCAAGTATGCAAACGCAAAGGCAACTCACTCGCAAACTCTTACAGAGCTGAAAACTTTTGCTGCCAGCACATTTAAAACTACAAAGACAGTCTGCATTAGGTAGGCAGAATTTAAAAGAATCTCGATGAAAAATGAGACCAAGAAATCTTAAAATTTTTGAGCTCAGGAAGACCTTAAAAATTACACCTCCAAACCCCTCACTTTCCTAAGTGGA
Source organism: Penelope pileata (assembly GCA_013396635.1). Taxonomy (NCBI): domain Eukaryota; kingdom Metazoa; phylum Chordata; class Aves; order Galliformes; family Cracidae; genus Penelope; species Penelope pileata. The sequence goes on along the minus strand of WBMW01006229.1, from coordinate 244,901 downwards.
CTTATCCTGTATTGGTATCTATTTTTATTCCTGTACAATTAAGTTCTAATTTCAGAAAAAAAAACACAGGAAGGAAGTCGGGAAATATACAGAAGAACTTCAAGAGGATATTTAAGTACAAGGTCACACTGCTATGTGTATGCTAGCAAGAAAAACTTCAAAATTATCAGAAAAAGAGTAAAATCCACTGGCACATAGCCATGGTTGCAGTGCAAAGGGTGACCTTTAAGTCACATTGTCCCAATTTCAGAATCACATATTTCAGCACAAAATACATCTACCAACATCACTGTTGAGAAACTGTCACCTCACACACGTGCCTGCTATTTTCACCACCTTGGCCACCAGATGCTGCAATTAGGGGAGCATAGGCACTCTACTATTAACAGGAGCTCCTCAAGCCTTTGTAAAAACTGACTTCTGCTCCACTGCCCTCTCACTATAACCAGAACATTTTGTCAATTACTTTAAAGGCAGGGCAGCATCATTGTGGTGTCTTATTTTTATCTGCTTTGTTTACGTTACGCTGTTGGACTGTTTTTATACTCACATCCTATTGTTATTTCCCTTATGAAACCAGAGAGATTATTATCCTTTCCTGTAAAGGAAGGTTAATTGTAAATCTGAATGCTAATATAGTGGCGACTGAAATCAGGAATGGGTTTTATTTGCCCTCTAACTATACCAAAAAGAAGCAGCAGGAATTTCCTTTCTAACTTTCCTGGGAACAGGATCACGGAATCGCTGGGGTTGGAAGACCACCTAGTCCAACGACCCTGCTAAAGCAGGTTCCCTAGAGCAGGTTACACATGAAAGCGTCCAGATGGATTTTGAAGACTTCCAGAAGAGACTTCACAACCTCTCTGGGCAGCCTGTTCCAGTGCTCAGTCACTCTCACTGTAAAGAAGTTTTTCCTCAACTTTGTATGGAACCCCCTAAATTCCAATTTGGGCCCACTGCCTCTTGTTCTGTTGCTAGGCACTGCTAAAAAAAAGCCTGTCCCATTCACTTGTCTCCCAGCCTTGAGATATTAACAAGCATTGATAAGATCCCCCCTCAGTCTTCTCTTTTCCAGGCTGAACAGCTCCAGGTCTCTCAGCCTTTCCTCATAAGGGAGATGCTTCAGGCCCCTCATTATCTTTGTGGCCTTCCTTGTGTACTCTCTCCAGTAGTTCCCTATCTTTCTTGAACTGGGGAGCCCAGAACAGGACACACTACTCCAGATGTGGCCTCACCAGGGCAGAGCAGAGGGGGAAGATCACCGCCCTCGACCTGCTGGCCACGCTCGTTTTAATGCCCTCCAGGATACCACTGGCCTTCTAGGCCACCAGGGCACACTGCTGGCTCATGGTCAACCTGTTGTCCACCAGGACATCCAGGTCCTTCTCCACAGAGCTCCTCTCTAGCAGGTCATCCCCCAACCTGTACTAATGCATGCAGTTATTCTTCCCCAGCACTTGCCCTTGTCGACCCTCATCAGGTTCCTCTCTGCTCAACTCTGCAGCCTCTCCAGGTCTCGCTGAATGGCACCGCAGCCTTCTGATGTGTCAGCCACTCCTCCCAGCTTTGTACCGTCTGTGAACTTGCTGAGGGTGGACACTATCCCTTCACCTAGATCACTGATGAAGATGTTGAACAATACTGGACACAGTAACGACCCCTGGGGAACACCACTAGCTGTAGGCTTCCAACTAGACTCTGAACTGCTGACCACAACTCTAAGCTCTGTCATTCAACCAGTTCTCAGTCCATCTCACCGTCCACTCATCTATCCCACACTTCCTAAGCTTACCTACGAGGATGTTATGGGAGACAGTGTCCAAAGACTTTCTGAAGTCAAGGTAGACGATATCCGCTGTTCTCCCCTCATCTATCCAGCCAGTGATGGCATCACAGAAGGCTACCAGGTTGGTCAAGCATTCTCCTTGGTGAATTCATGTTGACTACTCCTGACAACCTTCTCATCCACTTGCTTGGCAATGACATCCAGAATAAGCTGTTTCATCACCTTCCCAAGGATGGAGGTGAGGCTGACTGGCTTGTAGTTTCCCAGCTCCTTCTTGCCCTTTTGTAGACTAGAGTGGCATTGGCTTTCCTCCAGTCCTCAGGCACCTCTTCTGTTCTCCAGGACCTTTCAAAGATGATAGAAGGTGGCTTGGCAATCGCTTCTGCCAGCTCCCTCTGCACTCATGGGTGTATCCCATCAGGGCCCATGGATCTGTGTGCATAGAGTTCGCCTAGACAATCTCTGACCATATCCTCCTTGATCAAGGGGAAGACTTCCTTTCCCCAACCTCTCTTATCTCCAGGGCCGGGGATTCCTGAGAGGAAGTCTTACTAAAGACTGAAGCAAAGAAGGCATTCAGTAACTCCACCTTCTCAGTGTCTTCTGTTACCAGGGCACATGCTCTAAAAATACTTACAAACATATCCCTTGTGATATATTGCAGGTAGTCTTGCCAGTGACCAGGTATTAGCATTCATCTGTGAGCTGTGACACATAAATCTAACTAATTTACCAGAAAGCAAACAGGAAGACAGGACTGAACAATCAAAGACAAGCTTTTAAGCAAAATAAAATGAGATGATTGGATGGTTTTCCAAAACATGGGTACAATCGAATTTTAAAATCACTAGGCTGATTGTCAGTTTCGTTTGAAATTTGGATGCCTCTAAGAAAAAAGAATAAAAAGAAGAAAGGATAATTGAACACAGAGTGTACATCTCAACTTCTCCACTTTCACCCTACCTCCATGCTGCTGCTCCAGCCCACTTCTTGATTTACCATATCCATAAGTTAAGGGTATTCTCTGGTAGGTAGACGGAGAAGCAGGAGGTGAACAGATTGGAGACATTGGTGGAGACTTGGGTTCCTGTTTCAAAAATGCATCAACACAGAAAGAGAATTCTGAGATGTCAACAAAACAATCAAGTAATTCTGCACAGCAATTCAAACACATACAGCAAGACAAAAAAAGAAGAGGAAAACACTCCAATTCCCTCAGGCTTTCAATATCCAAGAAAACTCACAATAAAAAATAAAAGATGGTAAAGACAATTTGGTATTGAGCCTTCTAGGATAAAGTATAGCAATGGCACAGCAAAGCTTTACAACAAACAGTTTAAGGCACTGTACTTCCAAATATGCCTGAACAAGTGTCTGCAGAAGGCTTGACATAAGTTAACTGGAAGTTTAGAAGAAGAAAAGCTGGGATGGTGTTTCACTGAGGACAAGAGAAAAAGAGACTTCTTCTGGACTACCCCTGGTGGAGATTAGAAAGGAGGGAAACACGGTGGCCTTATCCTACCCTGAAACAGCAGCTGATCACTGACCACTGCTGAAAGCTTCCCCACTTTCAGCACCTCTTCTCCAACTGAATGTTTCTATAGCAACTAAGGATCACGCCTGCCATGAGAAATTGCTCACTTTCCTGTTTATTCCCATTTGGGCAGACAGATACCTATTTGCACCCCCTCCCCTTGTCTTCTCCAAGAAATAGCACTACACTAAGTAGAAAAACACTGGAAGAACTTACACAGAATACTACAGGGCTGACAGTTTTATACACACTCACATAAAGAAATTCTCTTCGGGGAAAAACTGGTACAAGAGATCATCAAAACAAAAGCACAGCCCCAGTGGGGATTATTTGCATGGAAGGAGCTCTTCTCCAGAACAGTGGTGCAAAACTGCATATGCTCACACGAGTGCTATCACTTCCAGGACTGGACCCTAATGCACTATGCACAAGGACACACTGGCGTGAAGGACACAGACCCATTACCTGTTTGTCCCCCTCATCTGTTCTTTTGTAGGAATTTTTTTCCAGAGTTGCGTGTGGAGCCTGGAACTTAACTCCGTGGAGCTCTGCTGGAGTCCCATAGCGTACTTCGCTGTCATTTTTCAGCGCCATGAACCGTGGCAGAGGCAATTCTTCATTAAAAGAGAGAGACATTCAGTTGGGACTTCATAACACTAAACGTCCTTGAAGCAGTACCGTACTGTAAAACCAGTGAAAAGTTTATCTATAAAAGAGCACTATTGATATTTTGTAACATCTACAAGCGTGGAACTCCTGTAATTATTTTATATCTTAATAGAAATGTCAGTGTTACACAAAGCTACATTCACCATACTTACGCATTATCTCTTAATGTGTAGAGAAAGAATTAAGCCTTATGCACATTACTAAAAGCAAGTGGCAAACTAATTTCCTGTTTTGGAAATGTTGTCTTCAGTAAAAAGAATAGTTTCCCATAGAAACTGTGGGACTGATGAATTCACTAGGTCAGGATGACAGTATTCTCATTGCTGCCATCATGCAAGGAGCAAATTAAAAATGGTAGGGTTCAGAGACCATGTCAGGGCCCAGGGAGACGATCGTGTCAAAAGGTCCCTGTTCGCCTCTGCTCTGCAGGGCAGAAGAGGGACACTTTTAAGCAAATGCATCTTTTAAGACAATTCATGACTAGCTTGAGGGAGTGTTATTAGAAACCATTATTTTTGTGCAGTCACCCCTGAAGATCAATACAACTAAAATTAACAGAACACAGCCTTCAAAATCGAACCGTATTTCATCTCTGTAATCATTTACACCTACAACTGCTACCAGGAAGAAAAAGAAATCAATTTAGGTTTGCTGTATGCTACTCGTCCTACTCTAAAAGCACTAATACATTTCAAGAGAAAATGTAATTAGCACTAGAAGCATTTCTGTAGGAGTAAGTAAGCAGGATATCAATACAAAGCCTGCAAGCACCCTTGTTCACTCAAATTGGTGGATGATGCGCAGCTGCTGTGCTTGTAACACATACACAGTAAATCTCACTTTAGTTCAGGTTTCTAATTTAGTTTGCTTTTTCTCAGACTAGCAGTGGTGTCTTTAGAAAGAAGCACAATGCAAGTGAGCGTGCACAGGCTCACGTCTGCAAGGCAAACAGGCAGACAGAGACAGCCCTGGCCCTGCAGTGCCAGGACCTGACCCCTGCACCTCACCGATGGCTGGGGCAGGAAGCTTGGCTCTGGCACAGGGGGCTGCAGGTGCCCGGCTTTCACTCAGGAAGGAGAAGCCCTGGGAATGCCTTGCCCTTGTTTTTGCAACCCACTGCCCTCAGCAGGGACAGCAGAGCTGAAGCTGTGGCCCCATTACAAGGCGATGCCTTTCCTGCCGCCGCTCCGGTGCTGAGGCCGACCTCACAGCTGCCTGCAGCAGGTCGGAGGCCAACACTCTTGCCACAGCACATTCTCACACCAGGGCTTTGAGGTCCAGCGTGGGATACAGGAGCAAGGGCCGTGAACCCGCTTGGGCCCAGTCACAAGCAGAAACCCTCCTGATCCGCAGCCTGAGGCCTGCCAAGGCCGAGCGTGGACCACCAGGGCAAGAGAATCTAGCGCCTTCTGTGCAGTCACTGCAACAGCTTTGCACCTGGAAGGCAGCTGCTTTCTCTCTTCACCATTTAAGTTTGATCTGCCTCTTAAGAAGTATTTTTCTCCATCAAAATGGTACATTTGCTGTCACTTCTTTGTGAGGAACAAAGCTGTTTTAAATTACAGCTACCATACGTTGCCATACCTACTGATACAAGGCGTTATTTATCACAGCTCCCAAATCATCCTCCAAGTGAAGCAGCTACCAACTCCCACTTGGGTCCTTTGGGATCAGAGGCTGAAGGTGACAGGGAAGTGCATCCACAGCACTGACTGGCCATCACTTGGCAATGCCTTTAGGGGATGGAGGTGCAATCCCAGCTTGGCCACACGTGTCACTCAGTGCAATTTTCTATGATGTTTTCACTTAGAGAAAGTAACACTGCCTTTTGCTCACCCTCAGTTCCTCAAAATACACTGGTTTCATGGACGAGTCAGAAGAGAAGTTCACCACCACAGAGAGTTCGTAAGTATTAAAGAAAGCGAAAAACAAGTGCAGAACGCTGCAGGCAAAATTTGCTACTCACCATTCTTAATGCTCTCAATCCGTACTGGGAACCCCGACTGCGCTGCCGCAATTAACTTCAAAGCAATGTAAAATTGAGCGGGACCAAAATAACCCACACGTTTGGCTCCACAAACTTCTGTAATCTAGAAGAGAAGAGACATACCGTTGGTAAAGTGCAATTCCCTCTTTCAGGGTATGTGCACAGATCTACAAGCACAAGCAAAGAAACATCTTCAAAATGCAAAACACGTGTCGTATTTTAAGTTATCTATTAAATATATTTGTTCCAATTGCTGTCTGATCACATTCTACTCAGTACATCAGAGACAAGTAGTTATTTATTACCATTTTCAGGTACACTGCTGGGTAGCAGTGCTATCCTAAAATGATTTATGTTTTTTCATAGTAGGCATGATTATAACAGCAGGTGAAATGATTGCTTGTTTCGTACTCTGTTCAGTCAAATGTTCCCATTGCAGGAGCTATGGCATTCACAGAAAATTACTTACAATTAGTCCTCACAACAGCTCAGGTAACTGCTGTAACTGGAATGCAAACAGAAGATGAGAAATTCCCCATCCTGCTGCTTTCGCATTGACTCACCAGGCCCTGGTGTAGTCTCCGAACCCCAACATTTTTAATTTGCTAAATTTAATTTCCTGACCTAATGAATTCATCAGTCCCTTCTCCATGGGTAGGTCCTGCTCTACATAACACCCAGCAGTGGGACACTCCCAAGCACACACATATACTGTAGCAGAACATCAGGCCAGAACATCAGAGCTCCTGAAAATTGAGATGTTTCAGAGTTGTAATTCTTAATAATCAACAAAAATCATCTCCAAGCAAAGGCTTTCTTCTCTGGATTCAGCTTCTGCTTTGACTAATTAAGCTTTGGTTTTCTTCTCTTCCTGCAAATTTCTGAGATGCACGACTTCATTCCTTGATCACAAGATGTACCAAGCAGCTTTCTTTTCTCTCACCACCTGATGAAAAGGGAGATCGATCCCTTGGACAAGCAGAGCTCCAATTAAGCACTGGAATTTGTCATTCCCTTTTATTTTTTCTATCCTATATGAGATAAGAGCAAGAAAGAGAATAAAAACAGAACAGCCCTAGGTCTGGAGATGGCGGTCCAGGAGCCATCGCTCCCAGTGACACCAGCACCCCTGGGAGGACAGGAAAGGACCACGGCCACACGTGCCCTGAGGGACTTCCCCCATCTCTGTGCCTGCCGTGCCACCCTGTGCACCCTGGCAGGCAGCGAGGCTCCATTGCCCACGCTGTGCTCGCCAACCGCCAGAAACACTGAGCAACCGGGGCTGAGGGACTGGGGATGCTGGGATCCACCAGAAAAAACGCTAAGAGTCAATTTTGCTCACAGATCTCTGTACTTCAAAATAGTAAGGCTGCTGAATGCTATAAATGATCTGCTTGCTCCTGATACACAAACACAGACATTTTATTCTTTAATTCTGATCAAGCAGATTAAACTATTCTTTAAATTGAGGATACACGGTCTTTCAAAAACACTATGCTATTTCTCAAGTGCCCTTACAAACAATCATCCTGAAACTGCCTCTTTGTGATTCTGGCCTTCAACTGTAACAACAGAAAAGTATTTTGTAGGCACAATCTCCTCTGTGTTATTTCAGCAATGAAATCCTGATCTCTTGTTAACAGCCTGGAGCAACAGATGCAAGTTGCCACGGCAGCTCCATTTATTACAGAACTGTAGATATTTGTATAGATTAATTGTAGGTACAGGCATTTACTGCTATTAGTTTCCCCTGCAGCTTAAAGGAGAGGGACGTGTGCTCCCTGCCAGCCAGCAGCTCGCAGCGCTGCTGGCCGGAACAGCCTCCTCCAGCAGCTGCGGGGGTAGGTGGCAGAGCAGCCTTCATCCAAAATCAATCCCTCAGAACATGCTGCCTGCTTCAATTCCCATAGCTGCTTATACTGAATACTGCCTTTTTCCACCCCTTCCCTCCCCAGTTTTACCTTTTGCAGGGCCAGTGCACACAGTTTCCTGATGGGCAGATTAAGTATAGTGATATGCATTGCTGACAAGCTAGTTTGTGCAAAAAACTATTTGGAGTCTCCAAGATCCAGCTGAATTAAAGGCAAGGCATCTGAACGCAAGATGATATATTCTGAGGATGAAAACTCCACTCTAACAAGGAAAATAAGCACTTTGTAACTAAGATATATGAAAATATCCCCTGAAAAGAGGGGAAACATCAGTACTGCTTTCATTCAGCTGACGTTTAACAACAAATTCTTTTTATCCTTTCCTGTTGTCAGCTTAGGTTACATTGTTTTCAGTGAGATAACAAGGAAAGAACTGGTATTTTCCTCTCACACACACCTAAAACAAAATAAATTGCAGACCTTGATACTGCAAGGGATTTTAATACAGAATTATTGACAGCCAATTTTCATTACTGTTTTTTTTAGATTCTTCAGCAGAAAACTGTAATCCCCCAGTGACAGCTGAATATGGAAGAGAAGTTTAATGCAGAACATGTTGGAAATAATTTTTCATGGTGGCAGGTTACTGCTGCGTCTTGCCAAATCTAACCTCGGGACGATAAACAGAATTAGTCAAAGCCTGATCTACTGGATGGCTCTTGAGGCAAGAGCACGGTGCTGAGTGGACTAAAACTGAGTTTAAATTTCTGCAAGGCACAACTGCTTATGTGGAACAAATTCACAGGTCACTTGCCAACTGCGAAAGAAAGTTCACAGCATGTGAAAAAACCATTCCTCAGAGAAGGACGGAGAGCTGCGGTGCCTAACCTCATGCTCGCTCTAAGTCAGCCCTGGAACGATGCCTGTATGCTCAATGGCATTTCAGCAGAGAGCCTTAAAACACACGTTCTGTGCAAGAACCACCTTCCCTACCAGGCAACCATGACAGATGGAAAGGAAGACTGAGATCTATATGCCTGCACACCATTCTGATGGGCCACAAGTTATTCTACAGCTGTACAAACAATGCTTTTTCCCCCTTCCCTTTTTTTTTTTTTTTAAGAGCTCTCTGACTTACCAACATTAAAATTTAAGACATAGCTATGAGCTGTTTGGAAGGGCGGCTGTTTTAAATTACTGTTTTCCATGCAAACTCCTACTAGAAAAGCCTTCCATCTTGAGATGCTGGAACAAAAAACAGGTTTTAGTATTTATTATCCACTCACTGCTCTGCTCTATCAGCAGACAGCCAGTGTTATTTTTGTAATTGCTCCTTGAAGACATCCCACATGAAGCTGCTTTTCCCAGCACAATCTGACGTTGTTCCAGCTCTCCCCGGTTCTCTGCAAACAAGTTTCCACTGCGGCATCCAAGAGCACTGACCTCTCAAACACCCTGGGCAGGTCCACTTTAAATTGCAAGAGCTAAACTTCAGCAGCTGAAGCCTAAAGCTGAAGTTTGTTTTCTGTACATAGGGTAAGAAGTAAACTCAGGAAGAGCTATTCAATAACCTGAGAGCAGATGGGCAGGCTGAGATGGCCGTCTTCCAGCCAAAAGGGAAAGGTTTTCACCTGTAAGCAAAGGTAAAGCTGGGATTTTTTCCTTTTTCACTTAGCCAGTAACTCTGCTGTGCTGTCTTCTGGCATTCAGTTTGGGTCTGTTCTGTCCCCTCATCACAATCTGCCATGGTTACTGCCTGTCATTTGCAGGTAAACCCAGCCCAGGAAGGGAAAGCCTCTGTGAATGTTGTGACAATGTGAGAGCTGTGTCCCCCTGTACTCAGCTCTGGTGAGGCTGCACCTCGAGTGCTGTGCTCGGTTTTGGGCCCCTCACTACAAGAAAGACATTGAGGTCCAGGAGTGTGTCCAGAGATGGGCAACAAAACTGGTGAGGGGTCTGGAGCACAGTGCTATGAGGAGTGGCTGAGGGAGCTGGGATTGCTCAGTCTGGAGAAGAGGAGGCTAAGGGGAGACCTCATCGCACTCTGCAACTGCCTGAAAGGAGGCTGTGGTGAGGTGGGGGTCGGCCTCTTCTCCTGGGTAACAGTGACAGGACGAGAGGGAATGGCCTGAAGTTGCACCAGGGGAGGTTCAGGTTGGGTATTAGGAAAAACTTCTTCTCAGACAGAGTGCTCAGGCACTGGCACAGGCTGCCCAGGGAGGTGGTGGAGTCACCGTCCCTGGAGGTGTTCAAGAAACGTGGAGATGTGGCACTGAGGGACATGGTTTAGTGGGCAATACTGGTGGTAGTTGGATGGTTGGACCAGATGATTGTTGAGTTTTTTTCCAACCTTATTGATTCTGTCATTCTGTGATTCTAAGAATGTGTATAAGCTGAATTCTCTGAAAGAAAATGAGCAAGTGCTACCTCCCATGTTAAAGAGAATTTTCTCACTGTACATTCCACCTAAACTCAGCCTCAGAAGGCACAACTTTAATACTTGTTCTTGCTTGTGATACGATGAGGTTACAAGACCTTCCAATTCCTCAGTTGCCTCTGTATTGCAGGGAACAGGCTGAAGAGCTCCTGCCCAGACCCAGGACCAGCTGCACTGATGCAGCTCCATGCTCAGCTCTCCAGACCCGCCACCCTATCATCACTGTTCCAAAGACAAATATTTGCAGCAGTACCTTATCAACAGCTTATCGCAAAATTGTACCATGCGTCTGACCCACTATTTTTTTTTATTTTTTTATTTTTTAAATCTTATGTTCACCGCTTCTGTGATCTGCTTGTCACAGGCAAGTTCTGCTACATTCTTAAACAGGTATTTCTTTCTGAATGGGGTCATTGTTCAAATACCTGCAGCACTGCCTGGAGCCCAGGGCTGCCTCTCTCTTCATTATTTAAAGCAAAGCATGAAACCATGTGTCCAGATCCCAGAGGAGCACTGCCTGGGGAGTGCTGGAGTGGCTCCCCACCCAGGGGAAGGGCTTCTGCCACCCACAGGGTTGTTAGCACTGCTCCTCTGCCTCAGCCGTATTTCTGTGGCTGTATACTTACTCTGCTGCTTTGTCTTTTAAAAAATAATGCTTTCTCTATTTTAGACTATTTCAAACATCACCTGGAATGCTCACTAAAATTTGGCAAACGAGGTTCTGACACCTAAAATGAAAGGAATTAACAAGGGCACTTTATGGCACAGAGACAACACATACACAGGGTATTTTTTAAAACCTAACTACAAAATATCCTTGCTGCTTAAGCTCTGGATGACCATAGTTTAAAATTCTGGTGTTCTTTATGCTAAAGTTGAAAGGCAAGCTACTGATAAGCTGGTATAGCTTAGCAAATCTGTTAGCAAAGTGGTAAAAAGAGCAGAAAGCAACCACATCTGTTGGGTTGCCAGAGTTCCCAGGCTCTCTCACACTGGCACAACCCAGAATCACTCACGTTTGCACGTGCAGGTGCTCCACACACTGCTCATCTGGTCACTTGTGGGGGGCAAGCTCTTCCCTTGGTAACAATGAAGCTTTGTCAAGCAGCTCCAGAAAGAACATTTTACGCCAGCACTGAAAACTGCGAAGTTTATGATTCAGAGCACATTTGTGCACACACGCATATGCAACCACAGACAGAATCACATGCAACAAAAACCAAAATCTTTTCAAATGACTCTGTAGGTCTTATATTAACTTGATCAGTGCAAGGGTCTCTGGAGTCCCCTATTTTGTATCCTACGTCAGCTGCAGATGCAAACACAAATTAAAAGCATGCAAATCACTTCTCTTCAAACAGGACAACTGGCAACGCCAGCATACTGTAACCTACAAAAAAATATTGATCTGAATTGTGCAGCTATCAGGATGAGTGAGTCAGCATTGTTAATCAAAAGATTTCAATTATTAAGGAGTGTTGGCTAGAAAAACTGCTGGGGAATAAAGGCTGCTGATGCAGCCTAACACGAACTGTGGAAATGCTCCTCAACGAAATCCAGTCTCCCATATTCAACCTTTTGTCTTCAATGTACAAACACCAATCAATCTTTTTGCTTTGATTTCCACATCCATGTGTGATGTGGAAAATGTAAACACTTCCATCTAATGTCTCTCTTACCAGATTTAAGAATCACTATTGCTGAGAAATATCTAGAAGCCTCCATGCCACATAAACAAAGTAATTTTCACAATAGCAGTGTCTACAGAATAAGGACAGAGGCTGTTATGCTCATTTGCTCCTACTTCACTGTGTGTTCTCTTTGAAAGAAAAACCTGCTGTCATCCTAAACACGTGCCGTTAGTTGTGTGAAGAAAGCCTGCAGGGGCAAAAGAGATGAAGCAAATACTTTTCAAAACCTCTGTGCATTTTTCTTCTTCCTATTTGGAAAATGAATCCTGTACCTGAGAACAGCATTCATCCATCTAGAACTGCTTTTGTTGTGCTTCATATTCACTAGTTTGTATCAAATTCATACAAGCACCTATCCAGGCCAATAAATACAGTTTGTGCCAATAAATTTTTACAGGATATATGACATTTTAATAAAGCTTATTACACTGGGAACACAGAAATAAAAAGTCTGAAAACAGGTTACTCTGGATTTAAGAACTTGTCACAGGCAAACCAATAAGCAATATGGATTTTTCTACAAGTATGATTCCACTTATTTACCGAACCGTTTCACATTCTTTGTTGGCAATTGGTTCCTCAGCATTTGGCTACGAAAACATATATAGTCATCAGGCCACTCTCTGAAATGAAGTACACACAGCCTTGCCAAAATCACTGTTAAGTCCCCAAACCCCACGGAAATCTGCAGAGTATGCAGAATTTGATGGCAGATATTCTATTCATTTTTTGGGTCTTACTGTAGAAGTGAGGGAGTAAAGGCAGCATCCCAACCAAAATGACAAATACAGAGCTGTCACACCACCCCATCCAAACAAGCAGACTGCAGGGAGCTTCCACAGAGCTTATCCAAACTTCTTCTGACGCGAGACACTGCCAGGAGTGTTTCATTCTCTTGGACACGAGACACGAGTTTCATGGATTCCATCCTGCAGATGTTTAATGCTAAGGAAGCATGTTTATAATCTATAGAGTGTATAAAGACAGTAGTCATGCCAAGCACTTCTGTCCATTTTCCTGCTCACCCCTTCTCTTCCAAGAACTATGGAAATAGCACCAGGGAGGCTCAGGGCATGAGAGAGGGGAGCTCAGACCCACTGACTCCTACTTGCTCAGCTGAGCCCTGATTCCAAGCCCCCTTGCCTGAGAGTAACTGAACGCACCAGAAGAACTTGACATAGGCGAGATGGAACTCCCCAGATGGGAATTTGGTCAGGAATGGCACTGGGCCAGCTGAAATACACATCAGTCTGTAAAACATCCATTTTCTGGAGGCTGAAGTGAAAATAGCATACAAGTCGTACTAGCAATGGGAGTGAACAGAGAGTTGCACTTCAGCTCAAGTGGAAATAACATTTTGCAAAGGAGCTGCACCAGTGCCTTTTTTGCATTAAAATACAGGACAATCATGTGAACACTACGCAACAACATTATTTGTAACATGGACAGATTTTAGGGACAGGTAGCATATCCTTTGGTTTTCATCATTTCAGACCACTCCACCAACCAAGTTGTTACTATTGCAAAGGCTATTTTGCATAAACATTTATTTCTTTTTAGCACATTGTCATCCGGAGAGTACATATTCACTGATCTAAAATACAACAATTATTCATAAGCTTGAATTCATAATCTAGAATGACATTTGTTATAAACACCAATGTATTTCAACACACTTTAAAAAAAAAATCCCCTCAAAACACTGTCTATAAATACACAACTGAAATTGAATTTAACTTGAAGCTCAGTCTCAACAATCAAACCTTAAGAGGAAAGGTTCCGGCAATCTGTGCAAGTGTTTCGATACAGGAAGAGTGGTGTCTCCATTGCTGCGGTTCTGATATGGATTAAAGCATATATCCTGAGTTCTAAAAAAGTAATAATAATAACAAAAAAGTTGAAAATAGTTGTATTTGATAATGGAGCATAAGGCCACTTATAATGCACAACTTCTCAAGCCCACATAAAAACATCTGATTGAATCTTGCAGTGTGTTATTCATACAGCCAATCCTTATCCCACCTTTTTACAAATTTCAGTCTCTCAATAATGCTCCACAGACTTAGAAGTCAATGATTGTTTCTTCAGGAAAAAAAAAAATCCCCACTGATTCAGTTTGAAGTAATTTTGTTTGCTGATGTCAAAATTCAGTCAGGTGTATGAGTATTAATCATACAATACAAATGCTTTAGAGAAAAATCCACTTTTTTACTGCTTCACCAACAGTGTTTTTACACAGGATTTACCTCACTCCCCAGAGAATCTAACACCAATTATTTTTTGCAACTTACACGTCAGTAAATAACCTAACCTGTGAAGCTCAGCAATACAATTCCATTGTGCTGTCATGATGAAGTACCATCACAAAACGCCTCAGTACAAGTAACAGTTTGTGAAAACACCTCGCCAGCACCAGCGAAGCAGCAGCCAAGCTCCCCTAACGCACACATAACTGGCATTTGCTAAAAAACCGAGAAGCTTTGAACTTAAACTAAGGAGATGGCTCCTGGAGATATACGCAACATTTTATGAACAGACCACCAAAACGTCTCCTCAAACTCTGAGCCTCCTTTAGCACGTGAGGAAAACCAACAGAAACATTTGCTAGATAAATGCTAAAATCAGATGAGAAGAATGGGCAGAAAGGCACAGAATCTCCTTTCCAGTTGTACAAGAACTGCTCTGATAGGCCTTTTGATACTTTCACTAATCAAGTCAAGGCAAAGCTACCCAGAATACGGACGTTTTGCATTAAACTCTCCTGTATTTTCTCATTTGGTAGCAACGTTTGAAGGCTTCCCTTCATCAGAACACATTGAGTTACTATGGGCAAATCCTGGCACACAAAGCTGGTTTAATTTTAATGTGCTGTCACAACCAAGAAACCAATGTGGCTGTCCACAGGCAGGACCACAGCACACTTCAGTTGCCTCCACAACAGCTGCCTTATTATTTCCACATTTCTTTGCGACTAAAGCAAGGAAATATTTCGCTCTCAGATGCTGCGCCAGAATAACTTTACGATCTGTTCCATTTGGATGCTTTTTTCACAACTTAAAGTATACCAAGGGCAGCCGACAGCAAATCTCATGGCAATTACCGTTATCTCTACAGATCCATTTCCAAATCCAAAAAACATTTCCCAACTTATTTTGGAAAGAAAACAGCCTTCTCTCCTCAGCGAGCACACTCCTACTCGCTGACAGGCCGCAACCCACCAGCCCTCCGTCCCGGTGCACCCAGCCACAGCTCTCAGCTGAATTTCAGGTAAATAAGTCCTTAATCCCAAACGATAACAAAGCAATGCACTTTGCTTCCCTCTGCGCTGGGCAGACACCGGGCCATGTGGGGCTGCCGTTCAGCTCACAGGACACCTGCGGGACACGCGGGTGAGAGCAGGCCCGGCTGAAGCTCACCAGAAACATCACAGGAAGACATCCAAAGTTTACACTCTTATATTTCAAAGACAGCTTAAATTGTCACGGTATGTATGTGAAAGAAATAAAGAGTCTCTTGGCTTGAAATTTCTGGGAACGCATGAATTTCTGCTGCTTGAGATCTAGCATGCAGGACTTCACCTCAGCTAGCAAGGTGGCTGGGAAGGAAAGGAAAAGGCCACAGGCAAAGGCAGCCTGGAGGCAGACACTCACAGCACTGTGCAAGGCAGCACTCACAATCCCTCCTCTGCCATTGCCAGGTTTTTACCTCGTTTTGGCCAAGCTCTTTCCATTCACAAGCAGCAGCAGTGCCACCAGCTATACAACTGCATTGCCCCAGCGTGCTGGTCCGTCCTGCAGACTTCTTCCAGTAACACCTCAAACAGGAGCTGCAACCACTACACACGTCAGGTGTGAAACCCAGTGCTCTAGGACAGTCTGAAAAGAACATCTTTTTTGCCTTTTTCTTGGCTTTGTGGTGACTTTTTTATTACAACACTTAGCTGTTTTTGCCTTTATTTTACTCCTAGACAAAGAGACAAAGTAAGTGCTGCTCTGTGTTGCCCTAAAAAAATGTAATTAATCGATTTTTATTTTCCGTGACATCTGGGACAAACTTTTTAAAAAACAGAGAGACGGCATCTTTCAACAATCTGCCAGGGAAATGGGAGCAGACCCAAAAAATAAGCAGAGGTGGACACCCAAAATCGAGCTGAAATCTGAATTTTCTGCAGCCACGGGTAAGTGGCATTGCTGCCATTAGCTCCACAAGATCCACAAGTGCCCTCACGGCCTCCCCAGCGCTGCCTTCTTGCTGGGTCACGCACCTGGGAAACATCCCCAGCCCCATCAAAACACCACAACCCTGACCCCACTGGTGACTGATACATAGCAGAGCCAGCCAAAAACCAGAGCAGCAATGTGATTAAGCACAGGTTTCTGGATGTCAGTGAAGAAAGCCTGGCATGTGGATCAAAGCAGAACATCCTCTCGCACATACAATTCAGTTCACAGCATGATTTTTCTATAAGACAGAACTCAAGCCAATCCCTTTGGATCTATTTGTTTTCAGCGTGTCTTGGTTCCAGCAAAGAAAAGTAAGAATAAAGCCATCCCCATACACTGATGTCTGACATATAATTTGTATCATTCACCATTTTGGGGCCGGTGCAATACAAATGAGCACTTAAACATTCCATTTAGCGACGCCTTTATGGCTGTTTCCATTAGACCTTCCTCCCTAACCTGTAATGGCCCAGAACAATTGTAGGACCCAAATACCATGATATGCACAAACAAACAGTGCACCACTTAAGAATCGCAGCTCTTCTGCAAAATCTTCCATAGCACTACACATAGAGATTGTTATCCAGCATTAACTTCTAGTAACACAAGTTTAAACATTCAGGAAACTATACAGCAAAAATAATGTTTTTTTTTTGTTTGTTTGTTTTTTTAAAACCAAAACCACTCAAAAGTGAAATCCTGTACATTAATAAAGTAGGAAGAAAGTCACAGAGCGCTTTAAACTATGTTTATTTCTCCTCCATCCTGCATCACCCTCACAGCTATTCCTGCTGAGGCTCCCTCCCTCAATTTCAGACACAGATAACAACAGCACAGTTTGTGTATGCAAGACAGATGTCAGATATTGCTTTGGACTTCTCAGGCTCCAATCAAATAGCACAAGACTGCTCACAGCAATCCTTCCCCACACCAGGCATTGCTGTACTGTGCAGGCTTGTGCAGATGAGGGGAGCAGCCCCGTGCCTGAGAACTTCAACTAGAGAGCAAGTCCCATTTCATTTGTAAGTCCTCGGCACATCTTTCAGCAAACACTGATGGCTCAATGCAGCAAGAAGGATTTAACACCTTGAGCAGAGAAAAGACTGACGAGTTATTTGGCTGTAAAGAGATGGGTGAAGGGGTGAGGTGGAAAGTGACCTGTGGCTAGTATCATATGGTCATTTTTAGATCTCCAAATATCCAATAAAATCTTATGCATTTTCTTCAAGTAGTGGCAACCTCTCCCTGTGCCCTGACACCAGTTTTAGGAAAGATTTCGACAATATTGCAATATAACAATTGTTTCAAAAATAATTCTTACATCTGTGCTTCCTCCTGCGACGTGTTCACAAACAATATTTCGCCATTTTCGTGCTAAGCAAATGAAGGCTTCTCTCCCTGCCTTTCATTTCCATACGCACAGTTCCTAAGGACAGGAAAACTGCTGCATGTGACACAGGTCTCCTCTCACACAAGGCACACGAGCCAGTGTTATGTGTACGCCTGCCTGTCCTTCACAAAGAGCTCTGCGGGGACGCACTGGGGACAGGCCACCCTGCACAGGTCCCACCCATCCACCCATGGCTGCTTCTCACCAGCTCCCATGCCAGCCAGACAAGCACATGTGGAATGCTAAATTGTTCAGAATCTATCATTTCTGTGGTCTTGATGCAACAACGTGCTTATTTCAGTATAGCCCCGTTACTAGGACAAAGCATCACAGCAGCCAAGGTATTAAAAAATACCGTCTGTGAGGCTTTTATGACTCTTTCACAGGACTTTCTGGAACTAATCTAGAAAGACAAAAAGACACCTGTACACATTACTACATATTACAATAAAAAGGATTTGTAAAAGCTTATCACAGGCAGCTTTTCCAAGTATCTGCTCATTTTTAGCATTACTTCCTTTCAGCATTGAAAATTAAGCATGTGCACCAGGACACTGAATAAACTAGCAATCATTTTTCAATTGTTTTTTTTTTTTTTTGTTATTTAACATTGCTAAGTTTTACATTTAGGCAGAAATCTTTAAGTGAATTATTGCTTAAAGCAAATGAAATCAGCATACCAAAAGCTGCGCTACGTGCCAATCCACATCTTTAAAGGAGCAGCCTCTTTTCTTTCTCATAAGCCTCTGCCTAATACTTTGTACAGTTTCTGCACTAAATGGAAAGGAATCCTGTGGAGCAAATGGTTTATCACGCAATTAAACCCAAAAAACACATTCATGAAAGGGGGCCAAAGCGCAGAAGCTATAAAATGGCAAAGCCACAGAAGACTTTTAATAAATTTATATTTTAGTAAACACGCAGTCTGTGTATGGCTGAGCTAGAAATTCTTTTCTTATACTAGAGCCATACAATTCAAAAGACTTCTCTCCCCTAGATTCACATGAAATAGCCCCATGTGAGTTCACGAGGAATGCTCTTGGGCTGGAAACCCCGACATTTCTTAACTGCTTTCTTAGATTGGAGCCTGACTGAGAACAAGCAAAAGCATTTGTACCTAACAAATATATACTCTTTCCCCTATTTTCCATGCCTAAACCATTTAAACTTTTGAGAGTACAGGGGCTGATTAAGCTTTTAATTCCTGCAGTGCTTTTGCACAGGAATCTGTTGGCTTAGCAGACTTAACAACAGCTACTTTGTTAAGCAAGATTACATGGAATGCCCTGTTTTGGACACTCCTTTTCACTCTGGTCCCACCTAGCGAGTGTTGCTCTACCTGACCTTCAGCGAGAGCGTTATTACAGAAAATCAAGACTGGTGTGTCCCAAGCTTGACTTTGCAGTGGGAAGATAACTTTCAGATGTTCCTTTTTATTAACAGCTTACAGAAAGTAAGTTTAAATACAGAAAAATCTTTGAAAAACAACAGAAAAACAAGCAAACAGCATTATTCCTTCATTTCTTCACTTGAAATCTTTCAAATGTGGTTTAGTTTTATTTTGCTGTTGAAACTAGGTCCTCCGTCGAAAAGTGGGAGTGTTTTCTCCACATGTGCGAGTACTTAAAATAAATCTAGAATGCATTTCATCGCTGGTTTTGGGGGTAGGCTGAGGGTAGGAGAGTGGAGGTAAGATGTTGCTTTTTTTTGCAGGGACTTGTATGGGGCGGGGGAGAAATGCCAGTTTTACGCCTGTGCTCCTCTGTGACCCATCCCCAGCAAAACTAAAAAAGTCCATCAATCTGTGCCATGCTTCTCACCACAGATGTGGGCTCACTGCTGACTACTGCAAAAGGGAGCAGCTTCCTCCCCCAGCTTTTGTTGCACTCATTTTCTATGAAAACTGTTCTGTAACACACGAATAAACCACTTTCAGCCTGTAGAAAGAGCAATCGTTTCTGGCAGAAAACAGCTCTGTGCTTTTACGTGTGAAGACGACTTCTTCTGAAAACAAAACACTGCGTGTGCATTTTGAAACAATTTTTTGTCTGAAAGACTCTCACATTTTATAGAAAATGCTCTAAGGTTTACTAAGGTGAAATGACTCTTAAAACAACCTATGTTAGCTCTGAATTAAAACGATTTCCCTTTCACTAGAAACAAGAAAATTAAATACACCACTGAGTAATACACAATAAAAACGTAAGTTTCCTACTTTCCTGAGAAGTTTCTGGTTAGTGAAAGCTCTTCATTTGAAAAAAAAGCCTGCTTGGCAGGTACGAGTGAAAGAATGAACCCACTACAACTTCAGAACTACTGTCAGGAGTGATGTCACAAATAATTCTGAATCTCTCTGCTGTACACACTTATTACTGACAGGTAAAGTACAGCTTTGAAGAACAACATGCCTGTGTATTCAGATCTTGAGGCACGCACAAAACCATGATGATTTAATTCTGTCAAAAGAAGACAAACCTTGCTGCCTTTTTCTCCCAAATAAACAGTGAGAAATACATGAATTTATTGTTTACTTCTATCTTCCCGGCAAATGATTGTGGAAAAATTGTGACAACTCCAAGTGCTTCATTAAGCAGTAAAAGCAAGCTAAATGCCACCAAAAAAGCATGAAACATTTGAAACAACTAAATAAAAAGTATCTATGATTCGTGAAATAGCCTTGCCTGTGTAAAAACCTATTGGCTGATCAGTCCATTTCAGGTTCAAAATAAATTACAGCTTAGAATAGAATATATTTATATTTTGTACCTTTCTTTTTAATGTCACATTATTTGGGCATCGTACCATAGCCTCCCATTGTTTTTAAGGCCCTCAGATCTTTCTTCATAATAATTTTCACAACACTTAAAATCTTTGGCTCACACTTCAATGTCAAAAGGAATTAATTCGAACTGAAAGAATACAAATAGCTCTGCACTGGCACTTCTAAATAAGAAATTTTAACAAGGTATGTAATTGTACCTATTACACTTCAAGAGCACAAACTTAATTTGTGTTGCATAACAATACCAGAATTTTTTCCAGCTTGCTAAAACAGTCGGAGATGTTTCCATGGAGTATTAACCATAAAAATCTTGACACTCCTCACAGGAAATTGATTTTCTACAAAAACTTTGGAAAGAATTCGACTTGGGATTCCTGCACAAGCTATTTACATTCCATTTAAGTCCAAACCTACAACACGACCTACAGATGTGAGCACAGCACATAAAGAGATAAAGACACATTGAACAAGTTGGGAGTCAAATGAAACTTTCAGAATAAAAGTCCCAGAGGAACAGAACGGATGAAAACAAAACAAACAGTTTAAGAGTTTAACAGGGTTTTTTGGGTGTTTTTTTTTTTTGTTTTTTTTGAGTCTCCTTATTAGGCATTCCTGGGTAATTCTGGTCTTCAGCGAATTTTGAAAGCCATGTAATATCTAGCATCCAACCTAACCTGCCCCCGTAACTTCAGTACATGGCTCATTTTTCAAGGAATGAATAAGAAACATTTCCCACTCAACAAGACATTTACTCTGTATTCCTTTTACCAGAGAGGAGCTACGTGTTGCAGGGTGCTACCAGCATTTCCAATGAAATCGAAAACTGCCCTCTGAAAAATATGCCCTTTTTTCTTGTTGTCAGCCAAGGTTGGTTTTGGGGACAAAGAACATTTGTGACAGGACAAGGCCACAGCACTAGGAGTGACGCTTTTAAAGCTAGAATTAGAAGAAAAGAAAAAAAGCAACACTGGCAAATAGACCACGCAATACAATACAATCCACCATCTCAGTTCATCTGTAGGTACTGCAACTTCAGGCCTGGTTGAGACTAAGCTGTTCCACCTGAGGTCTTTTCCACACCTGCGTTCCACCCTACTTCCCATACAGATGATGCTGGCATGACCACACTGCACCAAACCCTCTCCTCAGCACTTTCCATAACCCATTAGCTTTGGTTCCCACTTGGTTGGAAAGAAGGGCTGAGATGTCAGAAGGAAGCATCTCCGAAACCTCTGATTCTCACACATCCTGTCAGGATTGTCCATGCAGCAGGAAAGCCGAGGCAGCTCAGCCAGCTGGGACTAGCCAGGACAAGCATGTTTGTGAGCCATATTTCATGTTCATGCTACCTATGGCACATGAGAAGTCCTACACGGCCCTCACACATTTGCCTTTTTCCTCTGAGGAAGGAATGCACAAAGAAAGGAGACTGGGAGGGATGCACATTGGGGGCCATTCTTAAGAACTAGTTAAGACAAGGCCGTGCCCACTGACCTCCATCTCCAGTGCTGTTCAGTGAACAAACAACTGAAACATCATTAATTTTGAGTAGCACCTAACATCTACAAAATCTCAGATACGCTTTCACTGGTTATCCTTTCTTTTATTCTTGTAATACCTTGCAGAATAAAAATAATAATCAAAGTCCTGTTTGATTGTGCAGCATCTCTTATAGCTGTTCAAACCTCTGCATGTTGAAGGGGATCCATAATCACTTCAGAACAGTACTCCTCACTGCCATTTGTTTGCTGTGACGGTGGCAGAGTTGGTGATGAAGCAAAGAGCAGAGAATTGCTCGGCCTCAGCTGACTAAAGCCCCAAGGTGAGAGGCACGCGGGGCTCCTTGCCTGCTTCTTGCATCCCAGTGGCTGCTCAGTGCTGGTGCCTTCAGAGCGTGCATGGAGCTTGCTCTAGGTTGGGCAAGCTGGTTGAGCACAGGACATGGGGAGTTCACACTGACCAACAACATTGACCCATTTTTCATAAAATTGCTTCCATTGCTTCCATTTTTCATAAAATTTAGATACTTTAAGCAAACGCATAACTATTGAGTAATATCCTTCAAAACCCTAAGCAAGAACATTAACAATAATATAACGTTTCAGAAATTATCTTGCGTTCCAAATAGTCCTTCAAACAAAC
Organism: Penelope pileata; assembly: GCA_013396635.1. NCBI lineage: Eukaryota > Metazoa > Chordata > Aves > Galliformes > Cracidae > Penelope > Penelope pileata. The sequence continues at coordinate 222,389 of WBMW01006229.1, read as the reverse complement.
CACGTCACAAACGTTTTATGTACTTTAAAACCTCAAACACATTTACATAGTCAAAAGGTATATGGCCAGGCAAAATACGGCTCACAATTTATTTTGTTAAATTTTCCTTTCCAAGACTTAGCATCAGCAGAAATGCTTCAGCAATGACATTCAGGTGTTGGTTGTTATTTTTTGAATTCCACTGGAAAAAGTTGTGTGTTTTTTGTGCAAGGAAGTATGTCCCTGCAATGCTTATACCTTAACACGTCTGTAATGAAAACTGGAAGATAAGGCAAACTTTCCTTCTAAGCTGAGGGAAAAAAAAAAAAAGGAAAGCAGAGACATAGGAAGTTAAGGAAAAGAAAAAATAAGGGGGGGGGGAGGGATGACCATGAAGCAATAAAGCTGGATATGTAAGTCAGAAGCAGCTTTTAACTGCAACACTCCGAGCTGGTGCGTTATACGCATGAGGCTTACCTGCCTGCTGTGCCACATGCACTGCCCCTGGACTCCATCCATAGGACGAGACGTCCCTCGGGCACCAAGGAAGCCTGAGTCCACGTACAACAACAAGAAAAGGACCGGGCATGCTGTCTCCAGTGCCCAGCCACAAAGTCTGGAAACACCCGGAGAAAGTATGGGCACAGAAGTAGCAGAAACAGAGCCACCACGTAATCACAGAATTGTAGGGGTTGGAAGGGATCTCTAGATCCCCCTTCTAGGGGGGCCAACCCCCCTGCCAAAGCAGGTTCTTCAGCTTTCCAGAAGCAGAGTTAGAGGGAACTTACAGGATTCAGAGGCAAACTGCCAAAGGGCCAACAGGACCGATTTGGGCCGCTCACCTGCAGGCGTGCAGGCGCAGGACACCTTACAAAGCACTGCATGAGTGAGGCTGTGTGCAGACAAAACACAACGCCTGGCAAGCCTTCAGGGCACTGCACCAAACCTCTCAACTGCAGTGGCATATTTAATAGTGGTAAAGATGAGAATCTAGCTCCAATGCACCAGCGTTGAGCCCTTGCATTTTTCTTAATGCCAGAAAACTAAGGAAGCCGAGGCAGCGACAGGATTCAGCTCTAGCTCCAAGGAAATTTTCTCACAGCGATACACTTTTGCAAGATGTACAATTAAAAAAAGCCCTAAGCAAAGCTGACAAAAAGAGCGAGAACGCATCCCTTCCGTTTCTCTCCCCACCATTTATTTATTTCCTGGCAGATGCAGAGAAGCGCTGAAGCAGCAGCTCCCTTGGCTCGCGGAGGTCACCAGCTGGAACCGAGGGAACAAAGAGCAGCGCAGGTGGAGCGGCACGGGGAGGGCTGGGGCAGAGAGGCACCAAAATAGCATCCCAGAGCTGACACTGAGAGACTCGCCTCCTCTTTACCCCTCTCTGCTTCCTAGCATAGAGACTTTTAAAATGCTGTTCTACAGCCTTTCCTTTACCACATGCCCAAACCATTTAACAGCTACACTGATTCCTAGACAAAGCCACCCACGAGCAACAGAACCAATGAATCCCAATTTCCTTTCGATTCCTGCCTTGAAGTGACATTCCCACAAGAATTCTTTAACATGGCTTGGGAGAATTCCCTCAGCATGAAAATTTCATTTTACCAAATCTCTCCTGTCTTTCACATAACTTAGGAACTCCACCACCTCTGCCAAGTCTCTTAATTTTCTGCAAAGTCTTGTTGGCAGTGAACAGATACAGAAGTTATTACTGGGCTGAATTAACAGCATTATTGCAGAAGCCTCATTTATTTCAAAACCAGGCCAAACTAACCCCAACCCACGACATGGGAAACTGGGAAATTTTAGGTTACATTAAGAAAGATGAAGTGGAATAAGCAGTAATAAAGGAGACTATAACTCATTTTTATGCTAATCTCTTAGCTGAAACCACGCAGTTACATAAGAAATGGCAAGACCTTTCAGGAAGACACGCCTGCGGTCAGCCGTACAATGGTGACAGAAGACAATTAGCTGGTAGGTCATTTTCAGCTGGAGGTGAAACCCTGAGTTGCATAAAGAGCTGGGTGGCATGTTAAGCAAGCTCCTCAGGGAGAAGCAGAGGGAAGGTGCCTTCCCCACAGTGCACATTACGCGTTCAGAAACTCAAATGCATTGTCTGCCATTTAAGCCTTCACAAAACAGCAGGTGCGAAACACTGACAGTCTACTTTGGTATCTAGTGAGACTGATGGAGATACATGCAAGGATATAAATAGCTTTCTTATTCTGCTTGCAACCTTGGTAATAGATGAATTACTCTTGCCATGAAGAACCAAACTGAACATTCCTATCGCAGGTGAACACTTCCAGTACGATCCAACAACTCTCCCAAGCGGACCACAAGAAAAGGCTAAGTCAAGAGGGCAAAATGTGTCGTAACAGCATGGACAGGCAAACGTCTCACAGAACAGAAACATCAGTAGCAAGCCAATATAAACATTTTACATTTCATGGGAAGGAAAAGTCATTTTAGGTTAAAATCCTTTAAGTTTTAATGCAGGGAAGTGGTCCACTATGGTAACGGGTATTAGCTAATGGTCTGAATCGACATTTCCTTGGAGCTGCACAGCTCTGGTATGCTCTTTCAGTATTCTATTCTATTCCATTCTATTGCCATTTTAGAGCAATGGTGACCTGGTTTTGAAATGGCTTAATTCCACTATGCAAAAGAAAACCACTGTACAATGTTGCTTGGAAGAAGTGTTGTCTTGCAACAGCCATCAGAAAGGAAAGTAAAATCTGAGATATTTAGAGTTGGCCCAACTGATTTGAGTACTTCAGACAAACTAAGTGCATCTCTGAGCTGTGTGAAGTCATACAGTAATCATGCCACACAACCAGAAAGTGCCATGGAAACTGTAAAAATGCTGTTTTTGCCCATTTGACCATAGGACTGTCCTGCAATGATCTGTTTAAGGCACTTTATGTTCCCAGAATTCTTTATATAGAAAGGAATCAGAAACACAGAAAATTTCTTCTTATCCATCTCTTCACAAGTATTACAAATCTACTGCCCTTGACACACTGTTTCTCTTCCTCTTCATTAAAACATGGCAAGCTCTCTCCTACTGTGAAATGTAACCTCCACCTGAGTGACCAGAAGGCTGCTAGACGACCCCAAACATTACTGTGCCTGTCTCCATATAAATTTGGTTGATGCTGATATTTGCACTTAGAAAGCATCAAATACTTTAAACTATATAGTGCATATAAATAAATAAATAAGCTGAACACGCTTAGCCTCTACTTTTGCTCTTTTGGATGTTTTTCCTACTAAGAAATATTTACTTTAAGATCTGTCCTTCAGTATCCAAACAGAACACCTTCACCCCAATTCCAGAGTGCCCTACTGCGTTGTAGGGCTTAAATTCTGTGATTCCAGTGAAATAAAGCGCCTTGCTGAAGTGAACTTAAGAGTCTTTCCTCTCACACATATTCCCTGCAAACAAATACGTATGTGGTAAATAATGCAGTCTTTAAAAAACACCTGGTGAGTATTTCCATAGGAGAAACAGTCCCTTTGAGAATATCCTCCCCAAAGAGGATCCAGATCTAGGTTAGTTCAAATTAAAGGTATAATTACTATGACACAGCTAAGAATAGAGAAAAAGAATAAGTGACTGATAACTCAATGCAAATAACATGAAGAATTATTTTCCTGCTGACATCAGTATTGCCTGGTGCTGCTCCTTCTTGTCCTGGAACAGTATTTGCTCTGGCCAGTTGCATCGTGCCATACCATGACACCCAGGCTCCCTTCCAGGCTCCTTCCTCTCAAAACACTCAAAGAACGTTTTGAAAGGCATGACTTCACGGCTGTATTAGTTCACAAGTACAATATATCTTCAGAATAATAATAAAATATTTTGTTGCTTTTTGTTTGTTTTTAAAAAAAGTCCCCACTTAAGCATGGGTAGCAGCAAGTTACAAGTGCCAAAGAACCCCAATCACACTATTTGTTACAGTGGTATAACACACCAGGTGTGGGAAACAGCCAAAGGCCTCTTTATTTCCAACTTTGGTGCCATCACACAATAACTTCAACCTAAAAACAAGATAAGATTTCAGCTGTATGACTTTTTTGGTTTGTTTTTTTTTTTTTTTTTCTCTCCGAACTATCGATAAGCTTTCCATGGCACCACTAAAGGACTCTGTAGGAAGCTTCAGAAATAAGCATAATTTTAAACCTTACATTTCTCCTCTTTAAAGGTCACCAGGTTCCAGTCTGTTTCATGTTCTATCTGCAGCAGACATCTGTATTTACAACCTGCTCATCACCACGGTATCTACAGCATCTAATAAAAACCAGAAACAAGCAGCTTCCTGGTGCCTGCCTTTTGTTATTCAACAACAGAGAACAGCAGTTAACAATGACATTGGGATTTATTTATTTTTGCGTTCTGATCTTCTCCCAGACCAGACACTGTCCAACAGCACGCCATGGCATCTGGGTGATCCTGCCAAGTCTTTCACAGCCACAGCTCTGAACAGGATCCATCGCCGTTCTTCAACCTCCCAGCCCTCATGGCTCAGGTAATGTCTCCATTTCTCATATATTCTTATACATTCTTGTATAATGGGAAACTAGATGCAGTCTATCTGCTCTTTACGCTTGCTACCAAAAATGTAAGGGATCCCGGATAAGCATCAGAAGCACAGAAAGCTGTTGGAAGGCAGCAACATCACAGTTACCACCCAAAGGATGCAGAGCAGCAACCGAGCAGTCACTCCACTACCATTTAGAGGAAAATATTACCATCCTGGAACATTGCCTTGCATTCAGTTTTTCCTTCTTACTCTGTTTAGAAATGGAATTACTGCATTTTGGGTCCAAAGAAAAAATTTCAGGACTTTTTTTTTTTTTTACCATCAATGCTGAATTCAGGGTTCACAGAAGAGAAGACCAGGTAGTCAGAACTTTGCTGTCCATGTGGGACACATCCCTGCAGCTAAAGAGGAGAACATTTCTAGCAGCTGCTGTTACTTGAGTCTTCCAAAACTTCAGTGATGGTAGGAAAAAAAACATTTGTCAGAGATTTAAGCATTTTGCTTCTTGCTTCTCAGAATGAGAATCAGTTATGGACAACTCTGCATGGCAGATCCGATATTCAGTGCCTGCTAGTCCTCCATCCTCTGTACTTACAACAATATTAGCAGAACAATGGAGATGGGACATTCTGAGGGCAGTGGTAAAAGGTGCTTAAAGTTGGTAAAGATCACAATGGTTAGTATCCACAGCAAACAGGAAAATCCTCCTCAGCCAGATGGCATCGACCAGACCCAGTTATCCTGAACTTAACTAACGGAAAAAACTTCGAAATCTTGAGTTTCTTCCTAAAAGAACATTCAGATTTCAATGAGCTTTTCAAGATTTTGCTAAGAAATGAAATATTTCATTCCAGGATGCATTAATACAAAGGTGCCACAGAATCTTGTGGAAGCTCTGGTTTTGATGGTTCCCACCCCTGCTCTCACAGTTCCTCAGTTCACAGCCACGAGGCACCACAAGCTGCCTGCCTACATCTACCAGCAGAATTGGTCTAACCAACAGGCAGGAACATGAGCTGATGCACGTAAATGACCTCCTTTCCAGAATTTATCTATTTAAGATGCCACAATGCTTTCACACCAAAGCAGTCCCAAACAAAGTGCTTTGATTTAGTTCACTATGTCACAGGGTTTAAAACCTTTCAAAATCAGCTTCTCTTGTGAACATTTCTCATGCTTAACTTTGCTGCAGAAGACCATAAGAAACTCTGGCATTTTCCACAAAAATGTAATTCCATGGGTTTTTTCTGCTTTGCAGACAAAAAGAGACCCTATTAATACGGAGGAAAACAGAGACCCTGTGATGTATTTTTGCCACAAACAGAAACCACATGCAGTCTGCTATCTCCTATTCCATCATAATCATTTATTTTTCCCTAAAGTAAGTCTATTTCTACTGTATTTACTGTGATGTGATTTCCTAGACTGGAAACCGCCAAAATCATGATGCTCCCTGCACCAATCCCATTTTATCACATCCAGCACATTTCCTGAGTTCATTTCCCCAGCACGTAGAGCAGGTAGTTTTAAAAGCAATGCAGCAAACATCCAAGCACTCCCCTCTTCGTTTGTGCATTCATCTTAATCAATATCACAGAAATTAAAATCCTCTTTCATTGAGATGTATGGATTATTTTTATAGGACTGAAGACTTGTCAAAAGACTTCCTAACTGGAGTCGTACCATTTTAGCTGCCAACATGACTGCACATAGCATGTGTGCAGAGGACACTTCCTGACCTTCCTTGACCTTCTCCCTCATTTACCTACAGTTTGAACCAACGCATCACATGGTAAAGCAGCTTCAATTTCCCTGTTCCACAGCACTAAACAAAAACCTTAAATTATCATCATTTCAACAAATGTGCTCACGCCCTATGTGTTGAAATGTGTCTCATTCAGTCACTGAGAACCTATTTGTGTCTAAACCAAGCATTCATCTTCAGTTCTGCTAAAGAAGGCAGGCCTTCAGAGCAGCAACACTGGACAGAGTCAGAGATTGCACCGTCTCCGCTGCCCGCACCAGCATTTTGCAGCACATCTTGTGTCACCACTTACATTTGGTTTTCTTTCTGCAGATAATAAAGGAAAGGAAAACTAAAACAGAAAGATGTTCCTATAAGGGCAGCAATCATTCCAAGAGCAGGGAAAGCAAAATAAATGAATACATAAATGACACTACTGAGTTGTAGCTGCCTTTCTCCCCATTTAATTTTATTTTTGGCATTTGAAACCTGTAAGTACTTCATCTTTTACTGCCCCACTGCTGTTATAGTTGGTAACAAAGTAATTCTGAACGCATTTGTTAGCCCAGATCTCTTACCCTGTTTTGCAGGAGATTAGACACATTGTTTTACTCTCAAAGACCATCATTGGCTCCCATAGAACATCATTGTGTAAATTATGCCGTAAGTAAAAAATGCACAAAATGTGAAATGTTACATATGCCAAAGCTGATCTAATGTTTGCTGGTGTGGAAAGAGAGACTTTAAGAAGAAGGAAAAATAATAATGATAATCTGACAGGCTGATGCCAAAACCGCTTGAAATTCATAATAATAAAGTAAAACTACAGACATTTGCTATTGAAAGTGGAATTCAGCTTCATGATTCATACCACAACGAGCAAATAGACACTACAGGCCATGTTCAGACAGCTGAAATTCACCCTCAGCTGAGTGTTTCCCAATAGCACACCCCAAATTTTCGGTGCCACCAAACAGATGGGAATTCTAGGTTCTGGATCCAGCCTTTCAGGTACGGCCCTGCTCAAAGGACCAGTTCTTTGCTGTCTCCTGCTGCAGAAGGGGACTGGCTGAGTCGCATGCTCAGGTTACAAGACTACGCAGATACAAACAGGAGATACTGGAAGAACCATTTGCAGCTTTTTCAGACAGCGGAGGTTGCTCAGGGCACTGGAAGGGGAACAAATAAATAAATAAAAATCCAAAAACTTACAGAGTTCAAAAATAAAGAAGCAGAAAGAAACACAGGCTGAAAAATGTGTTCTGGCGGCCAGGCTACTCAAAGTCTCTCAAGACTTCTTCTCAAAAGGTAATTGCTAACCACCTTGCTCCACGCAGGGCACGCTCGTAGCCGCGCTCAGTAATTTACGTTCATTAGGAAGGCCATTCACCGAATGATTCATTCAGGTACGAGAGACCATTTAATAATCAGCGTGTAACCTTGGGTTAGTCCAAGCAGGCCCCAATTCAACTGGCGGGGCCTCCCATCTCCCTGTCTGCCTCTTCACTGCCCGGCCCACCACACGGCCGGCCTCAGCCCAGCCCTCATGCCCCCGCCGCACACTCACAGAGAGGCCTGCCAGGGTAGAAGCACTCAGCAAGGTTAACTCCTTCCACTGACCCACTTTAACTCCACGTCTCTTGGTTGAAGCACGCAGATACCACTCATGCAGCAGTTTTACACTACTATGGCACTCTTCCAAATAGTGTTGATATGTTCGTGTAGCTGTCGTAGCTTCCACGGAAATAAATGGGAGGTGTTACTTTTGGAGCAACCTATGCAGATAAAGGTCTGTCTTATCAGTCGGTCATCATTACAACAACTTTGTTTTTTATTAAAGTATGGTAACGTTGTTGGTTTTATTGACAAATAGTATATTTAATGACATTTAGGCAACTACATAGCTTACTACAGATCTCAACTTTTATTTCTCAAATGATTTGCTCTGTTATATCCTTCAGCAGAAGACACATCTACCAGCGTAGGCATAATCCACCTGTGATTCACACAGAGCTAAATCTAGATGGACACTGGAATTCATTTAAAAATACGCAGACTATTTTCATCTCCTAGAAGAGGAAAACTGCACATTTCCTCTATACACAAACACTTGGAAGTTTACAAAAACATGCTTTTTGTTAAAAATATTTTCATCAATAAATTTAGTATAATTTGCAATTAGTGATTTAGCTGATTATTTCTGGCCAGGGCGGCCTGCAGATCACAGAACTAACAGCTCTCATCCTCCCATGGGCTTCCACCTCGTTATCCTATCCGAACTGCAGGAAAACAACCAAATTCTTCCCAACAGAGTTTTCAACTTGTGTGTAGTGGTCACTGAGCACCGGAAAAAAGAAAATGTTCCCTCAGTTCAGAAAGAGGCGGTTGTTATTGCCCAGGGATGGTTTCCGACTCCAGCAGCCTTTTGTAGTTAATTACCCACTAAGTCATCTGCTCAACTTTTGCAGGCAAACAGCATGTATTCCTTATTAATTTTTTATTTTACTACACTGTTGGTATGTTTAGATGTTAATACATCAAAGAATCTCGCTTTACAAATATTGTATCACACACATTTCGCAAATCATCGTATTTTAAATTCAAATAAGTTACGTATCCTGATTTCTTGTCACAGAAATGCTTGTTCTGGCTTTTATGAATCTGTCTTAGCCAAGGTTTTCAGCTCAGCTAAATCCATGCTCTCAGAGTTAACACCAACCCTCCTTTGTGGGGGTACCTGCACCAGACTCCCCCGTGAAGCCGGTGAACTCCTGGTGTGACAGCTCCGTTGTAATGCAGACTGTGACCAACACCAGTGAGTCTGCAGGTAAACAGAACACCGACAGCACGTGGCTGCAGACAAATGCACGAGTGTAAGAGATTATGGCTGACTGTTCAGTGAACCAACTGCTCTTATGTAAGTGCCATGACAAAAACACTCATTAAAACAAATAAATTCTTCATCACCGTTGCTTCTCTCTGCAGCACTCCCTCATGAAGAATGAAGGTTGCTTGTTTTCATCCCAACTGACCTTTTTCCCAAGTCCCTCTCGTGCAGCTATTTTAAATCACGGGCAGAGCAAAGCATCGTGTTACTGGAAAACAAAACACTGAATTCATACTTAGTTGCAATGAAGGTTAATTAACAAAGGCTGCAGGCCTTGGCCAGGCTCTTTCTGACCACTGATGGGATAATTTGTCAAGCAGGTACATAAGTCTCTGGTTTTACAGCATGACTTGAAACACACTTGAGAAGGAGCAGCTTCTGCAGTGTTTTACTGTACATCTCAGCTCTGAGGCACTCAGACCTACTAACCCTGTAAGGGACTACTACTAAGGGATACTTTACACTGTCAAACAGTTTCATAGAATCACAGAATATCCCAAATCGAATGGGACCCACAAGGACCATCAAGTCCAGCTCCTGATTCCACACAGGACGACCAAAAAATCAGACCATAAGGTTTAAAGATTTACTAGGAACACTGAATGTTTTTTAGTGGAATATATTGTCAAGGTTGTTCCAGGTGAAGTTCCAATCTCTACCTTGGTGCAACATTTTTTTTTTTTAAAAAAAAACTACATTTTTTTTACATCTCAGTTTTGCGTGTTCCTACACAGGTCTGCTTGTGACTCTAGAAAGGCAGTGACAGGCTGGGGGATGGTGGCCAGAAGCACTGACATTGCAGTGTCAGATTTCCTTTCCTCTTCTTGCTGTCTTGCTTACACCAAATTGCACCTCCCCTTTACTTCTTCCCGACTCAAAGACATCAGCTGGATGGCTTTTCTCCATGTGCACTCCTAGCTAACACGACTTCCTTGATGGACTTGGTGCTCTTCAGCCGGCTCAGTCGCACTTCCAGAGCTGAGAACAGCTTAATGCCAAATTCTGCACAGGAGTACAACAGGGTGAATTTTACCTCTCGTAAAGCAGCAGTGGGTCCAGACTTCTCTCACTCAAAAAGTTCGCAGTTTAACTGCCACAGTTCTTATTCTTTTCTGCCTAGGGAAACCACTTTAAGCAGACAGTTAATGCCGTCATGCAGGTAGTCATTTATGCTTACGAAAAATAAACGACAGAAAAGTGAACCCTTATCGGCATTTTTCCAATGAAATAGCAAATAGCCCCTTAGCAACTTTTTCT
>WBMW01006229.1:159865-206933 GCA_013396635.1 Penelope pileata | reverse complement strand
CTCCATCCAACTTCCGGCGGCGGCCGCCCCCCGTCCCCTCGCCGCGCGGGGCCCCGACCCACCTGGTGCAGCGTGTCCGGGGGCAGCTGCGAGGCCCGGAACAGTTCGCCCACGCTGCTGCCCCCGGCGGCCGCCTCGGGGGGCGGGCAGCAGCGCGAGAAGAGCTCCGAGTAGCGCTGCTGCTCGCTCTCGCTCAGCGGCACCAGCAGCCCCGCGGCGGTGGCGGTGGTAGCGGCGGCNAGTCAGCTTGTCACAGCCCAGGCTGGGTATGTGGGATCGTTAAGGTTGGAAAAGACCTCAGAGATCATCCAGTCCAACCATCCAACTACCACCAATATTGCCCACTCACCCATGTCCCTCAGTGCCACATCCCCACGTTTCCTGAACACCTCCAGGTGACTCCACCACCTCCCTGGGCAGCCTGTGCCAGCGCCTGACCACTCCATCTGAGGAGAAATTTCTCCTAATATCCAACCTGAACCTGAACCTCCCAGCAATCAGGCTGTCTGCGGGGCTCCTGCAGCTCCCTGGGCTGTCCTCCCCCATCACTTCGAGGCACGAGGCAGCTCAGGGCTGTGGTGCTGAGAGGAAGCCCAGGAGAAACCAGCGGGGCCCCCTGTCCGCTTGTGGTCTGGGTGACACATGGCTAACGTTGTTAGTTGTGCTCCTAGAATACAAAGCATATAGGAAAAAATGTTTTAATTTTTAAACTTGTTTACTGTTCGTCTGGAAAATACAAAATGAAGATGTAAGAATTTTACACCATGTTTTCACTGGGAAGTATTAGATTAGGGTAACTTCGGTTGAAGTCACCACCAATTAATATGTAAAGCCAAAAAGAAAATGGTGCTGTCTCATCACCTCTGTCTCTGTAAGCAAGAACTATTATTTTTTTTCAAAATGAGCACAGCCTTGCCAAGAAGGACTCGGGGGCACTGGTAGATGGCAGCTGGCCCTGAGCCAGCAGTGTGCCCTCACAGCCCAGAAAGCCAACAGTGCCCTGGGCTGCCCCAACAGCAGCATGGGCAGCAGGGAGAGGGAGGGGATCCTGCCCCTCTGCTCTGCGCTGTGAGACCTCACCCGGAGTGCTGCGTCCAGATGGGGAGTCCTCAGCACAGGAGAGACATGGAGCCAAGGGCTGGAACAGCTCCCTGCGAGGACAGGCTGAGAGAGCTGGGGCTGTGCAGCCTGGGGAAGAGAAGGCTCCGGGGAGAGCTGAGAGCGGCCTGTCAGTATCTGAAGGGAGGCTACAGGAAAGAGGGGGACGGACTCTGTAACAGGGTCTGTGGTGACAGGACAAGGGGAAATGGTTTCAAACTAAAGAGGGGAGATTTAGACTGGAAAGAAGGAAAACATTTATTGCGATAAGGGTAATGAAGCACTGGAACAGGCTGCCCAGAGATGTGGTGGGTGCCCCGTCCCTAGAGACACCCAGGGTCAGGCTGGATGGGGCTCTGAGCACTCTAATCTAGCTGTAGGTGTCCCTGTTCATTGCAGGAGTTGGACGAGATGGCCTTTAAAGGCCCCTTCCAACTCAAACCATCCTGTGATTCTATGAAAATTATCCTTTCCACACCATGCAACTGTGCTTTCTCCTTCTCATCTGCACAAAACATGCAAACCTTGAATTCTTCTTCAGCCATGAATATACGTGCTGATCTTCTCAGTGCTGGGAATGCTGCATAGTTGTGGTGTGTGCTTACTGCTGGGTGCGCAGTTGATGGCTATGATAAAAGATAGGGTGCTAGGGGACCACTAATGGATAAATCTTTGTTCCTTTAGGGACAGTGGATTGCCGTGGAGTTTTGTCACTGTAAAACATATTTTTTAGAAGGAGGGCAATTGTATCTCGGAGAGTGAATTCTGGAGCCCAATTTAGAAAACTCACCAGAACGACATGAATCTTCTGGAGAAGGCGCTGCAGAGCAAAGGGTGGGCTGCACCAGGACTGCCAGGTTCTGTAGAGCCCCGAGGTGTCACTGGCCTTTTATGCCTTCAGTCAGGTACAGGATGCTGGTCAGAGGAAAGGGCACCAGCAACGTGGAGATGGCATGGGGTTTTACCTAACTACAGGCACGCTTACTGATAGCACTCCTGTGAAAACAGGATCCCATCTCCACATTAGTTTATGGAAACAGCTGTCTTAGAGCTGAACTTGAACAAGAGAGATGTTATGCTGACAGGCAAAAAGAAATACTGACAACAAATTGTGCTAATTTTGCATTTTCCCATGACTGAAGATGCTCGCTGATAATTGACTAGCTCAGTGCTCATGCTGCTAACATCTCATCGCAACAAATACACCCTTTCCCATTGCCCCAGGAGACACCACCGGACTTTTGTCAATGCGCTGGCCTCAGATTTTCCAGGTTTTTCTGAGGTGGGCCACAGCAGGAAGGCACTGGCAACACCTGCTGGAGTCTCTCTTACCAGCCACAGCCACACCTGTTACTGCAAACACACAACGCTTTTTTTTTTCCCTTTGGACAATTTTTTCTTCTTTCTCGACATGTGCAAGTTACATGCCACTCTCCACATGACCCACTCTAACCAGAAAAGATGGGGCGTCCGTGTTCCAAACCAGCCTGCCCTGGTGCTGCAGTCCCCAAGGCTCTGAAGGACTGACCCCTCACAGGCTGAGGGGGGAGGCAGAGAGATCAGCGGCCCTCACCTCTACAGAAAGCGGGGAGAGCAGCGCCGTGCTGCTGGCTCTGTGTGCCAGCAGTGTGCCTCAGTTTCCTGTCTGTGCCTGGTACTGGCGGTCATGGCGTGCCCTAGCTCTTGTGGGGGTACATTAGTTCAGACTGACAGGCGCTCTGTGCTAACGGGCCACACGAGCACACAGGGAGGCAGTTTAAACCTTCCTGTTTATAGGGAAGTCGTGATGTCAGTATAAGCTACAAAATCGTTTTATCACTGAGAAGCAATACCTATCAGTAAATCAAAACAATGTAAGTATTTATTGTTTGCTGGAAGAAACTAATGTCAGCAATGTAAACTGGATTGAAATCTGTCTTATCAAAGTATGCTTTAGATCTGCGTGTGGTCCTCCTTTCCTCCTTGCCTCCCCACCCAAATAACAACACAGTGACTTATTCTAAAAACAGCCAGCAGCAGTTCTACAAACAATTCCTTGATCAAGTGTGGGAGGGAGATGAAAGCGCTTTTACAAAAAAGAAATACAGCTTCAAAAGGTTTGCTAATAGGAATCGGAGTGATATTAGTAATATGTACGATAAGTAATTTTTTTTCAGAATGGAATCGTCAATATAAAGGGTCGTGCATAATACAACACGTAATACATACTCAACAGTAAAAGAAATCGCTCCCAATATGGTAGCGTTCTGGGAATACATATCTACAGGAGCAGTACAATCCAAAGACCAAGCTCTGGAACATGGTCGTTATTTCACTTATCTCAGGGCTCACGCCACGCTAAGCTTGCCCTGGCCCAAGGGGCAGGAGCCCCATCTGACAGCTGTGTCCTGTTGGCAGTGACAGTGCCCCACGTGCGTGTCACTGGGTGAAGCTTCAGACACACAGGCAAAGGTTTGCCTGGACAACTGTCAGCTAGATTTTCCCAGATCAGCTCGAGTGAATCTCACCCATTGTTACTAATAACAGTTCTTTTTATTTGCTTTCTTTGCAAAATGAGAAAAGACTTTGGTGACAAGTAGCTGGTTGCACAGGTTTCATACCCATTGCTTCAAGCATGCCTGGAACGTCAGTGACAGCCTTGTAGTTTCAGGTATCAATTTAGCGTGCAAATACTCTTGCTGAGAGTACAGATCCTTCATTATTCTTCACGTTGCTGCTTGAATTAAGATGTTCTATCTCAAACAAAATAAGGATGTTTAGTGAACTGTAAAATTTGATTCCCTGTCTTCCAGCTTGTTAATGCCTCTAATGCATGAAAAACACCTAAGAAATAGTACCTATTTCCTAGCTTTGACCTATTTGTTGTTTTCAAAAATTGGATGGCATCGTAAGTGAAAGCTGCCTTCTCTGAGCAGACTGTGGAAGATGCACTTCATGTCAGTTTTTTCAGTAAGCCACTGAATACATGATAGAGAATAGCAATCGAGCTCATAAAATATTTGACAAATATCCATATATTTATTATTTGGGTGGGGAGTGAATGAGGAAAACAGGACCACACACACATCTAAACCTTAATTTGATAAGTAAATTTCAGTCCAGTTTACATAACTGACATAATTTTTTTTCCAACAAACAATAAATGCTTACATTGTGTTGACTTACTGGTACGTACACTTTCTTAGTTACAGGAAAGTTTTGAAAACTTACAATGATGTCACAGCTAGCTGTGTTTAGAATAGTCGTTCTGCAAAGTATTTTACAAACACTTAGGCATGTAGTGCGAGCTTCAGTGGCATCAAGCTAAGCCCATGCACACATCTCTGTAACATCAATGCCAGAAATAGAATACTGCTTTTCAATAACTTTCCAGGAAAGTACAGCTTCATTTCCATTCATTTCTATCAATGGTAGTTTATTTCATTTAAACTATTGGCTTCATGTGGAATTGAAAATCATCGTATTTTAGGTGCACATCCACTATATTTTTAGCTTTAGTTTTGAAAGGTTATCCACTTCTTTTCGTGTTCCACAGATGCAAAAGGTCACTCAACACACCAAGCATTAGAAAAAGTGGTTCCTCTATCATTTATACTTTAACTTAGGAATTTCAGGAGGCCTTCAGCAATGATCCCTGCATCTGGTTTCAACCAGAATACGCTACACCTTGCCATGCCGCAGGGCAATACTTCCTAGAGATCTTATCAGCAGCAACTTGAAATCCTGGGCCAAGAAATGCTGCTCAAGGAAGATCTACATGACCCTGGAAGTCACATGCAGAAAAACACAAATAAATAAGGGATCTGCAATTGTCTTTGCCCACAGACGTGAGTTAAAAGATTTGCCTCGCAGTATAACCTGAGAAATAACTGTACTCCCATGGACAAGGAGGGAAGCGTGGGTCAGGTGGAAGGGTGGTAACAAGAACATAGATTATAATTAAAGAACATTTCTTAGTGCTTGGTGAGGTGGCTGATGTTCCAGCACTTGTTTCTTTTAACAAAGTGTTACTGGCAACCGCGCTCCTAAGTGCATAATCATCACAGAAAGGCACAGAGAGATCAATCATTACAGTGAAGCCAGTAATGCCAAGCAAAATGTGTGTTTGCCATTTGAAGAGGTAACAATTAAATAAAAAGCCACTGCATGTTCACTCTTCTGTGCGTTGTTCAGCTAATTTGCCTCTCAAAAGCTTTGCCTTAAGACTTGGGAAGAAAGATCCAAGAAGTGTTCAGTTATGAGATAACCTACTGACCAAAAGGGGCTTTCAATGCTGCTGCTGCAGACTCGTTCTTCACGTGCAGTTTTGACCTCAGGGCAATTGTATGCCCTTATGCCATTTTCCTAGTTAGATTTTAACAGAGCAAGTAATCCACCTTGTCCCCTGGTTAATTCATGAACTCCGTCTAAAACACAAATCAGCTGCAAGTGCTACAGCTTCTACTATTACCGCTGACCGTGGAAATACAGCAACAATGAATTATATTTACTACCAATTTTCCCAGACCAAACACAGCTACAATCATGTCTTTGCGATTATAGCAAGCATCGTTGCAGGCATTTTCTCCAGGAAGGTACACTATGCCATAAAGCTTGCAACCTGCACGTGACAAACCTTTTTGTCCAGCACCAGTTTGAGAAGGGGTGCACTCGCACTGCGTGGTGTGTTATGCAAAAGCTGCTGCCACTGAAACCCGGCCTGCAATGCGATCACAGCCTCCAGCTCTCAGGTCAGCATGCAGACGGAGAAACACGCAGAGCAGCTGGCTCGTGGCCCCAGCAGCCAGGGCTCGGCTCCCTCTTTCACAGCATCGCATCACACCCTGCCCTCTTTACCTCTTCATAACCTCGCCGCAGGGCAGGGCCTGTCTGTGGGAAGTGCCAGGGGCCAGGCAGCCATGTCTGGGGCTGAGCTGGTGGAGCAAGCGCGGGCTGGGTGGCACAGCCTAGCTGCAGGGCCACTGTGCCAGGAGTGTGAGCCTCCCTTCCCTCCTCCCACCCCTACAACGGTACCACAGGGGTAATTCGTTGTCCCTTGCCCATGTAAAAGGCAGAGCTGCAGAGCTGCCCACAAGAAATCCCATATGGGTGAGAGAGCTTGACCTGGGCCACAGTGAAGGCAGAGCACAAAATGGTTTGTGGCATACCTCCAGCAGCTGTTTGCTCATTGAAGCCACTTGCAGCGTAGGGCAAGATGCTCTTCCCAGACCCCTCTTCAAGGTTTGTTTCCTGCTTACAGACTTCAGGAGAGAATACAACTAGCTGGCCAGCTCATCAGAGTACTGCCAGCCACGTTCCCCACTAACCGGCCTTTGCTGCAGCCACAACAGCTTCCCACACAGAATGTCCTGGATATCCCAAGTTGGAAGGGACACATGGGATCACTGAGCCCAACTCCTGGCTCCGCACAGGACCACCCAAAATCAAACTGTATGTCTGAGAGCATTGTCCAAATGCTTCCTGAACTCTGGCAGCCTGGGGCCGTGACCACTGCCCTGGGCAGCCTGTTCCATGCCCACCACCCTCCGGTGAAGAACCTTTCCCTAACACCCACCCTGACCCTCCCCTGTCACTGTCACCAGAGAGTAGAGATCAGCACCTGTCCCTCTGTTCCCTCTTCTCTGTTCTCCATTTGCAGCAACGGTTTGTACTCTTTGCAACTGGATGTGTTAAAAATCCTTTGCAGATTTGCTATTGAGGTATCTAAAGACAGGATTTAAAATAAGAACAGGATTGGGCCTGAAATACAGGTTAGTCTGTGCCTATGTACATTCCTTTCGTGTTACCAGGCCAACATTAGTTGATTATTATAGAAAATCTTATTTTTGTTAGTTATGTGCATTCTCATTGCCAGTACTGAGAGTACTGAGTAGTAAAGACTAAATATTGCTAAAATACCAGTTGTGTCACCGGTCATGGATGTTCTTCATTTTTTGCCATGCAAGAATTCCAGGCAGTTGACAGCTGATGTTATTATTCAGTATAGAGATTAGATATTAAATCTTGTGGTGGAGAAGGAAGGTGTGTGTTAGGAAGATAAATTAGAGTCTTATGACTTGGGATTTTATCATAGTGAGATTCAGAAAAATACAGTACCCTTCCTACCTTTGCTATATTTGCCATACAGTCCTGCAAACATTCTTTGCTACTAGTACAAATAAATAAAATATTTTCTAATCTTACAGCAGTCTTGTGAGATGTGGGCAATGTTTGCAGGGCATTCAGATGCTCTGAAAGAGTAATGGGGAGCAAATATGTGCACTGAAGAACTAGTAGGCAGGAGGTTTTCCCTGGCATTAAATATGGAGTGACCTGAGATGTGATGACAGTGACTAACAGGAAATAAATTGGTGAAATGCAGAACCTGACTACATGGTCCAGAAGTTGTCCCATGCGGATGACCAGGCTACCACACAGCTACATTCAGAAATCCCTGGCAGGAGCCAGGCCAGTTGGCTTGCAGATCGAAGTGGTACAGCTGCCTGTGCCTAGGTGACAAGCTCAAGTGAAGGATAATGGCAAAGTTGCCTTTCTGGAGACCAAACTATCACCTTTGGAGCGTGCTAGGCCAGGCTGTGGTGGCACACCAGCTGTTTGGTGCTAGCCACAGGGTTTCCTCTACTGCTTAGCACTGTGTCATGTGGCCGTGCATCAGGAGGGGATTGCACAGCAGAAGCACAGGGGCACAACGCCCACAAGGAGAGCTCTGTCTAGGTGGGAGAATAGTCAATGGCACAGCAAAAAGGACAGATCAGAGTCTAGAAGCATCTCTCAAAAGAAGGAAAAAGTATCTCCAAGCTGCTGCTGCCCTGTTTCGTACCCTCCTTTGAGCGATCATCTCACAGTTCCCTGCCCTGGCTGTGGGTGACCTGAGACCTTTCCTACCATCCCTCCATCATCCTCCTTGCCAGACTTAGCACTACGAGCCCTATCCTCCCTTGCTGTATCTCCCTCTGCAAGTTACATGGGAACCTTCTCATTATTTCCCCTCCTGCTCTCCTTCTTTGCAGCTGACAGAGGACTCTCTTCACTTCTGTCAGGGGATACAGCCCCTTGGACTAGAAAATCCTGCTTCTGCGCCTGAGGGCATCAGTTGGAACCTACCGCTGATGCCACCTTTCAGTATTCAGCTCTGAATTGTGGAAGACTTGTAACAGTGGAGATCAGCCATGCAAAAACAAGAAGGAAAGAAGGTCTGTCTCAAAGGGAGTCTATGCACAGGAGGGCAGGGTGTTGAAGCTCCCTGCCACACCCCAGGTTAGCTGGCATGAGGCTGCCTGCTGCGGTGCCTGGCTGCATCCCGCGCCTCTCTTCACCACGCACTGCTGCAGAACAACCCAGTGGATGCTGCCTTTCCTGTTTCCTCTTCTGGGTGTGGTAAATCAACCACTCCTGGCCTTTGTATTAGAAAAACAATTGGAGCTCGCCTACATGACCTGTTGCTTCTCTCCTGCGCTCAGTCAGTTAGATGTTCCACAAACATTTCCTACAACAATGCTTCGATTGTGCTCGTAAATGATACTGCAAACCTCACTGTTCCGGTGCAAGAACACCGTGGTGAAACTTGGGATTATTCTGTCCTAAAAGAGCTCTATGCACAGCTAGAGACAAAACGTTTTACAAAACATTGCCATTCTAAATTAAAGCTTCCAGGGACATCTGGTGTATTTGCTTTAGCATATGATCCAGTTAGGCAGTGTCCATATCGAGTAGTCTTGTGGAAACAGTCAAGGAATCTGAGGAAGCCCCAGAAGAACCACTTTGAAGTAGAGCAGCTGAGAAGTGAAGCCCTCATTAGGATCCCTGCATGGAATGCATAGGCAATGTGCACCCTCTTTTCCTAGCAAGCATTTTTCAGCAGTTGTACTCTGGAGCATTGTTGTACTTTCCACATAGCGTAAATAATATACATTTAGCAAACCTCGGCCTCTCTAAAACTATGGATAGTTTAAGGGAGGAACTCATTATAATTTAATATTTGCACAAAGAGTAACTGATTTAAAGGCATAAGATTTGCTCAGCCACGGGGTTTTTTTGTTGTTGTTCCTTTTTTTTCTTTTTTTGGTTGCTATTTTGGTCATTTGATGTAAACAAGGTCCATTTTTTGAAGTCTAACTCCTAGTATAGTTACAGAAGAGTTTATTCATTCCTAGAAATGTTTATGCTGTTGGTTTCATACTTACTAACTTGCAATATTGGAATAAAACAATATGAAAAAGTTCATAAAGTCTGAAGGTCTACAGTCAAAATCAGAGCATGGCTACACTGAGTTGCGGGGGTAATTTTACTATGCTTTGTATCCTAATGGATTATTTTTTGTGCCAACCCTTGCTACGTACACGCAGACAGGTATTTCCATACCCTGAGGGCCAGGCCTCTTTGTGCTCGCTTGACTTTAAAATCCATGAAAGAATACTGAATTTCCACAGGGCTGCCCACAGTTGCAAAGTTAAGCATGCGCAGGATAATGGCCTAAGAATTTACGGTAAGACAGACAGCACCGTAAAGATTTGCAATAAATGAGCGTGCCAGATGAGGCCCAATCTCAAACATTAAAGTGTAATTTGCTACTTTACTAGACTGTCATTGAAGCTTTAATGGAAGAGTACATCTTTAGCAGGGATCTAAAAGAAAAGTCATCATCATCTAAAAAGGCAACAACTTGTCCTGTTACAGGAAAAACCACGGAAAGAAAATCAAATAAAAAGAAAAGTGAAAGCTGAAAGGAATAGCTAAGACAGATGGCTGGGTGTGAGTATTGCAAAATCCTTCAAGAATCAAAAAATACGAATTTTTCAGCTTTCAGAACAATGTATTTCTTCTAAGCCATCCACAGTAAACACCTTCCAGCAAGAGGAGCTAAGATGATGGTATTGCACAGTAATATTAGAGATGCTTGAAATTTGCAGTACAAAACCAATCTCTCTGGGACATTCAGTGAAGGTGTTCAGAGGCAGTCTGCTGCTTGGAGTACTGACAAGCCAAAACCGTATGAGAAATGTCATAGCTGCCAATGTTCTCAAGAAGGACAGATTTTATTCTGTGGATGTTTTAAAGGTCAGCTCTAGTAATCTGTGATGATCCCATAGATTCAGAAATATCCTGGTATCTCATTCTGAGAAAACTCATCAGAGAGATATAGATGAAAAGTAATTCAGTTAACAGAATTCCTAATTAAAATAATAATGATTTTGTGAGAAGCAGGGATTATGAAGTGTGGTTTTCCCAGAGTTCTCTCTTGTTTGGGTGCTCGGCTGCTCACAGGGGTTTGAGGTAACAGCATAAATATCCCTCATATGAACACTGCCGTGGTCTGTCTCAACCCTCTCAGCGTTGGCAGAAAGCCTTGGTCAAATGCATTCTTCTGTTCTGAAGACTTAAAGGCATCGGCGTTCCCTTGGTCCAGTCACTCAAGCCAGTGCACAACGATCTCATGCCATTACTGACACATTTTCTTCTTCCTTGGTAGATGCTGCAGTTTATTCTTCCTTTATGCAGTGCAGATGGCTACTGCTGGACCTGCCCATGGACCTCTCTCTCCTGTCCTGAAGTTCCGTCCTACAAGCTGGGCAAGTGGGTATTGCCCGAGTTCAGGAAGCATTTGCTTGTAGCTTCTCCTGATCTGCTGTGAAATTTAGCATCAGATGGAACAAGGGTAAGAAAAAAAACACTACAGGTGCCATAGCAAATCCTATGTTATATCAGTTAAATTAAAATGGAGAGAAAAACTGCATGCTCAGAAAGAAGAAATTAGCATCCTGTTGGCAAGGCATCTGTATTCAACCAGATACTGATCTCAGCAGCATTAGAATTAATTAGGAATAATTGCAATCTACTTCTGCACTGAAGAGAATAATTTTTTATGATTATGCATTTTCTTATCTTTATGCTTGAGCCTTTGAGATCATAATCACATTTTTAAACGTTACTTCGGTTTGGTAACCGAGGATGGTATCTGAGGATAGATGCCATGTATTAGGATTGTTCTAGACAAAACATCCTCTAAAAAATAAATACCATGATAAAAAGAATAAAGTGACGACAAATTAGGAAATGTCACAAGTAAGATGGCCTATACAACATTATTTCTGTCTTGTTAGGGATACAAAGGCCATAACATAAATGAAAGGTAAAAATGAATTCTATGAAGTTCAGCTATGTTTACTAAATAGTGATGGAACACAGCAGCTTATCTGCTACTGGGGAGATAGAACCGTACTCACTTCTGAATAAAGACACTTTCTAACAGGGAGCAAGACGACTGCATTCTGAAGCACAGTTTACAAGCCTGGAAGAAGCGATGGTGAGTAGCACAGGGGTCTGGACGAGAGCAGTCAGAGGTGCTTGTGAGGGGTCCAGCAGCCAGGGCAGGTAAGGAAGAGCTGAAGGAGCCATGTGTGATATTTCTACTACAAACTCACTGCTGAGCTTCACAAGGGTGGATCTGTGCCTCACAGCTGTAATGAGCCAACAAGCAGCATAACCAATTAACTCCAGTGTCCCTTGCTGGGATGTAAAACATGTGGTGGCTGTGGTTCTTGGCCATCTCTGGAAAACGTCCCTCAGGTATGACACTGTGATATCTCCTGCGTGACATTATCCTCTTTGTAAAAATATGCACAGGCACAGAGCTGCACTTTCTTTATGATTAAATGATTATGAGAAAATACTTAGCAATAAGGTTGTAAAATAGAGGAGGTAAAAGCATAAATCATGGCGACTTGTCACCAGAACTCCCTACGCAAGGTCAAAAGATGTAGTGGGTGAAATGAAGTACAAAAGCCTGCTGTGTGCCTGCTCTCACAGACCTCTAGTGTGCTATAGTGAGCTCAGCAAGCTGCCTATGTGAGATCTGCTCTCATTTCTAAAGGTACGGCTATTTTTTAACCATATTTCTAACAACAGTTCATGTTTACTTCAACAGAAATAAAATACTAGCGAGGAAAAAATGATGATCTTTTCTTTTTTTGCAGCCTTTTTGCAAATCTACGCAAATTTAAGTAACTCTGTAGCCAGAGAAGTAATAATAAGGCCAACAGTTGCTGCAGCAAATTAAACTCTGTAATTGAATCGGTGTATGCGCATCTCCGCTCTGAAATCAGATGAAATGCAAAGCCTGTTGTGTTTGAGTGTAGTCTTGCTGCCTGGTTTGGGTTCCTCATGAGTAAAGACACTGCACTAAGGACAAGCCAGGTCTGTAACAGAATACCTCACAGTAAAGAGCAGCCATATGTTAAGGAAAGGGGAATAGAGAGCGGAAAACAGCTCAGCCACTCCCTATTTCAGTACTGCTCGAGACATTAATTGCAGAAAATGAGGCATCTAAAAATATCTGAATATAGCTTTCCTCACAGTGCTGATGAGCAGTTATGCTTGTTTCCCTCCAGCGCACGCTTGCCCAGTTCTGCTGGTTTCATACTTCTGCTGCCTGACGGCAGAAGCTGAGGATGTTACTGTCTCACAGGATTAGCTCTAAACAGATGCTTTTCAGAGCAACAGCTGCACTTCAACAAAAAACTTTAATTTTCTTTTACAATTTTACAATGAGATAAAGCAGCTGGAATGCTTTGGCGATGAAGGAGCTCATGAATAATTCACTTGGCACCTTTATACCGAAGTACGGGTGTCTTCATTAAATAAAATTGCCTCCTGTCAAGGGCAGCAAGAGGTGTTTGGAAGGAAGGCAAAATAGATTCCACTTGAGAGCCCAGAAAATGACAGCTGGAAATCAATGTCGGTATCATTTTGCAACTTTTTATTTATTATTACCCTTTAGACCATTTCAACATAAAAACCACTTGAGCTCAATACTCTGGAAAGTAACGCAGACAAAGAAAAAAGCATCAGTGGGTATGTAGATTACAAATGCCCTATGGCCAGCTAAGAGGAGCACATTACGTGCATTTATACAGATGGACAAATCCCATCCTGCCATGTACGAGGTGTTTCACCTATTCCTTAATGTGACGTGGTACTGGACACCCTCCGGGGTGCTGACGTGGGTGCCTGGAAGGCCCTTCTGGTTGACTGGGCCCCCCCAAGCTACTGCACTTAGGAACAAACCAAAAAGCGAGTTCCTTGGAGCTGATTTAGAACTAACAGTGAGCTCTCCCTCCAACATGGGAACCTTCTTCAGACGAGCTCCATGTCTGGACAGTGGCCACTACAAAACCATGAACGCCTTGCTGATGCCGTATGACTCACCAGCAAATACAAATAAACTGTTGCAGAAAAAGGCACTTATTCCATGCATCATTTCAGAATAATCCTGTATCAATAGAAGCCCTCGGGGAGAGGATATAAAATAGCACCGCCAGAAGTCTCCCACTGAATATTTTTTCCTGTTTCCACCCTTGAAGGTGCGTGCTTGTGGCTATTCCAAATAACTGCACCCTTCTATGCAAAGCTACTGTATTGTAAAGAGACCTCTGCTATCTGCCCCAGCCATATGCAAGAAGCACGGCTGTTCACACCAGGCAGCCTTTGGCCAGCCTTCATTATCTCTCTTCTGCTTTCAGGCACTTTTTGATGGCAGTGCGTCACTCCTGTTTTGAGTCCTCTCAAGCTTTGTGCGCAGCAGAGAATTTTGCTCACAGTGATTCAGCTGCCCTGTTGTTAGCAGCTTCAGCACGGGCAGTGCTGCCAACAGAAACCTCAGGAGCAGGGATAATAGATACGATATGGAGAGTAATGCAAAGCTGTTGACAAATACAGCTCTTAGTACCACTGACTGTGCTAAGCAAGGATGGAAAGCTTCCTGCAGCTTCTTTGGTACAAGCATGAGTGCAAAGTCATTCCCTGGGTTTTTGGATCATCTTCTTGAAGCAAAGAACAGCAGGGCAGGCTGCTGAGTGATGCTCCCTGGCAGTGTTCCCACGCTAAAAATGCACTGGAGGAAAACTGCTGCTTTTTGGGGGAGTGTTTTCTCCTCAGTATTGTCTGTGGGTTTTATGCTGTGCATATATATTGCCAAATGGTAAGTATAGCATCTCTTCCAGTTAAGCTCAAAATTTCTTTGGTCTGCTTCCTTTTCGTTGGTGACTGTTTTGCTTGCAGCTATATTTCTGTGAAGGTGTTTCATGGCCTCAGAATTTTGTCTGTTACGACTCATTACACATTCTTTTACCTCTCATCGAGAGCAACTGACAATTTATGGGAAAGAAAATAGTACCTGTTAAATTTTGGAATCTGTGAACTTCTAACCTTGCATTCTTCACAAACATTTTCTGACTCAGCATTTTGAACGCTGCATTTCAAGGCAAAATTCAAATAGCATCTCCTTTTTCATACAGCGGCAAAGCCAAACTTTTTCTTAAACAGTCTCAGGAGTGACTGGTGGCCGTTCCTCTGGAACCAACGTGAGTGAGCAGCCTGCTTATGCTGAACACTTGACAGCTCTTCCAAGGGATTTGTAAAGGATGACAAAAGCAGCAGTACAATAATTACTGTGATGGCAGAGTAGAATTCTAGGACTTACGTGCTTTATCATTTAAAAAACAGTTGCAGTGATTTAAGACGCTGCCTGTACCCAACCTCCTCTCTATCCACTTATCTTTTCCAAACTTCTTGCAAATAATGTTTAAGTGTTCATAAGCCAATACCATACAAAATCTGTAAGCTTGGCAACAACTGCCTCTCACAGCAATTTAAGTTCAGTTAGTAGACTATTAGATTTCACAGCAAACTGGCTGAAGGACATTTCACTTTACTGATTCCACAAAGGAGGATGTGGAAAATGTGGTTGTCTTCACCTCTGGCAGAAGGCCAACAACAAAGGTCAGTGACAATTCACACTGTTGCAGCTATTTCTTTACTGAAATGGGTATCTAAGACCTAAATTATAATTTTGCAAAACCAAAGAGAATTAATCCAGAGTTAAACTCTGAGATGATCACCAAGTTAATTGTTGCATCAACTTTTTTTTTAAATGCTATGTAATTTTAGCAACTATTAACTGTTTGCAAGCCACTTTAATAAACCCAGTCAAAGAAACCAATCATTTGTAAGACTCATAAAAGAAAAACTATTCCCTTTCATGATGCAGTCCTCCATTATTTGGCTAGTTCTGTTCACTGGAGACACAGCTCTACCAGACTGCTTCAAGCCAGGATGACAAATTTCATATTCCAGACAGAAAAAATATTTTCCATCGGGCAAAGAAATTCAGAGAAAAAAAAAATCAATGATTATTTTTCTGAGATAGATCTCCTACGTATTGATGATCCCTGTCTTGTGACTATGATTTGCTGGAATTTGAAAGGAACACTCTCTATTCTCAGTGATAATGAATGCCGCTTTGAGTTTGTCAATAACCTGTAATAACTGAAGAAGTGACAAAACCTCACGTGCTTAATCTTAGGAGAAAAGAATAAAGGATGATTTTAAAAGGTCATTATCAAAATATCTTCACATGCACTAAGAATGGACAACTTGATAAAAGGTATGAGAAGTTTGATTTTATTCTGTAGGTGACCTGACATAGCACAACTGCAGCCTTGAATATAGGCAGCAAGAAGAAACAGCTTGGAATACATAAGTATTTGGAGGACTTATGTTAATCATTGTTAAAGAGTTTTTGTACCCCGAGTGACCTGCTGAAAGAACTTTGAGCTTAAATGTTTGTCTTTTTTTTTTTTTTCTCCAGTTCCAGTAATAAAAAGCATTGCTTCTTCGTAAAAGTTTTGGATCCGTCAAGGAATGCAAGGCATTCCCCCACTTTCTTTCTTGTGATATTGGGAGGAATACTGATCAGAAAGCAGGAGCAGTACCATTGGTCAAAGGAAAGTATCCAGGCACAAAAATGACCTTCAGCTGACTTCATTGCAGTGATGATTATGCTCAAATGTCCCTTGAGGTAAGGCACTTTAAAACCATGCTTGCATGCAGCACCACAATTTCTGAGGCCATCCTCCAGGGTTCTCTTACAAGCTGAACTATACTGGGTGAGTTTCTTTACAGTGAATGATAGAAAAACCTGTTTGCCATTACAGGGTGTAAAGATACACAACATAAATACTGGATGGAAATGCGTGTCTGACAGCACCAACAGAAACAATGGAGCAAAGTGATAAAGCTACATCACCACGGAAGACCCATTCTTCTTCCTGTTATCTCAACATTAAGACAGACCATAATCATAAAGATAAGTGACATGAAGAAGCGAACAGAATGGGCATCAGCCTTGCTGAAGATTCACAGAGGCAAAAAGATTGCTCCATGCTAACTGTTGATTCCTGAGGGTTATAAAAACCTGTTTTGTCACCAAAGAGGAGGAATTCAAGAGATGCAGTGACAACTTGACAGCTGTTTACTGCTGCCATCCATATTACAAACGTGTGATCCTGGCAAAACTGCTTGGGCATGCACGTCCTAGTGCTTGCAAGTACACGGCCACGAGACTGTGAATGGTTAAACCAGCTTACACAGAGCATTGCAAACTAAAACCACGCTCTACCTGCATAAGGTCTTGTATTATGTTTTGTGGCGCTAATAACTGACAAGGACATGTATCTCCCATTGCGTAACAGCATGTTATGGGTGCATTTAATCAGCTTCCCTTTCTCTTGAGCAGAATGGTTCACAAATTCTGATTCTGTTCACATAACACTTCGTTCAGCAATTTCAAATTCAGTAATTAGGGGAGGATGTTGGAGGATTTCCAATATGTATAGCAAGGGAAACTTAATTAAGGGTTTTAAAAGTGGAATCTGATAATCTTGGATGGAAATCTATGTCATGATTGCTTATGCCAGAGTTAAGAGCTGTCTCTGATAACTCTGTTGATTCCCTGCAAATCAATATCCCGAATTGGAGTGACCAGTTTGGATGATATTATCATACAGCTGCATATGGCAAAATGGCTCTATGAACAGCCAAGGACATTAATTCCCGTTCTAGCTTCTGTGAGGTCAGACAGCTTGAGTTATAAGTTTCAGTACAACTAGAGATAAGCATTGTTCTGTGAATATTAATTTAAAGGCAATATTCAGTAAAGCAGACCACAGGAGAGTTCAGTTAGAAAGGACACAGCCACTTTGTGTAACTCAGTGGTCCAGAAGGGACAGAGATGACAAAGTCACAGTGCTCATTCTGGTGAAAATCGTCAGAGATGAAAGCCACTACACTCTATATTTAAGATGACAAAATTGCACCTGATTTAGCTCATGGGAAGTCTAAGTCTTGTTAAGCTAGTTCTTCATTTCATTTCTCTTTGCTTTGTCAAAACAAGGAATAATTTCACCTGGATGTCCCTGAGTAAAACACCACTCCTTAAACTTCAATGAATGGTGCCGAAGAAGAGGGAGTTGCTTGCTGTTGTGGTTCAACACGGCAGGAGCTCAGCACCACACGGCCATTCTCTCACTCCCCAGTCGTGGGATGAGGGGGAGAACTGGAAACAAAATAGAATTCATGGGTTGAGATGAAAGCTATTTACTAAGACAGAAAGGAAAATGGAAACAAACACGCAATGATAACAACATACACATCCACAGCGCTATTACTTGCTACCCAAAGCCCAGCAACAATAGCACTGCCTAATGACCACCAGCACCATGAGGTCTCACTGCCTGCTTCTGCATGGTGTCAGAAGGTATGGAATAAGCCCCGGCCTAATTCTGGCCACCTGTCCTGGCTCCAACCCGTCCCTGCTGCCACCTTACAAAGGCAGCAGCTCTACCCCACTGAGTAGCCCTGCCTGGCCCAGGGAGTGCTCCCATCCCTTAGCAACACCAGACAGTGGTGTGCTATTAACACTGCCTCAGCTGAGACCAGGACACCTGGCCATAGCTAAAACCCTCTGCCAGAAGCACAGAGGGAAGAGCCCTTAGTGAAAGGGGTATAGAGAAAAACAAGAATAGAAGATCATGAGAAAACGCACTGACTCTGAATTGTTAACAAACTGACAGATAACGCTGTAGTGGGTATCATTTGCCTTAACACAGACTCTCAGGACAGTTACTCCCTCTGGCAGTGTCAGCCACAGATAACCTTTGGCCTAAATGGTACCAAACAAGATGATTAAGGAAAACACATGGATTACATCTGTCTCTTCCTTTATCTTCCTGCTACACTGCTGTCCTCCCTCTACTTGCTAACCTAAATGCTGTCTTTCACTGTGCAGTATTGTGTTTTGGACTCATGTAATAGGTTTGCCTTTTTCTTTCTGATTTTGTTCTGATAGTTCATCCTTCGGCAAACAAACTATAGCTCAGGATGTCAAAAGAAATGGTATCTTTTAGTTATGGGAGCTCTCTTTCTTCCTCATTCCTTCCACATCTGCTTCTTTCTGGGGAGTAGACCATTCTGGTGGAAAGCAATGCATCCACACAGTTTTCATATCAGAAAAATCTAGAATTATAGCCACAGAATGCCACAGCACTTGTTGGTGCATTGCCACATGCTGCCCTACCCCACTAAGAACAGCCTTTATACAGCCTTAAGTTTATATATCCGTGTAAACAACACACTCAGTGCCACTATCAGTTGCTTAGAAAAATGCTGCTCAAATACAATGCTTTTTGAGGATTCTATTGTATTAAAATAGTTCTATTTTCTTGACAGCACATTTTGGATTCCTTTTCAAGAATGTATTACAAGCGTGACTTGATGCCTGCAATGTGGTTCAGTACTCTTTTATCCCTTCTTTGGACGCTTCTATGTTTTTACCTTTCAGCATGATTATTTTATCTTGCTATTGTTTTTAACCATCTGTCTTGTGATTTATATTACAAAGGCTTTGTTGAATAAGTGCACCTGGGATGTGTGGTGACAGGTAAAAAAAATTGCTGTCCTTAGTTCTAGCAGTCCCCACACTACTTGTGATTGTTCTGTGACCACTGTCTCTGTAACATTTCATACATATTTAAGCCCTAAGGTAGGGGAGGCTGTGAGTATCAGTACCAATCAAAGTAAAGTCTAAGGGATGAACTCTGAAATCTTTTTTGTGGTAGAAGCTATACTTCTGCCTCTTTAATATGGTGGAGGAGTTGATTCTAGGGTTACGACCTAGTATGCGATTACCTCTTCCTGAGCTGTTCTGTAGAGCCTTACCGACAACCATGAGGTCCAGTATTTCATTCATTACTTCTGGTTCCTAAAAAGATCTTCAGAGGCACGAGCCCAACAAACATTCCCAAACTCCCTACTTAGACCCCCAGTTAAGTGCCTGATTTTCCAAACATCTGTGCAGAAAACTTCAGCTTTGCTCTCTCCAGCACAAAACCTCAGTCAGAAATACTTTCTATCTAATAACTCCACAGCAAAACATGCAGGGATATTCTCCTACAAGTCTCATTGCATTTACCAGGAAACGTCAACCCTTCTGTCTCACTTGCAGAAACATAACACAATCTGAAAACACACGTGAAATGGGAGCAAACACTCCACTGAACAAGTTACGCTCAAGTTTCTACCTTGCTGTCCTCAACAGCAGAGAATCTGGAACATAGACAAATCCACAGCCGCAGACTCACACCAGGATGCACATTCTCTTAGCCAAGGTTAACACAAAGACAGAATAAGTATTAGGCAGGCAGCAGCACTTGTGCATCTTCCTGTCACCAGTATCCCACCCAAACCAGCTTGGAGAGACCAGAGTGTTCGGGATTCCCCCAGCACACGGCCCTGTTTCTAGGAACGGCAGAGCTGAACCCAAATGCTAGATGGTTTCCACGACACTCTTCCTTCTGCATCATTTTCGTTTAGATTTTCTTTCTAAAACCAAACCAAAACAAAAATCACCAGAACGTGCCAGAAAGATGAGCTTTGCCACAGTTTTGCTTCTTCACCAAAGAGCAGGAGGAAACTGTTGCCGCAGTAAAACCCATTACGCTACAGGAAGGGATGCTCTGCTGAATTGGTGCGACTCTGCTGCCACCGACAGACTCCAGGAGAGGAGGTCAGTTCTACTCCTACTTCATACATTGGAACAACCATCCCGGGTCTCCATAATCAATAAGCGTGCTTCAACACTTTGCAGCTGAGTTCTTCACAACTGCTTGAGATACCTGGATACATTTAAAGCCAATAAGCATCTGGTTTGTGTCCCCAGGTCTGACTGTCTCACATTCAACAAGAGATACGTGCCCATTATACTCCAGCAGTTTTACTGCAGAAGCAAAACAAATAAATACCCTCCCAACTCTCCATCCCTGAACTGACCTTGAGAATTAGCATCCATGCTGTTCACGGGCTCATCAGCAGAGCGCAGCACTGGCACACCTAATAACCACCTGGAGCCTGTGCAAAGCTGGAAACCAACAGCAATCTCCTGTTCTTATGTCCAAGGGGCCGATGCACCCCTCTCAGTTTGCCGAAGCTGGCCAGGCACCCTCGCTCAGAAAGGAGCAAGGCATGAGAACAACGTTACCTCTGAGGGAGTGGAGATGACAGCAATCCAAAGCACTGCCTGCAAAGAAGCAGCCTTCAGTTCCAACAGAAAGGGACAACTTGTCTTCAGAATTAGAAAGGGTTGGAAATTTAAATTTTATAAAATGATGGATCCAGCACTTAGCTCCTCACCTAGCGCAGATTTCTAGATTTCCATTGCAAAGATAAATGAAAAATCCTTCCTGACGTGCCAGAGCATAGCTGCAGGACTGACTTAGCATAGGCATAGCTCAAGGCCAAAACTGCTGCATTAAAATTAGAGATGGTACAGCTTTTTTAATTTAGCACTCATGTTGGGGATTCCGGCGTGTGGAGAAACAGTCGCCCTGCTAGAGATGCCTTGAAAGTGCTGAGCACCAACAGACTGAGGGCTGCACTGACCTGTGGTGGGGCGGGGGCAGTTGCTGGGTGCTGTCCTGGTTTCTGAGCAACTGCTCCACATCTGAAGCAACAGGAACAGCATCCTGGGATGAAACAGTAAAGGATTTAGATACAAAGAGGGGCAGATACCTGCCACGCGGTCTTGAACTATATTACTTTTATTACTTTTTTTTTTCTGTCAGCAACCAAAGCAAAAGCTGAACTATACACGCTTCAACACCTCAGGCACCACCTGCCTGCATGGAAATCCCCACGGAAGGCCAGCAGGACACTGAAGTGGTTTTCCCCTTTTCAAGCACCCCTCAGGGATTGAGGCGAGCTGGGGCTGCACAGTGCACTCTGTGCCCCAGCCCCGCGGTGCTGCAGCTCCCTTGGCTGCTGCTCAGAGGTGTGGGCACTGCTCAGCTCAACAGGTTCCTACCCCTCAACCCCGTCATTCTGGGGAGGAAGTGCAACACGCCCAATGAAATGGGTTTATTTCTCATCATGTCACCTTCAGGACCCTGCTCCCTGAATCAACACTAATATATTATTATCAGTACTTAGTGCTGACCAATTACCACAGTTTCTATGTTGGGTTAAATCCCATCTAGTACATAAATCAGTCGGATATTTAATCA
This sequence comes from Penelope pileata, assembly GCA_013396635.1. NCBI lineage: Eukaryota > Metazoa > Chordata > Aves > Galliformes > Cracidae > Penelope > Penelope pileata. The sequence goes on along the minus strand of WBMW01006229.1, from coordinate 185,445 downwards.
GCAGACATTAATAATAATAATACATTAATTCAATTCCATACACTGGTTATTCACACTTGAATTACTGATAGCATAAATTGTAATTTATACAATCACATTCTAATTGGTCACTGCTGACTACCATGAATGATGAGAGTCATTTATACTATTTAAATATTGATTAATATGCACTACAAGAACTAGTTACCAATAGCAATCACTATACATTGTATTTTATACATTCTTCTTTTTTATATGGCCATAAACCCCTTTAATATACACAGGAATAATGTAGTTATCACAAGAAAAACCTGGAATGGCACCATTCCACTCCCGAAATGCTCGAAGTGCTGAGCACCAACAGAACGAAGGCTGCACTGACCTGTGGTGGGGCAGCGGCAGCCACTGGATGGCACTGCTGTTTCTGACCACCAATCGTTTGTCATTTGTGACAGCAAAAACAGCATCCTGGAATAATGCAGTAAAGGAGTTAGATACAAACGAGGGCAGATACCTGCCACAGGGTCTTGAACTGTATGGACAATGCACTGTTTGTTAGCACTGAGGCAGATTTTTTGAGCCTCCCTGACTTCCAAGAGGCATCTTGGGGACAGACTGGCAAGCAGCTGATGTGATAAAGGTCAAGGAATTCAAGCACTGGGATGGCTTATAGCCTGGTTGTGCAGCTCAGTTCCCTGCAGTGCGCATTCAGCTCCAGGCAGCACTTGCTTCTAATCCCATTCCTGCTTTATAAAGCCTTGGGGAATGGCAAAAGATGGGAATTCTTGCAAGCACTGTTAACGCTCCAGTAACCACCCAATGGGACCACCAAAAGTGGCATCAATATGGGGCAAGATGTGGCAAAAGGACATGTGGCAGTACACCTAATGGGGCAACAAAAAAAGAACCTCTAACCTGGGGCACTGCTGTACTCATCTCCCACTTTTCAAGTGGAAGGATGCTAATAGCAGGTGGGCATTTCGTGCGCAGGAAGCACAAGCTGCAAGTGTTACAGATATACACTTTGGATCTCTAGAAAAACCCTGACTTCAACAGAATTCAGACCCATGTCGTAGATGTGGAGGTGAGAGGTCATGCTGAGAGGCCCAGGGAAGGAGTAAATCATGTGTCCAACCCTCTAGTTTTATGCTTTTGTTGTCCTTTTATGTTTTAATAAAAAAAATAATAAAAATAAAAGATGTTTTGTTACTGACATATGTTAACTACGTTATTTATTTTATATGTGGCCCAAGACAATTCCTCTTTATTTAGTACGGCCCAGGCAAGCCAAAAGGTTGCATACCCGTGAGTTAAGTGAAAGACATCCATTGCCTTGTACTTACTGTGAACTTGTCGTAGAGCTCATAGGTCATCAGAGGGTTGGGCAGCTCCCAAAAGCACTGTTTACATAGGGAGCCCACGCTATGGGCATCATGGACAGTGGTTATGTTCGCTACGTCAGGCATCTGGGAGTCAAACTTGTGGCTGCAGAGGAAGACAAAAATGGGCAGAGGGGTTTGAAAATGAGAAAATAAAAACAAATACAAATTACAGTTACGAAAGGCAAAGGGTTCCTGAGATACTGGGAAAAAAAAAAAAAAAACTTAGTCACCAACACCACACGAGCTACGGTTGTGGTAACCACAGCAATACAACAGCTCCTACATTCAGCAAGCACTTCCAAAATCTACATTGACTTAGATGAACAACAGGGACAGCATCTACAAGTTATGCCATGTATTCCACTCCTTTCATCTCTGGAACATCTCGCAAAATGGAGAAGTAGCCTATCTCCACTGTCTGCACTATACCAGGAATTACACAATGCAATGTGTGAGGCTGTGGGCCTCCCAGCAAAACTGGAACTGGTCACACTCCTCTAGGTTCTCTCTGTCCTTTCACAATAGAAGAATGCATAGCAAGCGATGGGAGGGAAAAACAGAGCCTCACACAAGGATAAAGCACATTTATGGTGACGAGAACAGCTCCTGAGTGAGGATGACGCACACCTTGCCTTCCTGCACACAGCCACGCAGCACGGCCATGCCACCCACCAAGGATTATCATGCAAGTGCTTCTTCACATCTCACTAATTAATCACTAACTCACCACCTGCTGAGTACACTCTGCCTGCACACAGCTGCCCCACGGCTGGCACAGCGCAGGCCTCTGAACACCCAGACCCCGGCACATGCCTCATCCTGCCCATCCTGACACGGCTGTCAGCTGCAGTGCTCTTATCGGAGTTTCTGGATCTTGGACATGACCCCATGGCTCCCAATGCCATTCTCCTCAATGGATTTGGTGCAGCTCTTGACAATCTGGGGGACTAAAGAACAGGCATCATTGGCTAGGTGAGAATAGTATTCAAGTCCTAGTTCAAAGCATTTGTAAAAATCCTTACCTCCCTCCCTACACCCATTTATAGGGTTACCTCTCTGGTGCCTACACAGCAATTAAAAAAATGACACATTGCACCCTCATCAACAATGAAAAGGCAGTAGCAACAACAGCCTGCTTGCTCCACGCATCCTATCACACCTGGACACCCTCCCCTAAGGAGAAACTCCATTGAACAGAGGTGTTATGTCCTGCAGTTTAGCAGACACAAGATCTGTCACACCACCCTGAGAGGCATCCTCTGCCTCAGTGCAAGACTAAATCCCAAAATGCAGCTGAACTAAGAGAAAGCTTTGCTGCTTTGGGGCCTGAATGTAAAGCATGCGTATGGAGCTCTGCAGGATGCTATCTATCAACTGGGCCCTTGCTCCACCAACAAGGTCTCATATCTGCATCGCTTTCCTCCTACACATAACATGCCAATGTTTTCTCCTTCTTCAGCAAAGTTTCAGATGGTCAGGATTGCACAATTGGACGTCTCATTTTGTTTCTCAGGGAATGACTGAGAATTTAGGCTTTGACAACTTCCCAAAGCTGGTCACTAACACAATTCTTAACATAACGCCACTTGGACTCAGTACTGTGCTTCTGCAGAGCACGTGAATGCCTTGCCACCCATTTCAAACTCTCTGGACAGTGTTCTTTCCTACCTTCCATCCTGATAAATCTTTTGGGTACTGGACAGCAACACATGAAAAATAGCAATAATCTAAATTCATCCCTACATGTACTGGGTCCTTTGCATTTCTGAACTGAGATGTTTTACAGTCGCAATTCTGAAGCGTTACCAGCATGTATCACACACAGGCTTCAGCAAAAGGACTGGGTGCTCCTGTAAAAATACTTGTTCACGAGGTGAAGAAACGGGACTGTGTCTCTGCTCTCCTTCATTCGGCTTGGGGTCTCCTCTGATACCTCCGTTCCCTTTCAACAGATGAGCATTGCAGTTGGCTCCAGGACTGAGGAACCTTCCCTCTCCCTTTGCCTGAGTATGAGGAGGCAGGAGAATATTTCCATATTTCTGCCTGCCACCTCATCTCTTTACATTCCAAATTTACCAGAATACTTATTTTCCAAAGCATTCTGTAGGATCTGAAAATGTGCTAGGTATTAATAAAACACTTAAAAGATCAGTAGTGTACTGCCCCTAGAAATTCCCACTGAGAAGACAAGTGGGGAGGAGAGACTGATGAACGGCTCTATGGCCACACATGGAAAAGAGGGGAAAGTGTTTCCAAACACTCTGTAAAACCTGCAAGACATTTTTTTAAATTCTAGCATTTCAACTCAAAATCCTCTGAGACAGAATTTCTGACCTTCACTATCTTTAACTGTTGGCTTTTTTCCCATACTGCCAGATCTGCGCCACTGCCAAAGCGCTGAGTAGGCATTTGAAATGTGTCTTCAATGCACCATTTTAGTTAACAAGATGCTCGCTGAGCATTTAGAAACTTTGTCCTGAAATAGGTGCGATTTAGTGCAAATGCTGAGCAAACCATATGTTGCTACCTGAGCAAATGCCTCTGAGGTGTTACAGAGGAGAGGATATCGGTATATTTAAGAAGCAAAACCAAAGAGCACTGGAAACTCTACCAAAAGCCATATTTCTTTCAAAAATACACAAAAAACCCCACGATAATTTATGTCTACATTAACAAGTAATACCATGCAATAGGAGTGGATCTCTTGAGCAAAGCAATTAGTTCTGTGAAGACTGACTCCACGCTAAACATATTTGTTTTGCTTTTTTCTTTTACTCTAGATTATATTGTTTGATTCTGTAGGCCTGATTACCAGGCAGTTGGAAGACATTTCTGATTTAGTTTCACTCAAACGGAATCCAATTCAGGTGCTCTGAGACCACGAAGGGGTGTAAAGCAACGTGCAGTAAGCAGGGACCATCAGAAGGTTTGCTTCAGAAGTTCACTCTTGATCCGATCTAAAATGTAAATGTTAACCCCAGCAGACTTACAATCAGGCTCCTGAAGCAGCTCTCTTGGGAGGAAACCTAAATGCAAATTAAGCATTATCTGAAAAGTTACCTACCCCTTACTGTTCCCACAATGTATCTCACAGCGGAAACTAAAGGAAAAACACAAAACAGTAAGTCCAAACGTTAGCATTCTGGGCATGCGCCTAGAAACTTGAGCTAGGATTAGCAGTCAGCAGTTCTGATTCCCTGAATTACTCTGGCCAAGTTGCTTAGGCCCTGTTTACATTACATTTCCAGCTGAACGGAAATATGAAAGCTTAGATTTTTCTAAAGCCCCTAGTGTTAGGGATTTCCTCAGCTGACGGATGCTCAGTCTCAGACACCTCTTAGAGAGGCTCTCTGCAGTATCTCAAATCACAAAGTGCTTTTCAAAGTCAGGATTTATTTAAATTGACCCAGTTGTGCTGCCTCTCAGCAAAGCAGTCATTTTGCCGAATCTTTTTTTTCTTCCTTAAAAAAAAAAATGTCTATGGAGAATATTTTGAATTCACGTCAAATACGGTCTCAGCCATGTCCCAAGGTACTGGGAGTCCCTGCATTCATATTTAGCTCCGTTGTCTCCCACTTAAGTCCTCATTACATATGCCACTTCCAGCAGTACCCAAGCAGAAAACATAAAGCTTTCCTTCCATGCCAGAAAAAAGAAAGTATGTGAATGGAGCTTTCCCCTTTGCTCTCAGTTTCTTCATCTGCAGAAGACAGACAGTGCTAGAGACTGCGCTGCTCACGGGCTGCTGAGGGAGCGAGCGCTCCAGACCCTGCAGTGAAACAGCAATAAAGCACTGACACTACTGACTTGCATGGCCTCTGGGTGCAAACTCCCTGTTGATAGGAAATAAGCTGAAACCAGGGCCTCAATGGAGCCATCTCTGCTCTTAGCCTTGGCTACGTGCTCCCTGCTGCGCCAGGGTCAGAGATCTGGAAGCCGTGCAGTGAGTATTCTCAGCCTGATGATCTGCTGAAAACTGGCTCTGCTTAAGAAGAAATAAAAATCACCTAGACTGGGGACACAATTGAGCTCCCCATCGATCACAATAATGTTAGTGTGGACACAATGGCAGGGGCTGAACAGTGGCTAGCAAGAGGGGAGGTGAGGCCTACCCCTCTCAGCAATATTACGTGCTTAGATTGGTTTAAGCTGTTCGTAATGACATGCTCTGAAACTTACTGCAAGACGGCACGAACAGCATGATGAACTTGGAATGGGCAGTGCTGCGGTCTTTCTTTTCTCCTATTCCTGAACATGTGGCTACGCTGCTTTAGCCGCAGACACCACTGGGAGTAACTAGCATAGTGAACAGCAGCAAAGTGTATTTGCTGGATACCCCTAAGATGCTGGTACCCAGCAGTTTTGGAATTAACTGCAAAAATGCAAACCAGCCCAGCCTCTGCAGATCTACTTCCGTCCACTCCTTCTTTCCCTCACATGATGTCCCTTACCCACTGAAGCCATAGCTAATCTGGCCCAAGCCTCTGCATCCCAGAGCAAAAGGCTGTTTGGCCATCCCACATGCCACCTACCCATTGCTACTCCACGCAGCGCTGTGGTTCTCAGTATTCTAAACCCTTTGAAAGAGAAAAGGATACAAGATTCAAGATCTCTAGAGCTTCCAAAGACTGCACCTGAGGGTGATCTGCCAGAACAACTGAGCAAATCAAACAGAACAAACAAAAATCTTCCTTGCCACAGAAGCTGATCAGTGAGCTAAAGCAGCTTGGCATAGTTCCTGCCTCAGCAGATTCACCTCTGAGATACACAGAACCTTGAAGATAATGCTGTTATTAATTGCTTCGAGTCTCAGAGGAAAGAGAGTGAAGAACAAAGAAAGAAACCATATGGTGACCGCACAGAAGGCTCTGAAAAGGAGAGCAGGCAGCCCCGGTGGGGAGGGACATTCCCACAGCTCAGAAGGCACGTGCAGAGATCCCTTCACTGAATACTGCAGAGGCTTTCAGGCCCTGGAGTGGGAGATCAAAAGGAATTGGATGACAATAAACATCTCCCCTTCGCCTTTTGGTACCTCCAGTTACAGAAGGCTTACACTTCCCTGCGTTTCACCATGCTTCAGTGCATTGTTGAGAGCAGCAGTTTGCCTGGATTCCTTCCCATATGACTGAAAGCTGCAGCTTCTGGATTACAGCCTCCTCTGAGTCCCCCAACTCAGACACAGGCTTGGAACCAACCCACCCTCGCTCCCAAAATTCCCAGGAGATCACAAAGGGAAAGGCCAAGGCAACAAGCAACGAGGAACTCCACTGTGCTGAGCCAAATGATGGAAGCTTTGGAAGTCAGATGTCCCTCACCCTTTTATTGACCCCACCACCACCACCACTCTGTTTGCACTCATTTAAGCATTCATTTGTTGTACAAATTCAGGCATCTGTTACTTCTATCTAAAAGCCAAAGTATATTCTGCAGAGCAAAATATTCTCTTCCCTTTTCTTTTAATATCCTTACAGGTCTACAAACTCTGCATATGAGCAATCATCTCTCCAGGCCAGTAGGCTGCAGAACTCCAGCAGACTACACAACAAAAACACACCTGACATCCTTTTGGGAATGTACCGCACGCAAAACAGGCTGCAGCTCTGTTTCACAAGATGACACGCTAAAAACAACTGACATACTCCATCAGTCCCACTACTCTGCATGAAAACAATAAAAGTGCACCAGGCCAGTTACGTAAGCCTTGACATCTGTGTCTCCAAGAATTTACCTGCCATGCTATATGGAATCAATAACAAAAAATGAACAGAAAATGCTAAGCAAATTCCGCAGAGCACAGAAACAGCCCAGCAAGCCTAAGTGTTGAGGGAAAACTGCCACGTCCATGGCAAACAACAAAAAAGTGTTTGGCGGGCTTGGACTTATTAGTCTGGGCTTAGTGCCACGTTAATGTTATTTTTCGAAGCAGGGGGTAAGGAAGGGGGACTTGTTATATGAGAACAAGCTTCGTTTGTGTGTTAGGTACTTCCAACATAAATACATTCTACATCAAAGGAAAAACACTATATATTCCTGAGCACTGAAGAAATGCATAAGGCTGGCAGAAGGTTCTTTCTCACTCAGTACAATGCACAAGGGTCGGCTGAAAGTGTGAAAACAGTGCTAGTTACCCAAACCACGCAGCCCATGAGTTCCCACCACAGCATCCCAATGCACAGGAACAATCCCACCGAGAAGCTGCGAGTATTGGCCTACAGTGCTGTAGAACTGCAGCGAGTCATGCCTTCCCCTTAATTGAAATGTTCCTGCAAATGCACTTCATTTGTTGCAAAGCAAACGCTATCGCTTGTACACAGCTGTGCAGAGTACGCATGCTGCGTATCAGGATGAAACACAGCCAGGCTCAAGTAGCAGTGGAGTGCCAGAGACGTGCTGTTACCAGACAATCCCAAACTTCATGTCACGGACAGAGAACAAGAAAGTCCAAGACACTGCAACAGCTCAAGATCTTCTGTGATGTCAGGATATTGGTTAGGTGAGGTTTCTTAACAAGGAGTTAAGTGCTGGGTAAATACAAAGAAATGCTGGATGAGCAGTGGGAAAAAGAATGCCATCACATTTCAGGAAATTCTGAACGGATGTTTCCATCAATCAATCTGAGGTGTGCTTTTCTTGTGATGAAAATGATGCTTTATTCCAAACAGGTCCCACAAGAATATGCTGTGATAGCAAACACGTTAGACAATAAGAAACAGTGGAGCTGCTACTTTACTTTTTCAGTGAGCATTTTTGAGATTTTGTACAAACTTGATTTTCGAACTGAGATGGTCATTCACAGTAATAACTACACCTACTTGCTGAGTTGTTGCTATGAACATCCATCAGCTCTGCATAATATGCAAGAGTTGTAAGCATCAGTAAGCCAGCTAATTCTTTGTGGAGTAATAAATCAGCACGCGTCTTCAAGCTGAAAATTAATAAGTGAAGATTATTTTCCATAAGTATATCTGGCAATTTGAATCCCGATGCAGCACATACAACTGAGGATGCAGAAGACTGATTTTTTTTTAACTGAAACGAAAATGCAGTATTTCATGTTTTGGTTTGAAAGGAGTATAGCTTAATAAAATAAAGCTTATGATTCAAGCCACTGATTTACTTCAAAACTGATTTATCCTACGTTTTACATGGACAGCATATGATAAACAATGACCTCGGATAATTACTTTCCTTACAAAGCGTGGGGATCAAAGGATGTGTTTTAGATGTGTGGTCACAGATATGACTATGCTGTTGAATTGCAAATAACCAGCCTAAGAGCTGATGATGTGTGTTCTTTGATAGCTGTGCTGTTTATTAACTGTCTTTTCCACAACAATCTCAATGCAAGAAAAGCACTTAATACTAGGATTTTTGGTGATCTGTGGATTTAAATTAAAAGAAAATTTGGCTATGTGCTAGTATAATTGCTAATGAGGAAAAGAGAACTGCACAGATCACTCACTATTTTGATATATAGGTGTGGCAGACTTTGTTCATCAAACCAGAACTGTTCATCACAGCCCACTAGAATCCAGCTTGATATGCAGGCCCTAAACAACCTGCAAAAATTAGAAGTTTGAGGAGTAATTCTTCTCTAAATTTATAGTTCCGCTAAGCCCTACACGATATCATTGAAAGACAGTTTTGTCTACCGCTTTCCAAAAAATAAATTACATTTTTCCCATCACATTCCAGGTAAGCTGTGGCAAAAAGTGCTGCTGCTCACAGCAAAAGGCACAAACAGCATCCCACCCAACACTCGCACAGGCTTCATCCATCAAGGGGCCATGAAATCACACTTCAGTGAGAGCTGACAGAGGTCACTTAGAGCCAGGAAGCCTAACAGAGATTTCCTTTATCTGGTATCCGAGTTTTAAGTGATCAACACGCTGTAACAACACACAGACTCTGAAAGGCTCGCTCTTCACTCTCTAACATTTTAGGAAGGCCTCAGCACTTTGGAGGATCAGACACATACTTGGCAGCAAATACCAAAACAACTAGCAAGCATTGCCAAAGGCGAGCTGGTAACACGTCCAGGACGATCGAGGCTCTGTGTTCGCGTCAACACGCTCACTCACGCACTCCCATGGAGCAGATTATTTTATAGCTTCCAATTAAATCAACAAAAATCATGTTTTGAACATGCCATGCATAGTTTTAATTCCAGTTTGTGCAGGTTTAAGAGGAAGACTGAAATACAGTTACTTAGCTTCTTCACCAAAAGATTTCTATTTTCGACACCCTGGCCAAGAAAGCAGTGGGTCATGACAGAAGGCTTCCTGCTGGAGAGGCCGGCTGGCCACCTCTTCCCCAATTCCCATGCTACAGCCTTTGGCTGCTGTTCCCAGCCCCAGTGCTTGCCAGCCTCTCCTAGGCATAAACATTTCCCCTAACTGGATTCCTTGTTTGAGAAACTGGAGCTCAGACTGCAGAAGGCTCAGCCAACGAAGAGCGTCTTCACAGAGTGTAATTGTAAAAGCTCTTTTTGGCTGAGCGTTTCCCCCTCTCCTGCTGCTGTCTCTAGCTGAGCACAGCGAGCTCCACTGCAGAGCTGACTGCAGCCCCGCCTAGGGCTCAAGGCACACAAGCCTCAGCAGCACAGGATTCTGCTCCTGGAGTTTAACACTGAATTAATCTGAAGACTGCAAGCCACAAAATGGTATGGAAACCCATGCAGTTTGGAGATGACATGTCCCTTTGAATCTTTAGGGGGGTTTGGAATAATCTACCTCGGTTCCAAGCTGTCTCCATCTCCATCATCCTGCTGAGAAGTGTTCCTAGCTGCTCTGCTTCATGGCCTGACTCCAGCGGCCACGGCCTGCCCCTTCCCCAGGCTGCCTCCATGTAGCCACCTCCTCATTGCCACCAGGCTCACCTCTGGTCTCCATTCTGCCAAGAACATCTTTTAATTGATGTTCAATGTTTTCTGTGAATGGCTAAACCATTATCATTTCTGATTGGTGTGAAGCAGCATTTTGCATCTGGGGCATTTCTGTTAGAAAGACTGTGTTTTCTTTCACAGAATCACAGAACTGTAGCGGTTGGAAGGGACCTCTGGAGGTCACCTAGTCCAACTCCCCTGCTAAAGCAGGCTCCCTTCAGCAGGTTGCACAGGAAAGCATTCAGGAGTGTCTTGAATATCTGCAGAGGAGGAGACTCCATCATTTCTCTGGGCAGCCTGTGCCAGTGCTCCGTCACCCTCACTGTGCAGAAGTTCTTCTGCAGAAGTTCTTCCTCATGTTCATATGGGACTCCTTGTGCTCCAGTTTGTGCCCACTGCCCCGCGTCCTGTCACCGGGCGCCACCAAAAACAGCTTGGCCCCATCCATTTGCCTCCCACACTTCAGATATTTATAAGTATTGATCAGCTCCCCTCTCAGTCTTCTTTCCTCCAGGCTGAACAGCCCCAGCTCTCAGCCTTTCCTCACACGGGAGATGCTCCTCCAGGCCCCTCATGATCTTTGTGGCCCTCCCCCTGGACTCTCTCCAGGAGCCCCCTGTCTTCCTTGAGCTGGGGAGCCCAGAACTGGTCACAGTGCCCCAGGTGAGGCCTGACCAGGGCAGAGCAGAGGGGGAACACCCGCTCTTTTTCATGCACCCCATTTTCCTCTCGTTGTCTGTGCCATCTCGCCTTCCTAAGTTTATCTGAGGTTCCGTTCATGAACATTTATAAATGTGATAACAGCACTATTCCTGTTCCCCGACTGCTTCACCTGGCGTGCAGCGTGCGATGCCCGGTGCGGTACATCTGCCATAGAAGCGGGAGTAGTGAGCAGGGGAGTCTAAAGAGGAGGGACAGAACCGTGTTTCTCCTTCATCCCCACCAGAGTGCTTTCGGGATGTTATGTCATTGAATTACAGAATGGTTGGAGCTGGAAGAGGCCTTCAGAGGCCACCTGGCCCAACTCCCTGCAGCGCACAGGGACACCTACACCTAGGTCAGGGTGCTCAGAGCCCCCCAGCCTCACCCTGGGTATCTCCAGGGTCGCCCACCCCTTCCGGAGTTCGAGTTTTTCCTTCACGCCCTGCGGGGAGGCGAGCACAAGGCGGAATGCCGCCCCTGCAGGTGCCGTTCCCACCCCTGACACGGGCCGCCCTCGCACTGCGGCCCAACGCCGCAGAACCCTTCCCGCACAGCGGCGGCGCATCCGCTTTCCTCCAGCTCCACCTCGCGGCGTGAGCGCTGCCGCACCGCTCGCCTTCCCTCAGCCCTCCCGCCTCCCTCACCCGCCGGGAGACGCGGGGCCGCCCCCCGCAGCGATACGAACACGCCCGCCCTGACGGCGCCCCCCTGCCCCGAGGGGCTCCCCTGCCTCACGCCCCCTCCCGCCCAACTGATCCCGAGGGGCTCCCGCACGCCCCCACCCGCTGGGACCGCNCATCGCCCTCCCCGGGGCCGCTGCAAGACCGCCGCTCAGCCCCGGGCTCGTCTCTCCCCGCAGCGCTGGAGGACACGGTGGAGGAGCGCGTCATCAGCGAGGAGTACAAGATCTGGAAGAAGAACACCCCCTTCCTGTACGACCTGGTGATGACACACGCGCTGGAGTGGCCCAGCCTCACCGTGCAGTGGCTGCCCGACGTAAGCCGGTGAGCGGGGCTGGCCGGGAGGGAGAGCTGCGGCCCCGCTGTGTCCTTAACCGCCGTGCGAAGGGACCGAGGTGGCACGGACACAGAGCTGGTGAGGGGCAGCTCCCTGGGCAGGAGAGACTGGGAGAGCTGGGGCTGCTCAGCCTGGAGGAGGGAAGACTGAGAGGGGATCTGGTCAGTGCTTATAAACATCTCAGGGGTGGGTGTTGAGAGGATGGGGCCAGGCTCCTTCCAGCGATGCCCAGCGACAGGACACACATGGAGCAATGGGCACAAGTGTACAAAGTTCCATCTGAACGTGTGGAAGAATTTGGTTACAGTGAGGGTGATGGAGCACTGAGCAGGCTGCCCAGAGAGGTGTGGAGTCTCCTTCTCTGGAGATGTTCCAGTGCTGCCTGGACGCCTTCCTGTGCAACCTGCTGCTGGGAGCTGCTGTGGCAGGGGGTTGGGCTGGGAGGTCCCCAGAGGGCCCTTCCAATCCCTGCAGTTCCGTGAAAGCGCCCAAGGCTGGGTTAATGTGCATTAGACTCCCCTTCGTGGGTGTGTGCTCCAAACCCTTTGGGTGTGCAGAAGGTTTGCAAAGTCACAGGTGCTTTAGGGAACTTCAGGTTAACAAAGCAGAAGATGTCTGGAGGCATGAGGAGAGAAGTCTTTGGAGTTACATAGAAATGTCTTGTAACGTGTTTCTTTTTCTGATGAGAATTCACTATCGAAGGCTGTTACATTAACTTTCTCTTGATTGGTTTTCTTAATGTGCACTACAATAGCTGTTCTGTAGCAGCTGTGCTGTTCTGTTTTCTTGATTTTTTTTTTCTTTTTTTTGTTTTTGTTACAAGTTTGAACTTAAAGGGGATGTTGTTCTGTAAGACTGATGCTTAATGTCCTAGCTTGTTCTTGGCTCGGTGTTGACTTCAGATACTTCAGATATTTCAATTTTCCCACTCCTCCACCTGTCCCTGAAAGTCATAGGCTCACGAGTCAATTCCTGAAGCAGTTTTGGAGGCGGGGCTGGCTTCTGTTAATGCATCAGCTAGAACAGAGTCTAAATGGTCGAAGTAACCACCCAGGACTCCATCAAGATAGTGGACAAGGACTGGGTACCTCGTGCTGTTGTAAACTGGATATAGCTAGCTTTTGAAAATATTTTTCTCTAAAATGCCACCTTACGTAACTGGTGCTCTACTTGGTGGCTAGATAACAGACTGCAGATCGACTTCATGTTCAGTTTAAAACCTGTCTTTTTGTATGGCACCTGGCATGGTGGGACACCTCTTCCTGGTGCAAGTAAGTGTGTGTGCACTGTGCGTGCATTTTGTCACCCTCAGAGCGTATGGTGATGCCTGGGAAGCGGTGCTGTAATGCCCACAGGGATTTGTGATTGCCCAAATCACTCCTGCTGCTTGCATTCAGATAGTCCAAAGAGTTTTTTTCACGTCCTATAAAGTGAAGTTGCTTGTTCTTGACTATGCAAATCTCTCCTTTTGGAGGTGAATGGCACTGCCCCTCCAGCCTTTTACTTATTGCTAAAAGTTGTGTTTAACTGCTAGAAGAGGATTTGGATTCTAATCAAGTAGGACTTGTGCAGAGTTTTAAAATGAGCTTCTGAAAACTCTAGTAAAATAATAAACAGTAAAAGCGTATGAGAAGTAACTAAAACAGGCTGTCATCTTTCTCAGTCCTTGTTTCTTAAATCAACTGTGCAACTGCTTAACAGAATTCGAGATGGAAGTAGGTATTAGTATCACTCTGTAGCTACAGTGCAAATTTTAGTTGCATTCAGGCAGTAGTGGCAGCGTTTACTGGCCTGGTTGTCACTCTGGCCTTGCTGGTTGTGTCATTGAATTGCTTATGTCAGGGTACTGTTAACTCTGTTACACACATCTCTTATGACAGAGCAAAGGATCTCTTACGNTTTTTTTTTTTTTAAAGCCTCATGAAGAAGTTTGGCTCTTGAGTGCTTCTAGAACTGGGCATGTGTTTTAATCCATGACTGTGTTGTTCTAAACAGGCCAGAAGGACAGGATTACGCTCTGCACTGGCTGGTTTTGGGAACGCACACCTCTGATGAGCAGAACCACCTGGTTGTTGCAAGAGTCCAGATCCCCAGTGACGATCAGTTTGATGCTTCACAATATGACAGTGAGAAAGGAGGTGGGCAACGCACGCGTTCTTAAATTATGTTTTAGTGGTAGCAATAATAAGCATTCTGTCTACTGGTGTTCTGAGTTCGTTAAATACGAAAGCTGGCAGATATTCACCAGTTTATGCTAATTCCACATCAGTAGTAGCAACTGAAAAGAAGTTCCTGCAATGTAAGAAGTTTCAGGTAATGCTGTGATATGCAGTCCCTCTTAGCATTTCTACCAGATCTGTTAGTTGTGATGAAAGCTGATGTCCACCTACCTCAGACAGGGACTGAAGCTCTTAAAGAGTTTGTATCACAGAGAATTCAGCACGCCTAAAGTGTTGATACTGTTGTGTTGTGTGGTTCTTGTCTTTCATAGCTCTTATTGTATTGTTATTTTAAGGTGCTCACCACTACTTCTTGAAGTGGAGAAGCATAAAATGCTGTTTAATCCATGTGAGATAGTTGATGTCATCCACTGATCTTTTTCTGTCAAATGTAGAGTTTGGTGGCTTTGGATCCGTGACTGGCAAAATCGAAACAGAGATTAAAATCAACCATGAAGGTGAAGTAAATCGTGCTCGTTACATGCCACAGAACCCATACGTCATTGCTACAAAAACACCTTCTGCTGATGTGCTGGTATTTGACTACACTAAACACCCTTCAAAACCAGGTGGGTCGGACTCCTTGAAGCTAAATGCTCACTGAATTAAACTTGCATTTAACTGTAATGGGAGGATAGGTGATGGGCTCTGGAATCAGAACAGGTAGGCACAGATCTTCAGTGACATTAACTGCCTGGTTATGCTTAATACCCAAAGTCAGTCTCCACAGATGAAGCGCTCTGCTATGAAGCTGATGCATAAAATATGGTTGTTGCAACAGAAACAAAGTTCTTAGGTAATGAAGGTGCTCTCATGGGTTGATATGCAAGATGAAGGTAAATAAGAGGAATTTCTTCTCTTTCAGACCCAAGTGGAGAGTGTAATCCGGACCTTAGATTAAGAGGGCACCAGAAAGAAGGCTATGGTTTGTCATGGAACTCAAATTTGAGTGGACATCTTCTCAGTGCATCAGATGATCATGTAAAAAACATATCTTTTCCCCTTAAAAAATAAAATATGCTGCAATAGACAATTAGGGAAAAGCAGGATTGGTATGGTGTTACTGTGTTAGCGCTTCCCCACGTAGTGTGCTGTACTTCTGAAGGATGTTGGTTGACTTCTGGCTGTAATCAGCAACCAGTTCTTTGTCGTGTTCTGGGTGAAGTAATAACAAGATGGCCTTACAGTTGTCTGCTGAAAGAATACCCTTTAAAATGGCTTGGGTTCAAGGCCATAAATTAGTAAGACTCTCAATGATCAGTAGAACTAATACTGCACAAATTTCTCTGGGAGCTTCATATGTGACATAGGGGTGCTTTTTGTAAATTGCTTTTGTGACTGTAGAAATAATCTTTGGGCTTTGAATTTGCAGAAAACTGAGTAGTAACTCAGCTGACTTCTCAGTTACGACGTACGAAATGTTTCTTTTCAGAAACAGTCTGAAGAGTGTCATCTCTCTGTTTATACATAGAATGCAATTTTTAATTTGTATTTTATTTTGAAAAAATAACAGTTAAGGTCCTCATGACAACAGAACACGATTCTTATTTACAGACAGTGTGCCTATGGGATATAAGTGCTGGACCAAAAGAAGGCAAAATTGTTGATGCGAAAGCAGTCTTTACCGGGCACTCTGCAGTAGTAGAAGATGTGGCGTGGCATTTGCTTCACGAATCTCTGTTTGGATCCGTGGCTGATGATCAGAAGCTTATGATGTAAGTTGGAGTAAAGCAGTTTCTGGGCAGCGCTTGCTGTGTGCTGTCAGTGGAACGTTTCAAGTGCTTTGGACTGTTATTAAAAAATACATGAATTCTGGAATGGTCTGATGTAGCTCTCTAATGCCATCAACTGTAACCAGGCTGCAGAAGCTCTGAAATCTGCATGTAATTTAATGTGTTCGCATCATTTGAAAGAGAATTGTAATTAATACGTACATCAGCTTCCTGATGTGAGCTGCTCATGTATGATAGACAAAAGCCTTGAGGTTTTGGGATTAAAAACTGTTAATTCAGACTAGTTTTAGTAATAAAGTTGTCTCTTAAACTAATCTGTAGTGTAGTAAAAAATATAAATTCCCATGGAAAACTTACGCTTGTTTTCTTTCACTCTCCTCCTCCAAACCCTTCACTGCTACAGCTGGGACACAAGATCTAATACTACATCCAAGCCAAGCCATTCTGTAAATGCTCATACAGCTGAGGTCAACTGTCTGTCCTTCAATCCATACAGCGAGTTTATTTTAGCAACTGGTTCGGCTGACAAGGTTTTTACTTTTCTACTTCAAATCTGTACATATTCTTAAATGGTCATTCCGAAGCCATGATAGTAACGGTGTCTTTTCCTTCTCCCAGACAGTCGCTCTGTGGGATCTTCGAAACTTGAAATTGAAACTTCATTCTTTTGAGTCTCATAAGGATGAAATTTTTCAGGTGGGTAAGCTTCTCTTGCCATCTGTGATAAGAACTAGATGAGTATCGAACAAGAACGTGTGGGTTTTTGTATAGTGACTGACCACAGTAAGTGAATCTGTTAAAATGAAGTGCTGAATTCTGGTTCAATTAATACAGGTAGTGCTGCATTTCATGCTTGACAATGAAGCAAGTAGTTGACAGCTTATTGCTAGAAAGATGCTGGGAGCCTGCAGCCACCCTCCATAAAAGGAGAGGTTCTCTCTAGAATGTCTTGCTGGGGAGAGAACTTGAGTTCGTATCTGAGATTGTGAACTCTGCCTTTTTAGTAGTGTCCAAGTAACAGGCAATTAAATTCCGTGATACCGTAAATCTGCAATGGTGAGAAAAAGTCACCTGCTCAATTTGAGAAATTGTATGACTTCAAAGCAGTCTGTCTGAGCTGGAGGACATCTGTTGTGCTGGGATAAACTTATTTATTGCGTCTGGTTGTTGAGAATTACTAGTCAGGTGACAGTTAGTCAAGATATGCCTTAGAAATCTGTAGTTGTGCTCCAGTCAACTGGTTCTCTTTCGATAGGTTCACTGGTCTCCTCATAACGAAACAATTCTTGCTTCAAGTGGTACTGATCGTCGGCTTAATGTGTGGGATCTGAGGTGAGGAACAATTCCTTTCATTTACTAACTTGGATATAAGCTAAAAAAAACAGCTGCAGACCTGCCTTATTTGTACTGTTCTCTTGCCTTGTTTGCTTGCTTGCCTCAGACCTGGTCATTCAGGTATGCAGTAGAAGCAGCGCAATATTTCTAACGTTACTTTCCTGTGAGGTTTTATTGCAGATAAAATTTTCTGCTGTCTTTAATTACTGATTTCTGCCTCAAATGTGCTTCGCAAGGTAGATTTTATTTCAGTTATGATAATGCAAAACAATGGATGTCTTATACCTGAGGCTTGGAATTTTTTTGACAGTGAGGGAAACTAAAAGCAATTGCAAATTCTTGATACAAAGCTACAGGCTGGTAGGTTAAACTGGTACGTGTTGCAATTTTGCTCGTTAATAAAACGTATAAACTGCCTTCTTACAGTAAAATTGGAGAGGAGCAGTCTGCAGAGGATGCAGAAGATGGGCCTCCTGAACTCCTGGTAAGCTGCTGTTCAAGTGTCGATCTCCTGGCAGCCCATATCGCCATTTGATGCCTTACGACTGCTCCTTTAGAAGTGCAGCAGTTCTTGAGCCTCCTCACTTATCGAATTTTTAATCCGTTGTTCTAACTTGCAGCAGGCTTCCTCTGCTCACTTCTAAAGACGGTGGTTTTTGAAGCTGCGTTAGACTTGATTTACATCTTCATTTTTGATCATACAGCTTGGCTGTCTTTGTCAGCACTCTTGTAACTAGAAGCGTGTAAATCTGTGATCTCAGATTGTTTCTTCCCTTAGACCAAAGAGGTCCTATGTAGCTAACCTTACTGGTGCAGAAAGTCCAAACCTTAGGTTTTGTTTCATTTCCTCAGGAAATAAACAACTGAAAATGCCTGTAACTTGTTTTCTCCATTTCCCATATCAGCTCCACACGTGCTTGTGAGATTAGGTGAGAAAGTGGACACGAAACGTGACTGGCTGTTGTAACCCAGCCTTGCGTGAAGTAGCTCAGTTTCAAGGATGTCATTTGGTTGTGGCCGTAGTAAATAGGGGCTGCTGTCTTCAGTGCTGTCTCAGCACTTGCCTCCACCTCCCTGCGTGATGAGTTGAATGTGATATTTCACCTCCTTTGCATCTGTGTTGTGAGGCTCTACTAGCGACCTTCTGTTGTGCAGTTATCAACGTGATGAATTTAACTTCTGAATCTCAGCACTTTAACAGATTCAGTGACTTACTGAAGCTTGTGCTCTTCGGTTTCTTGTTGCTGTTTTTTTAACAGTTTATTCATGGAGGACACACTGCCAAAATTTCAGACTTCAGCTGGAATCCTAATGAGCCTTGGGTGATCTGCTCGGTATCGGAGGACAACATAATGCAGATATGGCAAATGGTGAGTGTCAAAACAGCTCATGAGTTGCTCTGAAGCTCGTTGCTTAAATGGAACTGGAATGACTTGTTCTTCCTAGGGCAGCTTGCGCCTTCGCTGGCTGAAAGCAACTCTCCAGTTAGTTCATACTGTTAAACGTTACAAGATAATTGATTAAATTCCTATAAATATGGAATAAAACCACTTTGCAATGATATAAATCCCATTTTTAACCGAAAAAGCATTTAACAGACTGAAAGGCTGACCTGTGACACAAATTTAAGTTTTTAATAGTTTGTGTGTTCAGGCTGAGGTTGGAACATGCCTGAAGAACAAAACGTTTGTGTTAAGGAATTCAGTGGCGAAGGCTTAGCCTACCAAAATAAAATAACATCAGAGTACAAATGCTGAAGGTGCAGCCATTGTAGGCGTGTTCCTGAGCTTCGCTGCTGCTTAAGAAAAGCAGGAGAGGTTCCTCTCCTGGAACCCGTGATCTCTGTGCCTTCTTGGTGTTAGCATGTTTTTTTTTTTTGTTTGTTTGTTTTTATATTAACTGTAGAGGTTTGCTTAATGACAGTTATCCCTACACCACTTGTAACATCTTGTGTCTTTAGGCAGAAAACATTTACAACGATGAAGAACCAGATATAGCAGCAGCAGAGCTGGAAGGTCAAGGAACGTAACTATTCTTCCGTGAGGGAGTACTGGATGTGACATAGTAATATAATTTGACTACTGTATAAATATATATTAAAAAAGCAGAAGCATTGCATCAAAGCAAGAATATTAGTAATTAGGCACCAAACGCTTTGTATGGTCAAGTTGTTATGGGATACCATGGTTATTTGGGCACTTCTGAGTGCTGTACAGCAGCTGGTTTTTAGGGGAAATGGGAATGACTGAATACCTCTCTATTTTTAAACAAACTTAGTGGGTTACTGTAAATAAAAACCTTCAGTCCTCACCTTTCCCACCATGCGAGTACAAAAAAGAAAATTTTTATTAATATGTAAAAAGAGCTTTTCACTTTTACATAACACTTTAGGATTAGCTTTGCATAAATAAAATGTATTAAATAAAATATTTGTCTTTAATTACTGTTCATTGATTTAAGGTGAATGCCTTCTTGCCTGAATATAAAATCTCATGATAGAGAAGAGTCTCGTTTAATTTCTGTAGTAAAGGTATGTAAATCTCAGATTAGTGTCATCGTAATTAAAAGGTCTGGGGAGCTGAATTGTCTCGTTGATGCAGAAAATATGGAATAGAGATAATGATACTCCCATAAAGTTCAGCTCTTGAGCAGATTTAAGTAACAGAGTTCTGAGGTTTTTGAAATGGTGTTGGTGGAAGTGCAGTCCTTGAAAACGTTCACCAGCCACCTAGTTGGAGGGCAAGATGATCTCAGTGAGTTGGTTCTGCGTGGGTAAGCTGGAGCTTGGGAAAATGCCCTAAAATGAGAAGTCAGAGCTGCTGAAGGACAGAGAGCGCTCCTCAGTTAACCATGCCTAACTCTGGTTGCTGTTCACATGTATAAAAACCACTAAAATGTCTCATCCAGGAAGTGGAAGTGAAGTGTGGTTTTGATTTGACTGACAGATACCACGGGGGAGCTGCTGGGAAAGGCAGCGGAGGAGCCTGGCCCAGGCAGTGCAGGTGCTGGGGTGGATGTTTCTGCCCCTGCTGCTGGGCTGCCTCCAGCCACATTTCAGGCCCCCAAGGAAAATGGCAGCTGGGGATTCGGTACTGGGGACCCTTGGTGATAGATTGTCGCTGGAACTTTAATTTTGGCTTGTCAGCTCATGCCTGTTTGAACAAGGGGGCCTCCTGGAGAAGGAGGAATGCTCATTGATACTTCTTCACTCTTGAACACTTGAAGTGATTCTGTTGTTTTTAATGACTTTTTGTTTTGCGTCTGTGTTAACCAGATGAAGTCACCTGATTGGAAAAGCACACCTCTGTGATTGGTGGCGTAATGTCAAGAGACAGTTATTGCTGATACAATGTACAGCTGCCTTAAAATAAATGTCGGTCATGTTCCTGATTCCCTTTCCTGAAATTCCAGGATTTGGAGCTCTGGGCGTAAGATTGAACTTCCCCCCAAAAGTGCTGCTGCTTCCCTGGGGAGCACTGGAGATTCAAGCAGTGCGCAGGGATGCAGGCACTGCCTGCTCCCCTAGAGCTGACAGGTAGAGTGGCAGCAGGATGGCAAAACTTACTTTAAAGCAAAATAAGAAGTGTAACTACTGGTTTGGTGGCTTCCTGTTCAGAGTAGTGCCCTAAATACGGCCTTGATACCGATTTCTTCTCCCTGGCTCTGAATTGTCTTTCATTGTATGGATGTTTACACGTAGCTTCCTTAAATAGCAAGATTTCCTAAGCATTATTTAGGTAACTATAGGGCAGCTTGGTCCCACAGCCAGCCCACAGAGCCAGGGGTTTGTTTAAGAGTTCACATCTCACTTGACCCAACCCTTTTTGTTACTGAGTGAGAATATGCTGGTTTTTACTTTTGAAAGTCCTAGATGTTTTTTCTATTGCTTGCATAGAAGATGGAAGGTGGTCATTTCTAAGTCCTTCTGACTCCTTATTATAAAGAAAGAATTCAAAAGTTGGTGACCTGCTTACGTGCTGCAGTTAACAGTAAAGAATAATGGAATTTGAAGTTCTAAAGAATAGTGATAAAATAGTCAACCTGAACAGAGCCTACAGCAGGACATACAGTGGTGCTAAACAACACTTAGTTTGGGTTTATGGATTAAGGATGCTCCATGGGTACTAAGCTACTCCTGTAGGTTGGACTGTGCTGGGGACTTGAAAGCAGCAAGCGTCGTGCCCCTGTCCTTTATTTCCAGGAGAACCACATCGAGTTCTGGGACCTACCTTTGTGTAGGAGCTATTTCCAGGAGTGCTGGCATAACCAAAAATACAGAAGGTAGCTTAAAGCGGAGAATTGCTAATTGAGGGTGACATCCTCAGCTGTTGTCCCTTCTGTTTCTGCTGAAAACATTGCATAAAATGTCAAGGGCATTTTTTTATCATTTTCACATTGCACCAGGAAAATCTAAGTTCTTTCATCTCTGTACTGAAAATATGAATGATAAAAACATGGAACAATCTCAAACTACATTTGAAGTGTGCTATTTTATTTCAGTAGACCTATTTCAGGGAGCTGAATAAAAGATTCAGTCATGCAGAGTCATCGGGCTTAGTGAACCCTGCAGAGGAGGGGCCGGTAGCTGCAGAGATGCAGTCTCACACGCTTCCAGAGCAGTGTTTAATTGTATTTAATTAGCAAGAAAGTCAGCACATGGCACTAGTCTGCATCACAGATTTTTGCTCCCCTTGTTTTATTCTTTAAGAAGGCGATGATAGGTTACGAGATAAACTTTTAAAAATATAAATATCTGCATAAGGAGGTGGAAGTGGGAAAGGGTAATCTATGTTGAAATAGACTGGTACCTGTACAAGGGCAAAACTGAGGCAGTGTGTAAAATCACTTGCCTCACTGAGACAGTAAGCAAGTTTTCCTTTACGGCATATGAAGTACCACACTGCTACTATTAATGCATGCAAGACCCTAAAAATGAACTTTGCCACCTGGCCATTTGCTTTATGCCCTTATTCATACTATGCTTTATATTATCAGCAGTGCTCACTCGATACCTCAATACCACTCACTACAGAGAATGAGAATTAATTACTTCAGCAGCACCCAGTCTGACTGTTGGAATGACAGCCACTAGAAAGCAGAAGGTGGGAGAACCTCTCGGTTTCCTTTCTTGAAGGTGAGCTGCAGGAGCCCTGTTCTTGGTACAGTCCTGCTGTGAGGCAGGGCTGTCACTGTCCGTGAAGTACTCAAAACTCAGATCATTGTTTCAAACAAAAGATCCAAACTTTATAGCTAGAAGATGATCAGTTTTACAAGAAATTTAAGACTATTATGCTTCCTTTAAAGGCTTAAATTACTTACAGATTCAGATGAGGTAGGTGCCAGAGTCAGATCAATGAAAGCCAGCATGCTTATAAGAGACCAAGGCAGGCTACGGAAGACAAAGAAACATTTCAAGACAGCTCTGTATAAGAGGCAAAAGGTAGATAATGGGAAATCCAAGTGTAAAAAGAAATCACAAAGGAGCAAAATGTGAGGAATAACTTCCTAGAGACATAAAAGCACTTACCTCTTTCAAGCAACCAAAGCCACCTGCCCCTCTGCCAGGAAGGAAAGCCCAAGCAGAGACGAACTGAAGTGCTCAGACAGCGGCTGCTGGAATTGGTTCTCACAGCAGAGCTGCTCTTCACAAGAACTGCACATGTGGAGTCCTGTCTGGCATACATACATCGAAGAAAAAAATTTATAGCCAGGACAAAATGCCTCATCAATTAACTGTGATGTACAACCTTTCTTCTAGGTAGAACAAAAGCAGTTCTTGCAATTTAGGGAAGCTGTCAAATTTTAAGGAAGACACCAAGAAGGCAAACAGAAATCAAAGCGTTACCAGGGCATGGGGAGAACTCAGTTCTATTGATGACGTACTGTACTGATGACATACCACCTCTCCTTCTTAGGATGGACGAGGAGCACTTGATGAAGTTTCCAGACAACCCATTTTGAACAACACCAGCCCCCATTTTTCACACTGCACACGCTCCCAACTGTGGCAGGGAACCACAGCAGGCAAGGCAGGCACCGCAGGTTCAGCCAGCGCTCCAGGGCTCCATGGCCTGACCTGCCCTCCACCTCCACCTGAAGCAGGCAGGGCGCTCCTCTCGTGAGTTTCTGCCCGTGTGACTCCTACTGAAAGAAGGGGACGGACTCTGTAGCAGGGTCTGTCGTGATAGGACAATGAGAAATCATTTCAAACTACAAGAGAGGAGATTTAGGTTGGATTTGGTTGGATTTAAGGAAAAAATGTTACAGTACAGGTGGTGAAGCACTGGAACAGGCTGCCCAGAGAGGGGGTGGGCACCCCATCTCTGGAAACACCCAGGGTGAGGCTGGACCGAGCCCTGAGCACCCTGACCCTGCTGTAGGTGTCCCTGTTCATTGCAGGGAGTTGGGCCAGGTGGCCTCTGAAGGTCCCTTCCAGCTCCAACCATTCTGTGATTCTACTGGTAAGTCACCAACACACCCCTGTAAAACAACCCCTCCTGGGGCATTTAACGTGAACAGTACACGTGAGCTCCAATTTCACATCTTTTAATTTCCATTCTCGGGTTTTCAAACAAATACAGCATGAGCTCAGTAGATCCAGTTAGACAAGAATATGATGTTAAAGAAAAACTCAGAGTCCAATATATTAAGCATACTTATTTACTTAATCTATACAGAATTGAGTAGATAAAATTTCAGATTCACATTAGTGAAAAATCTCTACAAAATGTTTTTGAAAAGCAAAACAAAGACTGCCTGTTCATTTATCATTTTTTCCTCATGAAAGCAGACATGGGTTGTAAAAATAAAGCAGTGTGTTTAGCACAAACTAGATTTCTGCATCACTTTTTTCACAGTTATTTCCATCTACAGTCCAAAGAGGTAGATTTTCTGCAACACCTGAGAATTGAACTGTAACGTAACCAGGTGTAGGTGTAATGAAAGGAAGGACAGAACGTTAGATACAGCCCTAACTCGCTCGTGTACGTGGACACATCATTGGGTCTCGCATCACGGGGAATTCACCTTGCTTTGCAGCTTAATCGTGGTGAAACTGTCCATCAGGCCCCAGGGTCCTGACCACCAGACACACGCGTTTCAGGCTGCATCAGTTGGCAGCCCCGATTCAACAGTTTGTGGGAGTGGAAGAAAGGCGTTCGTAGGAGCTTGCTTACACAAACCCTACGGGAGCCGAGGTGGCTGCAGCCTGGCAGTGCAGTAGCCTGCTGTGTGGCAGATCAGTGGGAGGGCTGAGCTCATCCCTTCACAGAAATACGTACGCTTTCTTTTAAAACAACACTAAGCAATGCATGGAAAGGTACTGACTGGTTTCAGGAGGCAAAGCAGAGCTCCACTTGGCCAAATGAAAAGTTGGTGTGATATGGGAAGGGCAGGGGTAGGAAAAAGATATCCCCGTTTTAAAAGCCTTTCACTTGGGGCACTCCGCTTCGCTCACAAATTAAGTAGGTAACAAATATTTATATTGCTGCTCTATACATCTGTCTCTAAAAGCCCTTGGAATTATTCTTGCAGCAGGGTCCCAAATGCACTCTCGCCTCCATATGGAACAAGCACTATAGAAACAATCGTTAAAAGGTACAAATGTCCAAATAACAAACCATAAAAATAGAAAACTGCAAGTCCTACCTTGCCGAGGGTATGATGCATCACATACAAAGTTTTTCACTTTCCCTCAGGAAAATTATTTCACGCTTAGTGTCCGCTGAAAACCAGTTCTTGCAGCAACTATTTTCTAAACGCTTGGATTGTATAAAGCAAGTCATTGGAGTTACGAGCCTGAAGTGCTTCTCTCCAGCATTTTCAGGCCACACGGTTGGCATGATTCACATTTCAAAGCTCTGAGTCCAACCTGACCGCGCACCGCTGCCTTCTGTCATTCCCGCGCTGTGCTTGGGCCACGAACACCAAACCTGCACAAACCTCGGGGGAAAGTGGCCAGCCTCCCGTTTGCTCCACTGTTCACAAAATGTCAGTTTCACACAGTTCCTCTCAGTGGTACGAGCTACAACACATTTATCAGGCCTTACATAACCTTACTCTCTTTAAGAGACAGCTACATTATTTCAATGTACATCACTACAGGAAAAGGATCAGGAGCTCAGTGCAGCCCGAACATTCAAGTAATTTAGCCACTAAACTGTTAAGGGCAACGAGGGTGGGAAGCTCATTGAGAGATGTGCTTGATCCAGAAACCCCCTCCCGAGTAAGTGCAAAGAACGTTAAGTACCAGAAAAGGCTACACGTTTCCATACTCCTTAAAATGACAGCAACCAAAACTAGAAAGTAAATACATGTGAACTAAAGTTAA
>WBMW01006229.1:138679-159799 GCA_013396635.1 Penelope pileata | reverse complement strand
AAAAAAAAAAGTTGGTCCTAGTTTCTCTCAGAAAAGTCAAAATATTTTTTTAAAAGGAAAAGCCTATACAGCTTCAGCTCAACAAGGGAGCTTTGCTTGTGGTCTGTGTGACAACCTGAAGCACCACCTTCGCCAGATAACTGAGCTGGGAAGGCACTCCACCAACTGGCCCAGCCCTAAGGCTGAGCATGCAAGATGCTCCACGTCCACTCCAGGAAAAGCATTTGAATCCACACGGTCAGCGACAACCAGTACGTGCCTACATACAGTGCACACTGTATGTATGCTATAAAAAAAAACAAAAAAAAAAAAAACAAAAAAAACCCTATATGCTAAAGATTTGTGTCTTCTATACTTCAGGCAGTAAACGTTTTTTCCCAGCCCTTCTGCTAATTCACAGAGAAGTGCCTTGGCAACACTGGATTTCTCTAGGCAGCACGATCGCGTTGCGGACACACTGCAGCGAAGAGGGGAGGAATGAGACCCGCTGCTGTGGAACAGGATTCCCAACTGCAAAATTCCACTCCGTCACGCTGCTGCACATTTTCTCGCACATGGAAATTTACCGCGTTCACAGGTAGGGCAAGCAGTCCAAAAGAACCTTCACAACACAACCCTGAGAAGTCTGAACAAAAGTCGTACACCCTGTTTCACCAGCTGCAAATTAACATGTTTCAAAGTTGTTTTTTTTCCATACCACCAAGTATATAAAACCCCTTTCACGTGCATCTTACCGTATTCTGGACCTTTTTCATTCAGATGTCTGAAAACATACTAGGGGGGAAAGCTGACACTCTTACTGGCCATTAGACATCCTCGTATAGATAAATTTGTGAAAAAAATGGTAATCTTCAGTATATTGAGCGACAACTCAACAAACAAAACCAGAATGCTGCTCTTCAAATCAAAGAGGTGACACCTTGTCACTATTTCCCCCTAACGATGTTGTACCTGCACACAGTCTTCAGGGACAGTGATTTGTGTTGTGGGGAGGAAATGCACATGCATCCTTTTATGGAAAAATATTTTCTTTTAAAAAATGAGGCAGATGTGCAACACAGTTGTGGAAAATTTATAGTTTAAGCTATTCAAAGCTGCTATGCAGCTTCCTGTACCACATAAGTCCAGTAGTTCTAAGAAAATACAGATATGGTAGAAAAAGTAAGAAAATTTTCACCACAAAACCAATAGTTACCACCAACAGAGAAAGTTATACACAAAATATATCTCTCAATACAGTGTTTACACTTCATTTTAGTCTACAGACTCAGTGCCAGGAACAGGACTTGTCGAGACAGTCTTTTCGGAAGGACTTGCCGCGTGTGACTGAGCGCTGGGCTGGATTCCTGGTTCCGTGTCGGTGGGACTTTCCAGCTCCTCGTGGGAATTGAGCGTGCAGGACTGCAGCACCTGCACAGCCAGATCCACATCCGCTTCTCTGAGAGAAACTTGCTCCTTAAGGACCTCCACCTTCTCGTTCAACTCGTTCCTTTCTGTCTGAAGGGCCCTGCACAGCTTCTCCAAACGCTCCAGTTTTATCTGAAAGCCCTTGTATTCTTTATCTCTTACTGTTTTCTGAGGGACAGAAAACAAACAGAAGTCTTATGACGCAACCGATTATTACTATTTTTGTAATCAGTGGAACAAATCACCGTTATTTAATCCTAAAACCTGTTAATTCACCCAGCAGGTCAAATCCTAGCTGAGAATGGCTGACACTGCCCTTCAGATGGGTCGTCTGAGAACAGCAACAGAAAATGAGCAAGGAGAACTACGTGGCGTAATGCTATGAGCTGAGTATCAGCTACGGTGCTGACATCAAGTTCATGGAGCTATCAGTCAACCCAGATACTGGCAACAGTCAGGGAAACAGGGGAATGTAAGGGGGAAATCTACAATTCAGCAGTAGAGCCCAGGTCAGCAGGCGCCATATTCATGGCTCTCCTATCAGCTCCTTAAAAGGGCAGAGGAAGATGAACAGTGCTAAGGCAGAACCTACACAACAATCAGGGATACCCGAGCACAGTTGAGCAAGATCACACGTAACACATTTAACTGGAAATCAGGAAGTACAGGAGAACTACTCACAACTGTTTGCTTATGGCCTGTGTGAACACATGGCTCCCTCTCTTGCTGGACTGCCGTTTGGTAATGACATCTCATGACAGCAATGTAGGAAAACAAATGATTCCTTACTCATGGGACATTTCCTTCAGGTGGGCCTTACATATTACTGCAGCACTGACTGAACTTTGTTCAGCTTATTAAAATACTGTCACTTCAGTCAACTTGCATGATGACATCACGGGCAGTATCCAACCACTTGCGGGCAAGGTGGGCGGAAGTGAGCAAGGAAAGATTAAGCGTTGGCTTTTTGGTGTCATGACAAGTTATTATCTAAATCCCAACTCATTTTCTCAAGGCAGAAGAGTACCACTACACAAGAGAAAACTCAGGAGATGGTCCAAGAGGCAGCCACAGCCTCTTTTAATTATCTGATATGGAAAGGTATTAGTAAGCTCTCCAGAAGGCAGCCTCTCCTGCAGCCCTGTAGCTGCTTAAGAGACACAAATAATTAATTACCTCTTCAGCCATTTGCAGAAGAGCCTTGTTGTTGTTTTCCCATTTTGTACGCCACACTATAGTTTCTTTTTCCAGTTTTTTGATCTTCTTTGTCATCTGCAAAGTAATAGAAGACTCAATTTTGCGGCTTTCTTTGCAACATGGATAGGTATACATTAATAATTTGACTTTTTGTGATGTTACTTTCGAAGACCAGTTTGAAGAAATTATTTCATAGAAAAGTCTTTCTGCACAGAAGTAACCCCACAAGCACTGAGCCTGCTTTGAAAGAAAACACGACTGATTCCTAAAAGGAACAGATTACCGACCTTCAAGAGCAACTAACAAAATTCTCCAGTAAAAAGTTTTAAAACACAAGCACGGCAGACCAAACACACACGTATGCCTTTGATAACCTCACCACAGAACAAAATTACACATTTCTCCTCCATGATACAACAAATCCTTATTTCCTATTTGAAGATCCACATTAAGGCTCAAAATAACGCATGCATTTTCAGCAGGCAAATGCTGTTCTAAGATCCAGAAAAGGCACGCTACTAACAGCGCACATTTTTATATTACTCTTTATGATGCTCTAAGCAATCCTATAAATACCTTCTCCATTTCTTGCCTGAAGGTTGTAAAGAGTTCATTGCTTTTTGCCATGGTAGTCTGGAATTCCTCAAATTTATCCATGTAAAGAGAAAGCTGTTGATAGAAGGGCAGGAACATTACTTTGAACAGTTGTACACAAACACAAAAATATTCATTAAGGTACAAGGGAAAACTAAATATAGAAGATGAAGAATTTTTTTTATTATTATTTGAATCTTTTTCATACTGTCCTGTACTTTTCATCTGAGGAGCAAGCAGAGCTTGTCTGAAAACATGCTTTTCAAATTATATAGGAGAGTGAGGGATGTTAATGTAACAGTAACATTGTATAGAAAAGGACACCGTGTTTAATAAATTGTTGCAAGTCACTTATTTAGTCATTACTACAAAGTTTGCTTCCCCACTGAAAATAAAACCACGAAAAGCTGTGAACTTCAATACAGAGGAAATTCAGCACACAGTAAGTGAAATTAAGCTTAGCACAGAGCTGCCTTTCCACTTTCACCAGCCAAAGCCAACAGCCAAGGCTGTGACAAAATAAACATCACTGAACCCAGAATTCAAGATACATATTCACAGCCTATGAAATCCAGCCAGCGCACAAAAATTATGGGAAGTGAATATCGACAAGGAATTCATTCAATATTGAGAAGCCCTCATTTAGTAAGTGAGGAGCATTAATATTCAGCTACAGAAAAATTTCAATGTCTGAAATCAATGTCTCAATGTCTGAATGGAGGCCAGTNCATCCTGGGCTGCATCAAGAGAAGCGTGGCCAGCAGGTCGAGGGAGGTGATTCTGCCCCTCTACTCTGCTCTCGTGAGACCTCACCTGGAGTATTGTGTCCAGTTCTGGGGCCCCCAACACAAGAAGGATGTGGAGCTGTTGGAGCGGGTCCAGAGGAGGGCCACGAGGATGATCAGAGGGCTGGAGCACCTCCCCTACGAGGACAGGCTGAGAGAGTTAGGACTCTTCAGCCTGGAGAAGAGAAGGCTGCGGGGGGACCTGATAGCAGCCTTCCAGTACCTGAAGGGGCCTACAGGAAAGCTGGGGAGGGGCTTTTTACAAGGATAGATAATGACAGAACAAGGGGTAATGGTTATAAACTGGAAGAGGGTAGATTTAGGCTGGATATAAGGAAGAAATTCTTCACTGTGAGGGTGGTGAGACACTGGAACAGGTTGCCCAGAGAAGTCATTGATGCCCCCTCCCTGGAAGTATTCAAAGCCAGGCTGGATGGGGCTTTGGGCAACCTGGTCTAGTGGGAGGTGTCCTTGCCCATGGCAGGGGGGTTGGAACAAGATGATCTCTAAGGTCCCTTCCAACCTGAACCATTCTATGATTCTATGATTTACTGCCATGCACCACAAGGTCAGTCACCAGGAACAGCAAAATACGTTCATTAGCATAATTTTCCCCAAAAGGTTTTAATATGAAGCATAAGCCTAAAAATAAATTATTACGAAGGTGTAATTTGATGTTCTGAGAACACAGAAGTTTGAAATGCTAAGGCCATTTACTAGAAACTTCTTATCTCAGGAGTAAGAACTGAGATAACCGATTACATCAGGGGTTGCACAACAATAAAATTCAGGGCACACATACTGTATTTTCCTCAGAAAAGAGGAGGAAAATTCATAAAAAGAAATGTGTCTAACTTGTGACCTGTGGGTCATGACTGTCCCCTTTATTGTGAGTGAACTTCCTAGCTCATCTAATTCTACAAAAAGATCTGCAGGCCACAGGAAACCACAAATATACACTGTTACTATAAAAAGCAGAAAAAATGAAATGGATGAAGGCAGCAGCGGGATTTTAAATAGAAGGTAACTTATCTGCAGATAAAACAAAATACTATGTGTGGAAGAAAACTATTTGGGACAAACAGCAAAAATACATGAATGCCCAGATCCCTCCAAAGAAGTCCAGTGCTAGTGGAGACGTGCATGTATGACTACTTTTGAGTGGATCAGATGACCTTAGAGGTCCTTTCCAACCTTAACGATTCTATGATGCACTTTAAATATAACTGCTTGGACAGCTTGGAAAAGAATGAGGTAGATTATGAAAAAAAGGGCATGAGACAGCTTGCAAGGCGACTCGGTACAAAACTCAGAACTGAAGCAGTAAGAGGCCTACGGTGCAAGGTCTGGCTGCTGCTTCTCCGATGTTACAATGTCAGCTTAACCTACACCTTCCCTTGGCTTTACAGGCTGAGCTCAAACGTGGCCAATGACTGCAGGTGATCCAGAACAGCAGCACAAAAACTGTAGACTCACTCCACTCTCAGAGAGAATTTGGCCGTAGCATTTACAGCAAGAAAACAATTTGCAGACAGCATTTTCTGCAGACACTCAGCTTTAGGTTACAAAATCTGAAGTACTCTAAGGATAAACAAAATACTTCTTGCTTCCATTGCCCCACAACAGAATGGGACGGAAAAAGAACAAATTTTAAAACCTGGATGGGTAAAAGTCCACACCCAACTCTCTTTATATAGAGCCACAAGGGTCCCTCTGGTCCTGAAAAGCTACAGAAATGATAAAATACCTTTGGAAGAGAGAAGAACAGCTTTAAAGTAGGCAAGGAATGGTAAATAAGTAACCACAATGAACAGATTCTATTCTAATATTACTGTCATTCATTTAAAAGGATCCCAACACCAGCAATTTGTTCAGCATCTTTCAGTTCAGAGTACTCTCCAAAGGTATTAAGCAGCAATTACTAAACATCCAGACTCCACAATTTATACTTCATAACATGCTACTGAGGATTTACCTCACGAAAATAAAACTTAAGATTTAATTAAAAACACCAAGAACTTTTCACAAAAAATATATTGTAGCTGATGAATAAGATTTTTTTTTTTCCCCACCAGTTGTGTTGCCTTTCACTACGGTCACACATCTCTTGATATTTTCATTTTGAAAAAACTGTTCTTGAAGAGCATTCCATTTAAAAAAAAATAAAAAATACCTGCTGCTTCAGCTGGGCTTCCTGTTGCTTCATCTGTTCACATTTGTGTCTGGACTCAGTAGCTTCTTTTAGCAGCTACAAAAAAAAAAAGAGAAAAAAGCACATAAGAAAATACTCATAAGAATGGCTTAAAGAACTTTACGATGGAAGTGAACAAAGGTTAATACCATCTAAGGGCCATTCAACCATGTTTCTTCACATGTGTATTTGTTTTGGTTTTGGTTGTTGGTTTTTTTTGTTTTTTTTTTTCCAAATTATCACCATACCTTAAAATGTACACACTATTTAAAGCATGTGCTAGCATACAGAAACTATTTTACTGAGACTTTTTTTAGTTAATAGCACGATTCAATTTCTGTTTCTATTTTGGTAGCAAGTTTGATCTGCTAAAATTATACAAGGCCTTCATTAATGACCTATATGTAACTTATAGCTGCTTTGTAACTTCTGTAATTTATTTTCAACCCCCGCTTCTCCAGCCATTAATGTTACCTTTACAGATTAGTTCAAACCAATTTTGCTTCAATTTGAGACCACTTTGCAGATTGAATTCATTTTCATGGCCTCAGGATTCCAATTTTATTTTATTTTTTAAATAACATATACAGTCTAACCCTGGATAATCACTGTAAGATCACCTAGGCAAAAGCCTTGCTTTTCCTCTGAGTTACAGCTCCACTAAAAAAAAGAACAGCAACAAAACCACAAACTTGTAAGACTTATTTTTAATTGAAAGCTAACTTCTTGAGAGACCGCTGAGTACCAACATCGAAAGAAAACACCAGGCATCATTCTGGGGGACAGACAGCTCACACAAGCATACATTTTATTCTGCTTTTGTTATGTCCTATGGCATAAAAACAGAAGTTACAACCACGTGACAGCAAGGAAATACCTTTGGTGTTTCAGCCCAAAACATCATGCAACCTAAGAAAACTCCAAATGACATCAAGCACATTTACTGAGCAAATGCAAATTGCAACACTACTTGCCTGTGTACATGGACAATAATATTGTATGCATCATACAAACAAAACTCATATCTCAGTCTTGTATTTTGAAAGTAAGGGTTTTTTTTGTTTTTTTTTTTAAACATCATTTCCCTCACTGTAATGTCTGTTGTATTTGCTTTAAATCATGAGAAGTCTATTTCGGTGGGTTGATATTTCTCTTCTAACATATACAGAATTCACTTACAAACTCCCTTTCTCGCTGGTGTTTCTCCTCTGCTTCTTTAATGAGTTGGGTAGTTTGCTGGAGTTTGGCATCCACGAGTTGCTGCTGCAGTTCTTTATGCTTGAACACTTTATCAATATGCTAAAGGAAAAAATTGTATTAGTCAAAGATAAAACAGCACACAGGTATACGTGTGTAATAAAGGTATTCA
This sequence comes from Penelope pileata, assembly GCA_013396635.1. Taxonomy (NCBI): domain Eukaryota; kingdom Metazoa; phylum Chordata; class Aves; order Galliformes; family Cracidae; genus Penelope; species Penelope pileata. The sequence goes on along the minus strand of WBMW01006229.1, from coordinate 152,256 downwards.
CGTATATGGGGGAGAAACAGTCTTGAGAAGTTCTATGCAAAGGGGAAAGCAGCAAAAGACTGTTTGATATGCTTTTCCCCTCCATCCCTTATAACGACACCTTTTTTGTCTTTTACAGAAACCTAATTTAGAAGTATCCTTTATTGTTGTTAGAATACTGCCAATCAGTTTGAACCAGATGTTTTCAGATATGCTATAGCAAGTAGTCTGTTCTTTCTTTTAAAGCTGGTGTGTATCCATCTCTAACCCTTAAATTACTTTGAACATTTCTTCTACAAGCTCTAGTCCCAATAAACTAAAAAAAAAAAAAAAAAAAGCTCAAAACAAGCAAGGTTTGCAAACAGATTGGGCTGATGGAACTCCACAAAACACCGAACTGTCTTAACACTGTCTGAATTCCAAACAAAGTTGCACAAGGCAACCTGCTACTTTTGCCTTCCCCAAATTATCTCATATACACAAATATTCCATGATCACAGAAGACCAGGAACTAGAGCCTACATCCAACATTCTCACTGATCCAGATTAAAAAAGAAAAAAAAAAAGCCATGTATGCCAACTAAGAACTAATGCTGTTGGTTTTCTGTTGTTTTGTTTTGCTGTTCCCCCCTCTCCCCCCACCAGCTGTAGAACCTCTTGAAACTTAGTTCACTCATCAACAAGAGCTGGCCAGCCCTGACTCTTCACACTCCTGTGACTTAGACTGGTTAGTTCACGTGCTGCTTGCAATTAAAGCTAGCCCAGCCCTAAAGTACAGTCATTTCCAAAACTCCAGTCCAAGTATATTCTTAAGGCACAATAGCTTAAGATGATTCAATGCCAACAAGAGCTACAAAGTAGCTTGTCACAAAAAAAATCTTTATGAACCAAAACAAGTAAGATAGAGAACAGCTGTTGTTTCCTCTCACAATATAATATGAAATTATGCTCTTGAAGAATTTAAAATATTTATGCATATTCATGTTGAAAATAACCTTTGGAAGCCATTTAGTCCAAATGCCCATTCAAACCAGGGACAACTTCAAAGCGATCAGGTTGTTCTGAACACTTTCGAGGACAAAGTTTCCACAGCCTCCAGACAATGTATTTATATCAGGAGACTTTCACTGTGGAAGATTGTTTTGTAGTCACTTTGACTACAGAGACGCATGACGACAGAAACAGCAGATAGTGAGCCAAACAACTGCATCGTTTTTCAGGGTGGTAAAGAGTATTTTAAATCATAGATATGATGAGTGCGAAGTACTAGGCTTTTGTCTCCCTTGAAATAATTATGGAATCCTTATAGTGAAGGAACTAGCAGAATCCTGAAGCATAACGTAAGTACCTCTTCTCGCAAGGCATACTGCTCAATGAGCTTCTTCAGTTTTTCCCCCAGCTCGATGTTTTCCTGACGTAGCTTGGCATTATGTATATCGTGCTGTTCCAGTTGAGCCTGAATTTCATTCAGAGTGATCTGGAAGTGTGCAGTTGCTTCTTTTCGCCTCTCCTCCTCTTCACGCGCTTGCTGCATGTTTTCTTCCTTTTATGAGAAATTACAAGAAAGTGTTCAAGCCAGATCACGTGCCTTTTCCATACTTCTTAGTCAGAAACAATGATAGCAATTCATTTCTGTAGAGTTTCAAGTTCTAAAATGCTACAGTTAACGTAAGCTGCAATTGCAACATTATACCTATGAAGCATTTGCAAGTTCCAAAGCTTTTAAGACTATCTTGTTCCTACTACTCCTACTGGCATTTCGAGATACTTGATGAATACCTTTGCAAGCATAAGAATTACCCAGATGTTAAAAACAGAATTGACACTATAATGCAGTTTCCTACACTGACTTACAGAGAAGAATCTCACAGCACTTCCATTTCCCTCCTAGCAACTGTGCTCTGACACAATTAAGCCTTTTTTTCCCTGACACGTTGCCATTTCACGCTGCTATTTCACTTGTGCTATTTTTTCAGCAGTCATCAGTACTGCTCCCAGAAATAAATACAGCAAGACCACACACTGCAAGTAATGTGACCAATCAACCAGTCTGAGGGAAATGTTTTAGCCAGCTGAACTATCCTCATATTCTTTACCTTAAAAATCAGGTGTGCTTATGCATATGGTACTTATCTACAGATGTTTGTAATACAGACAGGGGACAAAGCAGTAAGCAAAAAGCAGCAGGCTTGATTTTAAGCAACAGTCAATAAAAGGGGTTTCCACCACCACCCCCAGCACCAAAATTTATGTCAATAAACTAACCTTTAAAGTCTTGTTATGACGCTGAAGTTCCCGACAGAGAGATTCCAGTTTGCTACGTGCCAAAATGGCCTTGCTATGCTCACTCTGCAAGTGGACTTTCTCCTTCACAACTTGTGCTTGCTTTTTCTGCAGTATCTTCATCTGCTTTTGAACATTCCGGCTCTCTTCCAACTAACATTAGAGAGTATATTATTTATAAGATAAATATAGCCAAGACTATCTTCATGCATCTACACAAGCAGACTGAACATTTAAACATTTCAGACAAAAGCAAAGAAATCAAATAATTTCATTATTTGACTCCCTACCACTGATCATAAGAAGAAACACCCCGCATCCTACAATTCTAAATACGTAAGGACAGAGGAAAATACACGTGTTCCAACTTGACAGACATTTGCCATTGAAGAACAGGGACCACAGACCTGTTGACCATGGGCTATCAGCTCGTATTCAGCCACAGAGGGAGAGCTAGCCCTGAGAAGGGAGGACGTAGCAGATACAATTCAAAGCACTGAGACTGGCATTTCAGCAAGCCACAGTTCTTTCCACTCACTTATCTGCAAGTTACACACAATCGTTTATCCAGCAGGTCTTGTTTTTACAATCAAAAAGAAAAAACCACAAAACTGCGTACAAAGTTCTTGCCAGCAGGAGTTCCTACTGAAGCAAGCAGTAGTTGATAACATTTTGCACAGTGCTAAGTTACTTCAGAAAGGAACAGATACAGCCAGCAGCCCTGACACAAATCAAATATTATTAAAGCTGCACAGCCCAGGCTTTGATGACTTGAGAGATCTGTAGTCTCAACCATTTGAAACAAACTTTTGAATCCACTTCCTTCATACTATTTAGTTGGTAGCGGACAGTGCCAAACTTTGTATCACTGCAGACTTCAAAATCTATTCTATGAACATCCCCTGAATGGAAGAGTTCTTTGCAATGATACCTAGTCCAGAGCAAGATCCATTGCATTTGATTTTTGGGCTCCCCAAGAAACCACCTTATTTAGAGTGTGATCTATTGCAAAGGTTATAACAACGTTAAGTGTAATACTGCTCCTTTATTAGATAGTGTGCTTCAGCCTCAGGACACTGCAGGAAAAGAAGGCTGGCAACCAGGAACATCACTGTGACAGAATACAGTGATGGTTTTCTGAAAGAGCTCAAAATAATGCTACAGCACAGAAGAAAGAATAAAGTTAAGGACCTCCATGACAACAGCGAATCAAATTTATATTTCATCCAGTTTGGAGTAAAGTAATCTTAAGGAAATATTTTGTTACAGAAATATAAAAACATTTTCTTGGGTGGCCGGAAAAAGCACTTCAAGTGGCTGTACTGTCTGCACACCTATGAAACTTCAGGCCTGCAAAAGTATGCCAGTTTGAGACATATCACCAAGGAAGTAAACCTTCCTGCATCACAAACTGATCTTCTGATAGATTCCAAAATAGGAAAAAAAAATTGTGGAAGATCTTTTGCCAGGAGAGTGGCATTCCTACCTTTATTGTAAAGTCCTTTTCATGAGACACCACTGAAAAACCTGACAGTGGGCTTTAAAGATGATGAATCTTTAAAAAAAGAAAACAAGCATTGTAGGTGCACTGTCATAAACGGTTCAAACCTCTGCTGGCATTAAATCTGACACCTCTGCCAGTGGTTCACCACCATGATCATGAAGGGAAGAATGTACCTTAAAAGGAGCACAACCAGATCGAACTGAACCTGAAGGAAAGAGCACCACTAACGCTACGCTACTGTTACACTTGCAGGAGCTCCCACCCAACTTCCCAGCAGTTCTGAGCATCATGGGGAGAGCAACTGGTTTTCTGGGATGGTGATTCTAACAATAGAATATGGATCCTCTCCTGGAAGGGAAAAAAATCATGACGTGAACAGGTCTCTCCTGCTTGCCAAGCTTCTTGAAGGAAATGACTATTCATTTAGCCTAGCAGTTCCTCAACTGGTTTGAAGTCTTTCCTTCAACAAGAAAACTCAAAAAATGAAGATGGCGCAGACCTTTTTCCTCTTTGCAAAATTATGGAATTCATCCTACCCTAGCTCCTCATGTAGGCCATCCTCTGACCTGACATGGGAGCTGTTTGCTCAAATAGAAAAGGTACCACACGCACAAGCAATTGCTTGTAAGATCCGACTAGTTTACTGTATTTTCTCTCAATATCAAAGCTCACTTTTATGTGGACTCCCCATCCCCGAGTTGTACTAGGAACTGTCATTGTTCCTCATTTTTCTTAGAGAAGCTGTTGGGTTTGAAGGAAATTCACTCATGTGAACAAAAGCACATGTGAGAGCAGGAAAAACAAAGTGAAAAACATAGCAGACCTCCATGGAGGACTCAGGGTTTTTAAAAAAAAAAAAAAAAAAAAAACCAAAAAACCAACAGAAAACCCACCAAACAGAGCTAACCTAAGCATATTCTTATACAGTTATTATTGCCTCTGCAACTAAAAAGTCTGTGTACTAGCTCATTCTCAAAGCTCTGCAGACATCATTATTCTCAAAAGAAAAAATATTTCAGAAGGGTTAAGTCATGTTGTGCAGCCATTATGTTATCTCCAGAGACATTTCCATATGTGATACACCTGGCAACAGAAAGCAAGCCCCATGCTTTTTTGAGCTATTTGGTTACTTACTTTTACTTTCATTTTGTATCTACAAAAATGGTGGGAAAACACATACACAAATTATTTCCACTCTTGGCTGCCCCTGTCTCAAGGCGAACAAGTGAAGCATTTTCATCTCCAGATAGATTCTGAAATGTCGGCTAAGGAGCCAATTTTTCCATCAACTTATTTAGAGAATAAGTTGTCCTTTCCACTACTTATAGTGGGAATGCTCCCAATGATCAATAACTGATCACGTTTTACCTTTTTGGTCTGTTAATGACGAAATCCATATTTTTCTAATCAGTTACTTTGTATAATCACAAAGCACAAACGAAAAATCAAACAGATCTTTCCAACTCTACCCTCAGTCACTAATGAGTTAAGTATAACTGATTTCTTTCAAATCTCTATCAGAGTATGTTCTTTCCCTTTGTGCTAAAATGCATAAATTATACAATGCTAGCACAAAAGCACTGTCAACAGACATACGCTAGAAAAATACTTACTTCCAAAAGAAACTTTTAGCTTTTCTGTTAATCCTAATGTTATGCTTCAATACCAGGTTATCAAAAAATTATCATAATCTAATTCTTCTTTAGATTTAGGCAGTCATGTAGAAGTGAAAAGACTAGACACAAGTTTGGCTGAAGCAACATTCATAAGAAGCCTGTGTGTTCATTTCTGCTTTCCTCCCAACACTGTGAAACATTCAAAACCATTAACTGTCCTGTAGTAGAAGTTCTTGCATTCCACTGTTAATATTAACACATGAATAACTCTTGCTATCTTTACAAATTACTTACCAGATCAGCATACTTTTTGCACAAAGCTGCCAACTTTTCCTCTGGAGTGGAAAGCGTGTTCAAAGCTTGCATTAGTAATAGTACTTCTTTTCCTACAAAAATGAAAGGAAGACAGCCCTACTGAGAAAAAAAACGTACCAGAAAAGCAGCCTGTCTTTAGAAGTAAAATATAGAAGCTCGAGAAATTAAGATTTAAATTATTCTCTGGTTTGACAGCTGCATAATGGGAAGTCATCACAATAAGAATTGTTTGTCTTGGCTATATGCCTTTACACAGCTTGGATAGCAAAAGCTACTTTAATCTTAAAACCACCAAAATATTTTTGTTTTATGATTTATAATAGCAAAGAAAAAAACCAAAAGAATGAAATTTAAAAGTTTAAGTTTAGCTAATAAAGGATATTCACAGAAGTGCTTTTAATATGCCTTTGGAATTTGATTATCAGCAGTGACAGCACTGAAGACCGCAATCACAAATTTAAAAATTAATCCAACAACCAGGAAGTTAAAAAAGATTATTAGAAATGACTTAAAAAAAAAAAAAAAAAAACCAGCTGTAAAAACAGCAGTATCAGCAGCAGGACTCTTACATAAGCATTAAGAACTGCTTTTTCCTATGCAAAAGTATACATTCCAACCTAGTGATTCTATGTTTCTGTTGTCTTTAACAGAGTATTCTGAGAAGTTCTGGCTACAGAACAAGCACGAAACAGAACATACCTAAAGTTTTCTCTTTGTGCTTTTCGCTCTCTGGATCTTGTTGGCCATCAGGTGGATCAGTACGGGCTTCTTCTCTCCCAGGAGTCTCCTCCCGAGACTCCTGAGAGCAGCATGTGGACCCCAGGAGCTTTCTGTTCTTTGTGATACACTCAGTTCCTTCCAACGTGCCCGTGCTTTCCAGGCCATCACAGTTGGACTGTGTATGCTGCAATGCTGTATCAGACAATTCGTTGCTGTTCACCAGTTGATCCTGGTTATTCATTCCCGTCTCCTGGGATCCAGCTTCTTCCATTGCACCAACAACCAGCTTCAGTAGCGAAAGGAAAAGCAGAAATCAACAGTCAAGCACTGCATTTAAAATGAAAACCACCACTCCTATTTAGCACAGATTAAAAAAAAGGTAAAATTCCACTGTTATTCACGTTGATCAACGTGATACTTATTGTTGTGCATAAATAAATGGATACAGAATAAGCCTGAAGAGCAATGAAGAAAACGGCACAACAGCCTCAAATATTTATTTTTCTACTATGAAACGATTTCATTACCCCATTATTGCAAAAATATTTACACTCCAGAAATTAAAAGTTCACATGAAAATATGCTCTTGAAGTTCCAAAATGAATGCGATGTCATCTCAGTTGTTCTATCATCCAAACTTAAATGAAAACATTTCTCCACGGCAGTGCTTACAAGCATATCTCAAAACCAACACTCCGTATAGGAAATCTTGTGTACTGTACACAAAAAATGGATCCAGAAATCGAAACAAGGACATGTAACTAACAACAAATTCACTACACACCAGTTTCAGAGAACTGAAAGACATCAGCTTTAAAATAATTCAAGAACCACACCAGAAGAAAGGTGAAAAAAAATTTACCTACTGGAAAATCTAAGGAAATCCACAGAAATACATTTTTGCATTGTAAGAGCTTAACCTACGACTTCAATCAGAATGCCAGACACGACCGTCAGCTTGTGACTGGAGAAAACCTGTTCAACAAGAACGATAAACTGGACCAGGAGCACATGTGGTTTCAAAATGTTAAAATTCACATCCATGACATCATCCCCCCCAAATACAAATATTAGATGGCTCCAGATTTGAAGACCTTCTACCTATGATTGTTTTAAACAGTATTTCTGCCCAATGAAACGGAGCGGTCTTGAAAGATTTCTTAAATCCCAACACGTTTCATCATTTAACCAAGAGGTTAACCACCGCCAGATGCTTTAACACTGCAGGGGAACCTCCATATTCTGGAGCAGAATACATACAGAGACCACCACGCAGCCTAAGCAACACCAGACTCCTCCCTCGATCGCAAAAACAACATTCTCGCTCTCTACAAACATTTCAGACCGAAGAGAATTTCAAGGTTCTTTTGTTTTGTTTTCAACTACAGAGGTCAGGACTTGGATAACACTTGGAGGTGATCAGGTGTTGTTGCCTTTCCCTTGCAGTCCTACTTAACAGCGTGCATAGATGAAGTATGATGAGCAGAGCAGAATTCACTGTCCTGCCAAAGTAAGGCGATTATTCCCTTTGATTTATTCTCAGTGAGCTCAACGTACATTTCCTTAAAAAGTTTCAGCTTGAGTAGTTGCAGAAGCAGGGCTTGTTTATGTGCAGGGCGATGCTGTTTAAGCGCAAGCTAATTTCCAATTATATTTTACTATTAAAAATGTGTTAATGCCTACAACCAGGAGTTCACACTGGCTCGTATATTCTGCAAGGATGGACCATTTTCCTCTTCAAAAGGAATTAGCCAACATCAAAGGAAGACAGCCAACACTAACAATATACTTTGAGATACAGTTCCAACTCCCATTTTCTTTAGCAGGCTTGGAAGTTATTTAAAATCCTTGAACATGCATTATTATTGAAAAAAATATATACATGAGAGCTTACTTGTTCTCCGCAGTCAAAGCAAGTCTCCTGCTTTAGACCTTATCTCAAGGCAGACTCAGCCTTGTGAAGATGGAATTAAAGCACTACATTCCAGGAAGGACAATAAGTTCTGTAAATGCAAATAACTCATGCAGACATTAAGAAGCAACTTGTGACCTATCAAGGAAGATTTTCACTCTGCGCTGCCCTTTACCAGTGCTGAAATGATGCACCTGCTTTATGGACAAACACACCCTGGTTTTATCTTTCTCCAGTCATGCTGGACAACGTACTCGATGAACATTCCTAGAGCTAACATGGTGACGGAATTGCTGTGACAAATAACCAATCCCTACATGTAATGGTTGATTTCTTCTTAGAGCTGTAAAACACATCCTTTCCTTAGATTGTCTCAAGCTGTGGGACTTCCTTGGGCAGGGGAAAGGCTCACCACTCCAAGTTCAGCAAATGGGCTGTACAGTTTTCCTATCTTGTCCTGCTCAAGGAAGAAGCTCTCATTTAAACTTCGTGAAATGAACTCTGTACTAATGGCTGAAAACACAGCACGAGTTTTCCTCTACAAAACACCATTCATCCAGAAGCTGAACGCAGAGTGCTGTAGGGCTCACATTACATTGGCAAAACATGAAAGATCAGAGGTATCTGAACATGACGTGAAACTTCATGCAGGAAGACAACTTCTAGTTCAGATTCTTGAAGCCTCAGAAGCCTGGCAAAGGTAGGGAAACCCGGTCTGAATCTCAAAGCTTCTGGTTCGAGACAGCATTTCCAGAGTTTCTGAAATTCAGGAACAGAGTCAGGGCTGTCTTTCAGCCCAGAATGGCCAGGCACTCTGACAAGCAGCTGGGGAGGCCCAGCCGGCTGCAGTTACACGCTGAGCAGCAGCAGCAGCACCCTTGCAATCATTTCTCATTCCCCTCTTCAACACTGTTGTCCTGGCGGCATCGTTTGTGCAACTTACAACAAAGTGTACAGCCCCATCAGTGCCTCAGCCCTGCTCACTGCACAGCAATAGGCCATTCTGCCAACTGCACAGAGCAATAGCTGGAAACACGCCAAAATGCGAGAGAGGCTAAAAAAAGGTCGGCCTGATTGCAGCCAGAGCATGAGGAGCTAAGCCAAAAATACCTTATCCGGACCACAGATGCACAGGTAACACGGCCTCCTGCAGTTCTGGAGCACCACCAGCAAGAAGGAGCCCACAAGAAGCACTGCTGCAAAATTGAAACGACCCAAAGGCTTTCGCTGGCTATTTTCCATCTGTGAAAATTCTTCCCTTTTTGGGGAAAAATGAACAGCTTCTGGCAAGGGCATAGATGTGGTCAGTGACTGAGAAACACCCACTCCACAACAAACCGCCACGGTACCTTAAGTATCTGTCACTTCAGAGCTGGCAATTAGTATGCGTGTTCCAAAGCATCTGGCAGCGCCGCTGAGCCAACACCACCACCTCATTAATTCAGCAGAGCTTTTTGTAGAAGTCAAATTAGGTGTCAGCCCAATTCCTTACTGACAATAATAATTTCTTAACTCAATTATTTCTCGACTCTGAGAGTCTATCCTCGATGAAAAAACCCACAGAGATTTTCAGACCATCAGATTCATTCTCCAAAGCCCAGCAGAGAAGGCAGAAGTCACCCACCAGAACAGCCAACTGAAGATCAAGGCTTGTGTGCACGTGTCATGCACACTGCCAACATGGTTGAAAATAACAGCAGCAGTGGAAAACAACAACTACTGAACTTTTCAACCATCTTGTGGTTTCCCAGACTTCCAGTGGATATGGAACAAATCTAAACTTACTGACAAGCAAGCCTTGTCCCTCCAAAACTGAAGAACAACACGGCAGTAGACCATTTGGTATTAATATTCAACTTTCTTGTCTTAAGTATAATTAGGAATTGGTGACCATGGGCTAGACTACTGGAGTTAGAGAAGGAGTTCTACCAGCAGCAAGAACAACTTGACTGATTACATCCAAGAGTAACTTAAAAAGAAGTTCAATCCCATCAAACGTCATCCATAAATTCTAGCAGAACTGAGAGCAGTGGGACAACATACTGAAACCCTAATGCATTTAACCTGAATTAGAAAGTGTTTATTTTTCATTTTAAGCACTGAGAAGTCTACTATTGCCTGCCAGGTGCCACAAACACTAACAGCTAGATGGCTTCCTGATAATGATGAACAAAATTTTCTACGTTAGTGTTACAAGCAGTCACTTGAAATCATGGGTGTCCAACCACTTGGCTTGCCTGGGCTGCGCTGAGTGAAGAGGAATCGTCTTGGGCGGCACATAAAATACGTAATATAGTTAATTTATATTGATGTAAGTAACAAAGAGGTTTTTTTAATATTTATTAAGACACTAAAAAAAGAAAGCAACAAAAACGTAAGACAAGCAGGCTGGACACATATGCTTTAGGTCTCGAAAGCATAACCAGAAGCAGCCTTCTTAAACTTTGCCCTGAAGACACCAGCTACAGACAATTTCAGATTTGGTTTGTAGCAATCTTCAACTTGAAGCACAGCAATAACGTCACGTTGAGAATGTTATGGACTAAACTGTATCAGCACCACTGAAGCTGTCCCTCTTGCTGAGATAACGGACAGAACAACCCAAACTAGCACCCTTTCTCCCCCCAGATACATGCTAATCAGGCAAGTGAACTTCTCAGTCAAACATTCCAGCCAGAACAGAGCACTTCCAACAGCACATTGTATAATAGCGCTGATTCAGTACTGACCATATAAAAACAAAACAAAGCCACCCCACCGCAAACCAACTACTGAAACCTCCACTACATTTTTCAGCTGCTCCCACGGTCGCTCAGGTTCCAGGCAGCTTCCAAACAGAGATAATGACAGGTGGCTTAAAATCTGACAGGCCAGAGTAAGGCTGTAACATACCTAGAAAGATTTTCAGGAAGAGCAGAACACCTTGCACAGGATGTGACACTTCATACTGTAAGCACTCACCAGTACGTCAAGCTCTACCCTTACAAAATAGGGTAGTTGCTATATAATAGCTGCATTCACAGCTGCTTACAAGACACTGCCATTTCTGAGTAACCACATCTTTAAACCAAAGATGGGGCCAAATGGCTTGTGGATGCCTGTAGGAAAATGACTGGTAACATCACACCTGCTCCAAACCCCCAAAGCCTTAGGTCAGCAGCCTGCCTTGTTCTCTCAGCTCGTGCCTTGACCCAGCAGGCGCAAATCAGAAAGTCTCCAGCCTGCTTCACACACAGAAGATGAGAGCACAGAGACACATACTCCATTTATGAGACTTCCTATGGTCACAAGGGCTGAAGCCTAAGTTACTCTATGTCAAGTGCTGCTTCAGCAACATTGCCTACACAAGAACACCCAGAGTCTGCCCTACCACGGTAAAACATAACGTGAACAGACCTTGTCTGTTCCACTACCTACAAGGTCTGGAACATACAGTTCTACCTAAAAATACGCTGCATATAGTGTTGATTCTACGCATACTGGAGGACCCATACTTTGTATCTCTGTACCTCCTAGTAAGAGAGGTCACAACTAGCAGCCACCACAACTTCCTGTTTCTCCTAAACATTAGCAAATCACCCTGAGAAATTAAACAACCTGTTGGCATTTCCTGCATGGAAATGCAGGAAATGTTCCCCACTGCTGTGGGGAACAGCAGTGGCTGGTCTGCACTGTGAAGAGGTTTTTACAGTCTCAGCCTTCAGAGCTGTCAATGTTTTCCAAAAACATCCCAGAAGCTTTAGGAAGAACAAGCACACAACTGACCAATGACACAGAAATCCTGTGCCACCAAGGATGTCACTTCAACCTAAGTCTTTACAGAGCAGAACAAACGTTAGGCTTCTGGCATCCCAGCGATTTCCTTTGACTTGCTAACACAAGAAAACTAGGTTTGAACATACATGTAATAGACTTTTCCTCAGTGTAGATACTCGAGACAACTTTGCTTAACATCACTGTGCTGAAAATCAGCTTCAAGTCACTCTTGTAACTTATTCATGACTTTTCCATACAGATTAGCCTTTTGGGATGCCATAAAATCAGAGCTTGAATTTTGGAGCAGGTGCGCCTTCACCTGTCTAGCAAGAATCACCCAGGTGCTGGTGTGGCCACAGGACCTGTTTATTGGGTTTGCTTCTCCATACCACACTTGTGCGTGCTGTGCTCGCTGACCTACATGACCACACAGCCTAATTACAGCTTTCTGAAACCCGGATGGCCTCTGAGGTGGCCTCCCCTCCAAGCTGAGATCTTGGCTGGGAGATCAGAACACCATTTCAGACAGGTACGTCACCCTGCCCTGTCATTACGCTGGAAGTGATGTTCTGTGCACTCCTTTATCTGCTTTCAAAGCATTGGGCTGAGGCCTCTTTGACATTGCTCATCATTAGCACTGTGAGGCCAGGCGTCGCAGCACAGCAGGGTGTCCAATACTGCTTGGACAACAACATTTTCTCTTTCCTAGAATCACAGAATCATTAGGTTGGAAAGGACCTCCAAGATCATCTAGTCCAACCATCCTCCTGCCACCGACATTTCCCACTAAGCTACTAAACCATATCCCGTAGAACCTCGTCCACACGTTTCTTGAACACCTCCAGGGACGGTGACTCCACCACCTCCCTGGGCAGCCTGTGCCAGTGCGTGACCACTCTTTCTGAGAAGTAGTTTTTCCTTATATCTGCCAAAAGCATCCTGCCATTAGCACTTGTGGCCTCACATTGGGGCCTTTAATGTTGGTTCGGACACATTTTCACAGAGCCCCTGCTTACAGTCATTACTTTGCTTGATGCCCTCCTCGCCCCTCTGGCATTCTCTCTCAGGGGCCTCACAAAAGAGGAGTCCCCTGCTTTCCGAAATGGAGCTGTTCTTTACCACAAACACCCGCTCAAGGAAGGAAGGGGTTGGATTTTTCTCTTTCCGCTCAGCACCCTGAAAGCACAGCGTTAGCAGAGCACATCAGCCTGCACTCCCTGCAGCTCCCGCAAACCCCTGGAGGCAGGCACCGCACGCCGGGCCAAAGCTCGGGGTGTGCTGACAGAGGGCCGGCAGCCGCCTGCAGCCGCCTGCAGCAGCACGGGGGGGCCGGCAGAGGCAGCCGGGACAGGCGTTAACTGCGACAACGCTTAACGGGGCGCGAAGCACTTCCCGCGGAGACGCTCCGCTTCCCCTTCCCCCCGAGCCCAGCGCTCCCCCCCCCCAGCAGTCGCTGGAAGGCGCGGGCCGCTGGGGGCCGCCCCCCCGGAGC
>WBMW01006229.1:37218-138247 GCA_013396635.1 Penelope pileata | reverse complement strand
ATGTTGGGATATGTAGTCCTGTTGGCGCTGTGGCCGCTGGAGGTGGCGGCGGCCGAGGCTGTCGCTCGCTGCGGGGCTCGGCAGCGGCTGCGGGCAGGCAGCTTTATCGCGGCCCCCGCCCCGTTCCCGGCGCTGCTCCGCCTCCCCCGTGGCTATTGGGGCTCCCACGGCGCCGTCACCGCCCCGAAGGGCAGCCGGGCGGCGCCGCTGCTGGCCTTCCCGTCAGCCGCGCGTTGCGCAAGGCAGCGCTGGAGTCCTGCGAGGCCGGGGGCACTGATCGTGGGCGCGGGGCGGCTGCGGCCAACCCAGCCGGGCAGGGGGGCTGTGGGCCCGGGAGCTCCGCTGGGGAGAGGGGGAGGCAGCCAGTAGTGGAAGGAAGAGTGAAGCTGCAGGGACAGTGAGTTGTGACACCTCCAGCTAGGTCAGGGTGCTCAGAGCCCTGTTCAGCCTGACCCTGGGTGTCTCGAGGGATGGGCACCCACCACCTCTCTGGGCAGCCTGTTCCAGTGCTTCACCACCCGTACTGTAACAAACTTCTTCCTTCTATCCAACCTAAATTTTCTGTCTTTAGTTCAAAACCATTTCCCCTTGTCCTGTCACCACAGACCCTGCTGAAGAGTCCGTCCCCCTCTTTCCTGTAGCCCCCCTTCAGATACTGACAGGCCGCTCTCAGCTCTCCCCGGAGCCTTCTCTTCCCCAGGCTGCACAGCCCCAGCTCTCTCAGCCTGTCCTCGCAGGGAGCTGTTCCATCCCTTGGGTCCCTTTTGTGTCCCTCGTCTGGACGCGCTCCAGCAGCTCCATGTCTCTCCCAGGTGCAAGACCTTGCTCTTGAACTTGTTGACCCTCATGAGGTTCTCCTGGGCTGTTGTGGGATAACTTAAACCCACAAAAAGACACAAGTTTTAAGTCCTTACATAGTTACTGGATAAAAACATCACTCCAAAATAATGGTCTTATGTTTTGACAGGCAGAAAGCTGGAACTTTAGGAAAATCAGGTGGTTGGTTTGTTGTTGTAGGTTTGTTTTTTGTTTGTATGTTTGGGGGGGATGGGTGTAGGATATAATTAAGCATCTGTATGTAAAAATCTTTAGTCATCAACTTTTAATATATTTTCAGGGTAGTCTGTTTTTACTAACTACACCCAAGCTACATGGTTATTACTGCACTTAAGAGCAATCCAACCTCCTGAGCTGGGCACACACAAGCAGCCTGTTTGACGCCTCTCCAATGTATTCCATTGCCTTCATTGCGTTGGGACTTCCAGGCAGGTGAAAAATGAGCTGCTTCAGCATTGGTTTAAACACATTGGTGAGAACACTATGGCGATAACTGGAACAAGATGTTTGAAAATCCTATCAATGGCCATTGGGAAACTGAAAAAGGTAGTTATTTCTTTTCTTACAGCATTCTTACAACATTTAGGACAGTGAGGGAACTGTTGAAATGCGGCACCAAATTTGGCTGTGTCTTTTGTCATGGTTACTCTCGCGACTGCTTTCATGGACGTTTTCAAGAGGCGATGGACTACTGGATTGTTCTTTGGAATACTTTCCGGTAACAAATAGAAACTGAAATCCTTCCAGTGTTACTTTTCACAAAATGACTGACCAAAAATGAAAACGGAGGAGGGATACAGAAGGAAAAAAACAACCAAATGAATCACTGCTCTTATACTCCACAGGATCCTAAAATTAAGTGGTGACAATTAGAGAAATTAACCTGGGGCCTTGTGTGTAGAATGCTGTAAACATGTGCTGGCTCAACATACAGCTCTAATTAAAAACACAAGCAGGATGTCAGGATGCGCGAGGGGTGGGATGAGGAGCAGCACAGAAAATTAAAACTGCATTTGTCAGCTGGGCGGTGCACTCTCCTATGTGCTTGTTGCTCGTGTCACACCTCCGCCCCTGAGCGAGGGCTCCAAAGCTCAACGAGCTCTAAGGGAAGCTGGCAAAAACCATCTGGGGCATAGGAATGCTCCTGTGTGACAAGAGCAAGAAGTCTGAAAGTGCTTGCTTGTGTCAGGAAAGCAACACATGGGACGATGGAAAGAAGCCAATCTCGGGATCTTCTGTTTTCCTTTTGTGGCACAGAGCTCAGTTAAATTAAAAAGTGGCACATTTAAAGCCAATAAAAAGATTTTTCCCCCTCATACATTAAGAAATTAATGACATCATGAAGTCAGGGACAAGACTGAAAAAGGAGCCAGATGTTTGTATTGGTAAGAACTATAGTTGGTTACAGGTGACCGCAAATGTTTTTTGAAAGAGCATACAGATGTTGTTCATGGGGGCCAGAAGGCAAACCTGCCCTCACTCCTGACTGGGTGATCAGCCTGGGGATGCAGTTAACCCTGCTCTCTGTCCAGCCTAATGCTTTTGTTGTTTTTCAGGCCTGCCAGTCCTGAAGCACGGCTACCCGAGCCAGGTTCCCCATCACACCCTTGGTTCTCAGTCTCCAAGGGTTCCAAGGGTGGGCAGCTCGGCCACCTGCACTGGGAGTTACTCAGTGGCCAAGAACCACTGCAAATAGCCAGCTGGCTCAGGGCAAACACCCTCAGGGGTCTTTCTGTAGGCACTCAGGGCCAGCAGGAGCTCAGGCACCACTCAGCTGACACTGAGACCAGCAGTGTGCCTGTTCTGCCACCTCCTCCTCCTTACAGATCCTGTGCTCCAGGATTTTTGCCTGCTTAGGCCATGCCTCCAGGTCTTTCATTCACATTCCCACTACTTTGAGGCCACTTTCCACCAAGAGACGTTACTGTTTCCATATCCACACTGAATGTATGCAGAGGCTTCTCTCCACCCCAGTAATGCTCTCAGAGTAGCGCTTCCATCCACCCAGCACACAATGGGCTTGAAAGTCCTGTTACACCTGGTAAAAGATGCTACCGGGTGATGATACAGCAAAAGCAAAACTTTGATGTTTAAATTGCAGGCATCAACATCACAAAAGAGCACACAGCAGCATTAACATTTCTGATGTCAGCAGGAGGAGAAGCTAGATGTAATCTATTCTCTGGTCATTATTTGGCTGCCAGACTGGGTCATTTCTCTTCAGGAAGGATGGGACATGCAGAGAAACAGCCTCATCTGTCTCTGAACCTCCATGGTAGAGTATGGAAACATCACTCAAGAGAACAAATGAATAAAAGCAATTGCAGAATGAAGGTTTGGTGCGTGCATACAATTTAAAGAATGCACACTGAACATGTTTCATTTATAGCATCCTATGTCAAAGCAGGCATGAGATCTTTACGTGTCTGGCTATCTATAACCCTTAACTAATTGCATTTTTCTTCCAGCTTTCCCTGCTTTGTTGGGATCGCTTACACTGACAAAAAGTAATTTTTCTGCCTGTGTGGTTTTGGATTAAGCACACCTCCTATGTATATCTGGAGAGGTCTGTCATAGCCTCATGAATCCCTGAATTAGCAAAGGAAAATGTTCACAATCTGTCCCATAAAGAAAGCCATGCTTTTATAAATGAATTCAGTGATTCATTCTTCCAGGAAAGTTCTGCAGAGTGCTGTCTTGTTAAAAATGACAGTAACAGACTAATGATAATTATTTGGTTGCTCATCCTCTTGCAGTGGTATTTAGTTAGAAGGAACAGCTTAAAAGGAGAAGTACCTTATGAGTCCCTGAATATATTTAGGCACAACGATACGTACATTTGTCTTTGTATTTTTATATATATCTATATGGAAGGAACACTGAGCTAAAAATATCCTCATGTTCAAAATAAAGGAAAAAAAAGGATTGAAAAGGAGTAGCTCGGAATAAAAATCTACTAGCAGATGTCTTGATGCTGTGCTACAGTGTAGTTGTTACAGAGGTATCAGCCAACACTTGGCTGAGACACATAGTACCAGGCCACGCAATACATCTTTCTTCTTCATTTCTGCTGAACTGAAACCCAGCCCATCACCAGCGTGGTTCTCCATGTTGCAGTCCTACAGCTGGACTCCCGACCTAGAGCCAAGCGTGGCTGCTATTGCTTCTCAGGGCACTGGTAGGTAACCAGAGGCGCTCCATCCTTCTTTATGTAACAGCTATTGCAAAGTAAAAGTCAACAACATTGCCGTGCCCAACAGTTCAAGGATGCATCTCACATCAGGTGACACGGTCCTGCACGTCGGGTTATTTTTTAAATGCGTGAGGTTAAAACTGACGTACTGTGCTGCACTACATACGTACTCCCACCAAACAAACAGGAAGATAACCGTGCAAAGGAAAAAAATTCAGAGCTCAGTGGAAGTCGCAAAAATTTGCCACTAACAGAACGGCCCAACCTGAATTGTCCAAGTTGTGTCGGCTGTTGTGTCAAATTGTGTGGCAGATATCCTAATGTCTCCAGCTTAAATCTGAGCTTAATCTGCAAACCTATCAAAACGGGAGAGTAAGCATTAAGCTTTGAGTAGTCTCAACATTAATGGGCATAACAGATTCAACATTTGTGGCCTTTAATTCCAGATATAAAGAGCTCCTAAATCATCTATTCATTACCACAACTTGTTTTGCACCTGTTAACTGGGAAGTGGTCCTTAAAAGTGAAAATCGCTACAAAAATGAATTGTGCTTAAGATGATTTGTAGTTGAGAAAATGCATAGTAATAACAAAAATAATTTGAAAACCCAAACGTATACACGTTTGAAACAATTTTCCATGATGAAAATCACAGGAGGGCTTCCTGTCCAAGTTGCTAATTGAGACAATTTTAACTATTACTTCCTTAGAGTAACCGCAGTTAAAGCTACTTAGCTCTTTTCCATTCCCACAAGATGAACGTTGTCTGAATGATTACAGCTATAATCTTCTCGTTCTGTTCACAAAAGTTTTCTGCAGAATTATGTCACTGAGTTACAGAGTTTTCTGTAACATGCCTATAATTCAGTTGTGGTTAATGGCTTCTACTCCATTTTACCCATTTTCCATCATACTTGGGATTTTATGAATGCTTTGTCACATAGATGACAAATAGAACATTAAATTTACATTTATATACATAAAGAAACCGACTTAATAATGACACTTCAGGAAATACCCATAATGCCTAATATGAATTAAAAAGCCCTTTGTAGAAAACTATTTTTTTAAAATTTCATGTCTTATGCACCGTGACAAAGAATCGTTTTGAGATCTGCATAAGTCTGAAGTGTTTGCCCATCGCTGTGCTCTCCTTGCAAATAAATGAGACAATTTTATACATATCTACAGTATTTAATAAAGATGTCCAAGTCAGCCAAAGTTCTACATAAATGTTTCAGCACTTCAAGAGAAACGTTTAATTTGCTCTCACTCAGCAAAATTCAATGAAAACATAAGTCATCCAAAGAAAGAATGCATTAAAACCACTTCTCTCTGTGGGGAAAGGCAGTATCTTGATATGATGATTTAATAAAAACAACAGGTTAATTCAAGCAAGTAGGAACTCCATTCTTATTGAAATGCTTGAATGTTTGTTAATCACATCTGATCAATAAGAAATCAGCAATTCTTCTGGAGTCTGAATTACTATTTGTTTTTTTTTAAACATTATCAGAAGTTACTTGATAGGGTTTTCTATACATTCTTTGGCTACATCCATCAAAGAAGTTAATACACATGAAAGCTACTAGCTACAAGTAACTTAAAATAGTACACATTTACAGATTATACAGGCATCAGAGTGCAAATGTGATGAAAGAGTTATTTTCAGAGACTAAGTTATTTACAACATCAATTTCTACATCCCAAACTGAAGGCTGGAGACAAATTTCAGATTCTTAGACTTGGAAATCTCCTTGTAGAGCTTCTTGACCACCTAAGAATGCCTCAGACTAAACTGCTGCTTCAGGTACTAACGTTACAACTTTTAGTTATTAATCTGCAGTGTCTGTCTCCTTTTTTACCTTTAAAAGAATGAAGAAGTTCAGATACTGCTCATATAAAGAACAGAAATACTGTTTGTATCCCAATATGGAATTATAACAATTCTAGGTTTTTGTCTTTTGAAGATCTTTAGGAAACAATGTATGAAAGCAGAAATCCGTGTCAGTTTTCAGAAAAAGTTTTGGGGTTACAGTGATGTTACGAAAATGCCTAGTTTTCTTCTTGCAGCATTTCTTCTATTTCTTTATCCCAGTTTTCATCACGTTTTTCTGATTCCGTCACCACCTCATACTCTTGAAGCTCTTGTTGCAATTCCTTTTCCCAATCAGCAGTCTCTTCTGCAAGAAATAAATTGTGTGATAATCAACTTGATAATACAAAATGTTGCTTATTTAATACAAGAAACTGTATGAATTTGCAGAGTCCATCTTTTCTCTCCTGAACTTTATGGGTAATTCTTCAAAGCTAAAGAAACTTCAGTATCAGAAATTTCATCTCCATCTTCTGACTGACCTCAGACAGGAAAAAGTAGTTGTAACGTGTCCCTTTGCTAACTCATTTCCTACTTTCAGTTTACAATGAACTGAATCTCACTTTGCACCTTTTAAACCTTGCCAGGGGAGGAAGCAGTGCTATTTACAAAATAATGAAGTTAACAAGTTTGTTGAATATACTGTTAAAGAGAAAACTCAGGATCAAATACTGTAGATAATTTTAAAATGTAGCAAGTATTCTCCTCACTGACATTTGTAGCTAGGCAAACCCATTTAATCAGGGTCAAAGGTGATCATATTTCATACCTCAGGGCAAAAAAAATGAGTCAGAAGGCACTCCTGTGTTGTTAATCTCTGTTTCAATCAACTCTGCCTATGAAATGCAAGAGCATGGGGGAGGATGTGTGTTTTTGATGAGTTGTGTTGATCAGTACTTCAGCCTAGATATGGAGGTGGGTAATTCCACAGCCCAAGTCAGCAAGGCTAGCTGAGATTTCTCTGAACCAATTACTCTTTGATAACTTACTGAAACACTTTCATCAAAAAATCTAGGTTAAAGAAACTGATTTCTTCAAGCTTGGCTATGTATTGGGGGGGGAAAAAAAAAAACACTTTCAGAAAACAAAGATTCAGTAACATCCAAAACACACTGGAAGACAAGTCCTGAAAAATATTATCTGCTGATCCAAGTATTTCATTATAAATAGTTCATTGTGTATGGCCAGAGTCACATCGTTACAGATTGCTTTTCTGTTTTTTACACCAATATTAGTTCTTCTGAATCACTTTTTTAGAATAAGCCCTACTTTTTTTTTCTTCTCATCCTTCTCAAAGCTATTTGTTAATTTTTAACTGTTGCAAATGCATGTAAACCTTTTACAGCAAAGACACCTGGCACACTCATGGTCTGGTGCAAATACTGACTTTTTAGCAGGTATTACAAGAAGCCTGACTTCCAAATAATGTATTCTACCTACAATTAAGTAAAGAAAAATTATATGCATGTAAGGATCTATGAAAGAGGTAAAGGAGAAGGAAGTTAGATAAGATAATACTTCTCTGTCACGTTTATGAAAGGGCCATCTAAAAACTGTTTGGTTATCTGAAACTCCTCACAGATAACATTCTGCACAAGACAGTCATTGTGGAAAGAATTACCATTAATCTGCAATACTTTGTCACAGAATATTTCTTATATTTTTGAAAAATAGTCATAAATCTATGTTCCTAAGTGTAACTACAATACATATATAGATTTGAATCAACCTGTAATTACGGTATTTAAGACAAAGTAGTAATAGTTTTACCTTCTACTACCGAAGTCTCTTCTCTCTTTTTGTCTAGCACCAGTTGTTCCATTTCTTTTCTTAGGTCTTCCTGATTCAAATTACAGGCATCAAAAGCATCACTCACAAATTCTGATACACCTGGGCTTGTGGAAATCTCTTCCTCATCCTGTAATAAGATAGTTTTATATAAGCTTATCCTAAAAGTGGGACACAGAATGCCACCAATGTAAGCTTTCACTCATGCAACTGACTGCCTTTTAGTTACAGCCAGCAAAAACCAACAAACCAGATGCATTGCTCTGTCAATTCTTTTTCTTTATGGGCTTGTTTTCCTTTAAGAGTATTTTTTGTACAGCCAAGAACGTTCTCTTAAAAAGAAATTCAATTATTATTGCTTCTCAAGAATACAAAAAACTCCTAAATGGTTTAGAAATGTACATAAGACTGATTACATTTTGACCATAATTCAGTAACAGTTTTCTACACACAAAAAAGAGATTGAGAGGACTGTTCTTTGGCAACCTTTCCAGCTTCATTTAGTCTACCGCATACTATTGCCAAGTGAACGCACAGCTCTGCTTCTGCCAAGAGTGCTCTCTGGCACTGATTTTACAATCCAGAAATGAACAAGGGTCATTAGGTGTATAAGTTAAAGGTTTTTGCAGTATCATGCAAAGCTACTCTTGCTGCTGCAATAAAATAATATTGCTGTAGCAGTGCATAATTTAGATTTCCTGTCCTAAAGCTTGACACTGCTAAAGAGTTGCACAAAACATGGCACACTTTTTTTTTTTTTTTTTTTTTTTTAAATGAAGGCATCCCTTGTGCTTAAATACAATGCAAACCGTCTACTCAACATTTTGGTCTTCTTTAGAGTAAGAAAAAAATCTTTATTGTAATGTGCAGGATACTAATGAAAGCTTACTTCAGATAGATTACTGTTTCTTTTACTGAAAATGAGTATCACAGCACAGCAGCAGTAGGTTAACACTGGACTGTCAGATACTGTAGTTTCATTTCACAGCTTACTCAAATGGATGCATAATTACCTATGAATAACAGTTTCACATAAATTTCAGATAAATAGATAAGCATTTTTACCTCTTGAGATTTTATCTGAGGCTTTATCGTAACAGGTGGTGTTTTTGGCCGTATTGTTTCTAGCAAGAGGAGGGAAAAAAAGGTAATTAGATTAAAACATTTAAGATCTCATTTACTCTGAATAGCTATTAAATGTAGAAGGAAACATTTTATTTCACATTTTAAGGAAACTTGGTGGCCAAAGGCTGAATTGAGCTACAGGTGAAATATTTGCAAGAAAAAAAAAAAAAACCAAAGAGATGTAGATTCCTATTTTTAATTAGGCAAAGCCAAGTCAGCAAACCATTCCCTTATTATGAATCCAAAGTTAAATTGCAGGAACCCAGACCCTTCTGCCCCATTAAAGGATCCGAAGAACCACAAAAATAGGAACAGCTGGAAATTGGGAAGAATGTCTTCTATAAAACACTCACAGATTGCCTCACGCTGCAAGATCTTTAAGGTTACAAAGCTGTAGACTTGCCTCAAGAAATCCAGTTACTGCCTGCCTATCACAGAAGTTAACTCCCCTGCTTGTGACACAGGTATTAGTTAGCTCTTAGGCACAGCAGACTACATCTGTGTGCACACCCTTAAATCCACAGAAGAAGAGTGCTCCAAAGCCTTACCTTCTTTCACACAAGCAGAAGCCACTGAAAAACAAACCTTAGAAGCTCTTCTGAATTGCCTGATAAAACTCACTGTACGTTATTAATTTAGTAGCATGGTGCTAGGGAGACAATGACTGCTTACGGGGAAGCACAGATCTTTTTCTCGGTGGATGAAGGAACACCCCAGCTTTCTTCCTCATGTGACTAGTGGGGTAGCGGAGCCACAATACAGAGCCAAGCAGCTGCAAGAACAATTCATGTACAGGACAAGTTGCAGGAGTGATAGAGCGCTTGCTTAGCAGTTTATTTGTTTAAACATGCAATGCAGCTGTGAGCTTGCAGCTATGTTTATTGCAGCATATCCAGGTAGACCTTTTCTGCTTACTCAGCGATTTCTGAAGAGACATTTTTTTCAGGTTTAATTTCTAAGATCAGCTCTAATTAAAATAATTCTCTAATTGGTAGCTGTCACTGCTTATACAACTCATCTGCTCAATAGCCACTGTTGTGTCTTTCCTGCTTCCTCTCCCTAATCCTCATAGGGCCTGTTATTGTACCCAGTACCATGTCCAAAAAGGCTCCACTATGCCTGGCTAGGGGAGGCTGTAGAACATGACATTGTGCTTTGCTCTGCAATAGTGAGTGCCCAAAGCACTGGCCAAGAGAGGTGTGTCAAACTCCACTGCCTTCTCTCACGTGGAAACAGCACAGCAGCTCAGTGCTGGGCCACGCACCAGTCTGCTGTCACTAACATACCATTAGCACTGTTCTGGATCTACTGGCCTGGCATCATCTCCTCCACTGCTGATGAGCTCTCTGCTCATGAGGTAACTTCATTCCCAAGTAAATAATTCTACCTGAAGAAGTAGAACCTGGCATTTTGTTACAGAACTTATATGCATATAGTTTCTAGGTCAGAAAGTTGAATGTTTTCCATTTGTTCCTTCTATTCCCTCTTCACATCAATCACATTAGTTAAACAGTGTATGAGGAGGAGACAGATGGAGATAAAATAGAAGGCAATTAAAGCTGACTAATGTCTATGAAGTAGAATTAAGAAGACACTGAACATTATGAAAAGTTACCAACGGGCAATTATTTCTAGTTTTAGCCTCCAATTAGGGAATCCAGCCTTCGAAAAGGTCATTTAAAACAAAAACAACAGATAATTCAGAGCTCCCCAAACCTATGCAGTACTGAAATCAAACGAAACATGTATTTACTATAGTCTAGTAAATATCTCTCTGCTATTAGATAAAATATAGTCACTAGGACAGTGAATCTATTTGCATATCCTATGCTGATCTTCTGAATCATATGAGATCCTTAACACATCAAAAGGTGATGCTTTTTCCTAAATGAAAATGTTTCATTTTCAGTCACAATGGTACATTTTACTCAGAGCTCTTTCTCAGTAACTTTCTCTTTGTCTGGCAATTTCCAAGCACTTGGATGATTTAGAGGTAACAGTTTTGTTGTTCAATAAGTTCAACTGCCCTGTCTTTCTTTCTTCAAAAAAGAAAAAAAGAAAATGTAGTACAAACTAAAACCATAACCAAAAACAAACGAGAACCCTAAATTCTCACTAAAATCAAATCAAGAAAGAAAGAAAATGATATAAACACATTTAGATGCCAGTAAGGTACAGTTAAGTGGGAAATCCCAGTGCTTTCTTGAGTTGGACGGCACCTGTACAGGGTAACCATAAACACTATTTCCTCATAGAAAGTGACAAAAGTGGAGAGCTAAATGTGGTGGGACTGTAGAAGTGCTATGACATGAACAGTTCATTAGGACACGAGCCTAAGTACAGCCTGCACCAAGAGATAAAGACAAAAACTTTCTGCTTAGATAAAAGAGTGCAGGGCATTAAAGATTAGTTCTTTTACAGAAGGAAAAAAATTAAAGTTGCAGCGTCCACAAAACTGAGTCTTGTGAGATTCCCAGTTACACTTGCTAAGGAGTGACTAGATGTTGATATTTTCCTTTTGTTTAAACCACCTTTTACTCCTGTACCCAGACACCAAATTATATGAAATTTCTGAAGAATTGGCACCTTCAAAACTGTCTCAATCTATCTTTCATAATTGTCGACCACTTTATGACTTCCTGAAGGAGTGGCTTTTTTGCCCACATTACAGAAAGCTCAAGAGTTAAGACCTGCATGAACACATGAAAAATGTTATGGAAAAAAATATCAGAAGTACTAAATAATATCAGTTATCAACAATACTTCTATACATCTTAATTACATTGTTTGGAAATCAAACAAGTATCAAGAAAATAAAAAAAGAAAAATGAGGTTTGTGGTACAGGCAAGGAAACTGTCGCTTGATAAGATACCTATGACAAATGCTAGACTTACACGAAAACAAAGATCTACATGACACATGAAAAACAGGGGTAGATTGTACTCTCATTGCTAGTAAAAAAAAACCACTCAACATTGAAGCTACTTATGCAGGTAAGATTAAAAAAAAAAAAAAAAACACCTATGTGAGTGCAATGGGAGAGAAGGATTCAACCAATAACACCATACAGCATTGAATAAAAGGGCAAGACAGTATCCACTGAAACAGCTGCCACTTAAGGCAGGGAAGGTGGAACCAAAATGTAGCACCTTTAGCAGTGTCAAAATCATCTGTGAGAATACAACCATGTGATAAGGACTCCATTGACTCCACTCTACTTTGTTCATCCTAGATGGGGACCATGCCTAAGCTAACACACACGCACTTTGACAGAACCTATGAGAAACAGAATGAGACAAACTGACAACATAAGCTTTTCTATTTTTTCTGCCTGTGTGCGTGAGGAAACTACAATTCTTCTTGAAAAAAGTCTCTTCTATGCAACATACCAGCCCAGCTCTGTTATCCTCCCTGATAACCCTCCCTTCACCCCAAGGTTCAGCTGCCTGTATCCAAGGAATCAAAGCCCAGCTGAGTAAACTTGGCTCTGCCTACACAGAAAATTACCGAGTTGTTCAAAAGGGCTGTGAGAAAGTATGCAAAAAGATAAGAAAGAGAGACTGAAGGGACTGAAGTAGGAATACAAAGATGGGATCAATAGCAACACAGGACTGAAGAGGAGAAATAACAATGTGGAAAGACGTAGAATCTGAAACAGGGAAAGAGGAGTCAGCTTGACGATGATCAACTGGTTGTCAATCAGGCCAGCAGTGTCATCAGGACATCAGCATTAGCAGACTTTATGACAGTTTCTTTTGATGTTGGGAGGATAAGTAAATCTGTTCCAAGGTACAGCAAAGGCTTTCTCTCCTCCTGCTCAACACCTACCCAGCCTGCAAAGATTCCTCAGGGGTGGTGAGTGTACTCATTAGACTATGATTTTATGAGCCAATAGATATCCTTTGTGTCTCAGTAACTATTTTATACTCTAAAGCTGCACATACTCCTGCTTGCAGAATTTGTACGCATGCAGAAAAAAAATGGCCCGTGACTCAAAAGAGGATTAGTAACTGAATACTGTATAAACTGATGGGCATAACTGAGTAAGCCTACATTAAGGTGGCTTTTTCATCTCAAGGCTGAACCTCGAGTAGCCCTATGTACCCATCTTCCTCCATTTCTATAATACATTGCATGTCTTTCCATGTCCTACATCTGCCCGCCTCCACCACCACAGTAATTCTACTCCCATATCACTAACTTACTTCTGTTTAGCCTGAGGCTTAAGCAGAAGAACATGTGCTGAGACAAGTGAGAGCAAAGCGCATGCCAGCTGGCTGGGATGGCTAGTACCTGCTGTCTTTCAGGTACCTCTGGCTTCTGACAGATGAAAATAGCGCACCAGAGACCACTAGTGGCTGAGAGCTGTTACAAGTCAAGTATACCATTTCATCTCTTGGGACTTTTACTCTTCTGGCAAAGTTGGCTGAAATTGGGAAATTGGTTAAAAGCACTGCAAGCTCCCTTTCCCCCTGGCTGGGGAAAGAGACTGAATGTGGTGGGAGAAGTCCTGATTTCACAGAAAGTCCAGGATGAAAATTCTGTCACCTGACATACACAGTCAGTAGGCATGATTTTAACTTAATGAGCCGTGACAAAAGAAATCCCTTCCATACCTGTCAGTTGACTATCCTCTTCTCTGCCTTTGTTTTCTTCTTTTCCTACTGCTTGCTGTTGAGCAGCAAGTGCGGTGAGTTGTGCAGACTGTTTAATTAGAGACACTCTGTAGAAATAATTTCTCCAGAACACCTCTTCCTTGACGCTAGAGAGAACAAACAGATATTGATTACTACATTTGGAAATATGGTTCACTTCACCATCTAGCAATGAACTAAATATATATATATGCAGAGGAAAGGAGTAAACAGCTGTCACAAGTAACAACTTCGAAATTTGTGACATAAACAAAGTCTACCACTATACAAATTTTGGATCTCTTCCACAACAGTTACATTGGATTTAAAATATAATAATGTGTTGTTTCTTTTTTAGAAAGCTTAACATTTTGCAGCAATATATAATTAGGTAAAATATTATGCTGTTATATCCTTCTTTGTGAAAAAGGTTATTTGGCTTGCTGGGCCATTTATTTACATTTTCTTCAATTCTTCTCCCAAATCAACATTCTTCCATTGTCAAACTATTTTCATGTATACCTTTCCTAAATCTCAGGTGAAACTAATACTTGATTTACAGGTAGAAGCCAGTCCAAGGTTGCAGTAGAACTATTTCACTATCTGGCATATCTTTCAGCATGTCTGCAAGACCTTCAGAGACTGGAGACTGCCATCTTAGAAACAACCACCTCTGATAAGCGGGAGACTATCCCATTTCTTTGGTGATATTTCCCTCTGGTAGTCTTCTAGCAAACAAGAAAAAAAAACAGCTTTAACTCAGATGGAACAGAAGCAGAAACAAGGCACCTGGGAAGGCAGGTCTTTAAGTAAAGAGGAAAACCTTCCCCCCTTCCACCCTCCCCCCAGTTTCTGGTAAACAAAAAACAAAAAAATCCAACAAAACCAAAACCACCTATCGAGAAATGAGAAAGGGTATGCAAAAATAGCAGGACCAAAGGCTGAACACAAGAGCATCAGAGAAAGATCTGATGAAGACCTAAAACATGATAGAGAGCTGACAGGAGTGGACAGGAGGGAAGAGCTGAACAGAACAAGGAGAAGAGAAGCTTTGTAAAAGGAGACTTAAAAAAGCTCACAAAAAGCAGTTTTCTTTCCTGCTTCCAACCTTAGACACAGAGGCTAATATTGGGAACTACTTAACAAGAATGTTGACTTCTAAAACAAGCTTAGGGAGCAGAGCCTTGTACTGGACAACAAAAGATAACAGAACTGGAATAAAGTTGGGATAAAGAAGCCATACTGAAACAGGCTATAAGTGCTGGGACAGATCTTAAGGATATCTTAGTTGGGACCACTAGAAGGCAGTCGCAACAAAGAGCATTTCCTATTGTTCAAAACCAGCTTCTCTTGCTTGCAATACTACTGTTTTGCATTCTTTTGCCATTTTTCCAGGGGGCCTCTGACTGTAATGATCTGTAATCATCTTTTGTCAATTATATCACTTTGATATGAGAAATTTTGTTGCTGCATTTACCTTCATTTGGGAAACAGATTTTCCATTAATTTAACACACTGAGTTAGAAAAAATTAACACCTCTCCCACACTGACATCAATGGGTCCTTAGTAGTTCTGAACTCCTAGAACTTCTGTTCTCTCCATTAACTGCTAAACAGCAGTGCAAGTGCAACATTCTATGTACTTGAAATTGGTAGATAGAAAATACGTGCAGGGAAAGTATATACCAAAACAACTGAAGAAGGGAAAAACTATAATTTACAAATATTGCAGACACATTGAAAGTGCAATGATATAGAGTCATCAGCAAAAGTTACTTACTGTTTAGGAACAAGATCAAACCTCATCCTATTGAGAAGTTGATCTTCTTGTAACATCACCATTGCTACAGGGTACATTTGATCAAAGTCAAAATTGAACTGAACACCTGCTGGAGGATCCCGCAGAAAGTTTCGTTTATCCTTTGAAGAACATATCATAGTTGTTAGCCAATATCAGAAAAAGGATATCACATTTCACACACAAGACCAGCAAAACAAACCCACTTTGGACATAATTCTATCATACCACAAAGCTGTAAAGCCTTCTATAAAAATGAAAAATCATATTGTTGATATACTTTGACCAAAGCTCATGATGGAAAAAACTCCTGCTTACTCTTGCATGTGATCAGTGCAGTGACAGACATTAAAAAAAATGTATACTGAAAATACGTAATTTAATAATGCCATAAAAGCTCGCTTTAGAGAGGAGGAAAAAAAGAAAAAAGTCATTTTTAATCTCTCCAAAAATTAAATAAATAAACAAAAAAATCAAACCTTACAGTAAACAAAATACTTACTGCTGATAAGGCCAGTATTTGTTGTTGAATTGTCTCTTCCTCATTGCTGTCTACCCAGGGAGGAACTGCTGCTTCTGTTATTGAAAGGAAGAAAATATTTGTACTACCATAAAAAGCAAAAGTCACAAAAGCAAGCAGACTTGCACCAGTAAATTAGTTCATTGTTCCTTTTTCCTAAACTAAACTCAAGGCAGAAGACATCTATAAGATCACTCAAGGCATAGCTTATCAGAAGTACATCAAATTCTGAATAGCTGCTGATTTCTGTCATCATAAAACAAAATGCGGAGGTTTCTTCCCTGCGTGTTCAGTCAGAACTTATTGCCTCTTAGTTTAATTACTGCAATAAAGCTGTTTAACTGGGTAATCTGCCTGCCAACAGAAATTTCTAGACTCACTTTAAACATGCAAACTTTGCCTAAATTTTCAAAATAATTTTCCAGTACTCAGAGGGCAGCAATTCTTTACCTAAGAAGAAAAATAATTTATAAATTTATAATAAATTACAATAAATTATACATCGAATAAGCTTACTGCAGTTGATCTGCTTTATATATTTACACAGATTCCTACAGAATATTTATTTAGGCTATATACCTAGGAAATAAGCTATTCTAGATGTATAGATATCTATTAATCTCTTCATTGTCAATGCAAATTCAGCCTGCAGAGATAGTATAACTCATCTGAACCAGCTAACAAATAATTGTGCACTTTACTATGCTTTTTTTTGCCTGTGCAACAGACATTAGCAAGCTTTTTCACCCACATGGATTCACATGCTGATGCTAATGCTTCTTTTTACTAGGCCATCTTTCTGTCTCCCCTTCATTATCAGTTTAGCTACCTATTTTCATGAAACTTGTATCAATATTTTATCAGATGTCAAGGTTTACTGACATACAAAAAGATGCAAAATACTGACAGCATGATCATGTAAGCAGCGTTGCAAGAGAAAAAACAACCAACATTAAATATAAACAGTTCGAAAAAATTCATCATGATCCATTTCAAACCAGCACATTTTCAAGATTAATAATAAAGCTGCTAATTATTTAAATTGTAACAAATTATTGTGTTCAGTTACACATTAGAAAAGATATAATTCAATGATGAAGGAAGATGTAGAAAAATGTGCTTATTTTTCAGTCCCAAATAGGTCCGCTGATCTCAATAGTACATGGGTGGATGATTCAAAGGATCTAGATCACAGATAATTACAAAGCAAATGAGTTATGGGAAAGCAAAAGAGCAATTATGCCTTTAATGTAAGCAGCACAACTACTCCTACAGTGACTCATTAAATACTATAATGCAACCCCTAATCCATGTTTTTCATTTCATTATGAAAGAGTGACATGATTGCTAAAGCTTAAAAGGTAATGAGCACAACAGTTTTCCATAAACACACAGACTTAAAATTGAAAACAAGCATAAGAGATCAGCTTTGCTAGCACACTGATCTTCTAGTTGATTTTAAAAAGTTGAATTTGGCTAAAAAATAAACCTGAGTTTACTAGACAATGTAACACTGACAACACTTAAAAATATCATCTTCCTATCCCACAGAATATATTAAGCTCTGCCATATAAATGTTTCATTAAACAGAAGTTTGATTAAGCTTAGACATAGCTTGCTTATCCAGATACCAGTACAATTTTATTTTATGTAATATCATGCACTATTCAAAATAGCATACATTACCTGATTTTTTTGTTTGCTGTTCTTGGACAAACTTCTGCTGTTCTTTCTTAAAATCTCCAATAATAGTCTAAAATAAAAATCAGGGAACCACAATAAATAAAATAAAATAAAATAAAAAATCACTTTGTTTCAAGCCTGTTCAGAAAATGCTTTCAAATACTCTGCAGTATCATATTTTCATACTCCTGGTGGTCCTTTTTGTGAGCTAATTAAAGGCTTTTCATGTCAGTCATACATTTCACTTTACTGAAACATACAGTTTTGTCTTTAAATTAAGGTGTGCTCTTTCAAAGTCATACTTAAAGTTTTATCAAGTTCAGTGGGTGAAAAACACAAAGGAAAATCCCAGTGTACAGACTTCATTTCACTATCAACGTACTGTTCAGACACTTACCTCCTCACATATGAAAGACAAACTATTATCTGTTTTGACCTACAATTGAAGTCACCCTTGGCCTTACCATAAGATTCGAGACTTGACTGAGAAACATATCCATTACAGTAAATCAGACATAAAATTGTTAAGTAGGAGTTTCAGAATGTGTGCTTAGCTGAAATAAAATACAGAAATTAACATTGAAAAACTGGGAAGGGTCACAGAAGAGTTATATGCGTGATGTAAAATATCATTGTGTATTTTACAGCAAAAGGTTTAGGGATTCCACACAAATTTCAGAGGCAGGAATGCCATAGGTAACAATGCTGTTTTGTATTTGAAAGCTCAGGCTACAAAACCAACCAACGCTGAAAAATAGAAGCGAATAATTAAACTTATTGTAAGATACTGTAAGAATATTTCATTCAACAACCCAGCATTCCAGCTTTAGGTTAACATCAGTGAGAGAAACACTATACTATCTATGATAAGAAAAGATCCTTGTGGTTTCCCCTGGTTATAAGTTACTATTTTATTCTGTAAATACTAAAAATAAATATAAGTATGGTGTAAGAGAAAAGCTTCAGGATGCTATAGAAGCTATAATCCTACTTCTCCTGTACATTTTTAGGCAAAATAGGGAATTCACATTACCTAAAGCACAAAAAAAACCAGCAGCATTTGAGGCATAAGAAACCATCGCTAAGTATCCACAGCATATTTTACGAGCATTATTGTTTGAGTAATAAATGATCAAATTACCTCCTTAGTTTATTTTTTCCTATTTTTTTTCCAGCATTTAGACTTGCGCTAGATAGACTCTAATACACTGTAGTAGGAAACATAACTCTACTACTACAGACAGTTGTCACTAAAAAGTAAATGAAATCTGGAGATAAAATCCCATCACAACAGAAATTTAGAAGTGTCATTTGATGATTAATTTGAAGATGACATGAACATTGATTATAGCAAGAGACTGAATACTTATTGAATTTGAAATAAATAAGGCAATGTTTTAATTCTCCAGGAAGGGCGTCTGAGAGAAAGTAGCAGAAAGAAGGGGCTGGCTCTGTCTCACGTCTGACACCCATGGATGCACAATCCCACCACACCTGAGTTGGTTTTTTTTTGCCAGTTCTTCCAAGCCATCTTTTCTCATAAACACAAAACACTACACAGCACTGATTGCTGCTTCACTCCCCGCCCCACCCCCCCCAACACACACCACAGAATTTGAACAACTGAAGCCAGCAGCCAAGAGCTAGGAGAGCAAGAGATAAATGCCAGGTGGGAGGGGAAAAGAACAGGACCATAGCAAACTATTTCATTCACTCAGTGGATCTTACGAAAACACCCCTATATAGCTCTAGGGCCTTACTATACAATGTCCACAAAACTGACCTAATTCTGAATCTTGCTTCAGAGGTGCATTTAAGACACAGAGACTATAGCATTTCTTCTTCCTGCTTAACTGGAAAAAGAAATAACACCCCAGACATCCCCCAACTGTCTGTCTCCAATTTGTCCAGCCTTTCCCTCTTATTTTGGCATTTATGTTTTCTTCTGATCTTTCTCCAGTACATCCACGCCCCTAAGGAAGCATACACAGGTGCAGCACTGAGTAAAGCTAAGCTGACCATCTTTATTGCACGTTTACCCTGAATGAAAACTTTGGTCATGCCACTTATCATGATAGCAGATACCTGCTATTGAAATACGCAATTCCTAAAGCCAGCTTAAAGAAATATCATCACATGCCGGATTTGCTACCTGCTACCACAACAGTACATAAGCAGATCTTTCAGGTCAAGTATCGAGAAACAAAATACCTTATCAATGATACTGTCGATTTTCCCTTCTTCTACAGACTTCTTTATGGTCTGTGCTGTTTCGGCAACGGATTCGGATATCTTTTTTGTAGCAGCAGTGGCGAAATTGAAGAGGTAACCTTTCACAGATGAGAAGAGAAAAAGCTGAAAAAAAGATCTCTCTTCATCCAACTCTCATACNTACTTTGCACTCTCTTCTTTTTAGCTCCTTTAGAAACAATGTGACACTCTTTGTTTATTTCTCCGAATACTTCAGAATCAGAAGGGCAGTTACAATTACTTTGAGAACTGTAACCAGCTTTATTTTTTTTTAAATGTTGTCAGTGCTGCAAGAAAGAAAGGTGGAAGGCGAAGAACTATGTAGCACACACAGTCGCCCTGTACTGTTAGTTTTCAAATAAAGCAGTCAGAACAAACTTGTGAAGGTAAGCATCAAGATGTCTACTAGGAACCTTTACAAATATTAAACACCAGTTTATCGACTGAGGATCTTAAAACAGCACCGACGAGGTTTATTTCTAAAATAATGACGTGACGTCACCAGCCCTTTATTACACTTAATTAGATGAATTATTACTGTAATATCACTGTTACAGTATATACAATGTTAATAAGTGCTGCAGAAAACAATATAATTGTAGGATTAGAAGAAGGGAATAAGTAATGGCAATTCTAAACTGCACAGTAACTACCAAAGGTATATTTGAGACATTAGTAAGAACACAAAGTACATGGGATGGTAAGAATCATTTCGTTATCCCAGAAAATTGACTGGTACACAGGGAGCTTTCAAAAAACAAACAGCACTTCTGTTTAAAACAAACAGAAAACTCCCTTTTCAGGATCTCACAAAAATTCAAGTTCCTTATAGGTTAGAAATGTAAAAAAACAACTTTACCATGCGAAAAAATAGATGAATTTTTCTAACACAGTTCTTCACCACTGGTAGAATGAGGTACTTTGGAACATTCATGTCACCTTCTGGAAAGCTGACTGCTGTTCTTTGAACCATGTATTCTTTCTGAATGATATCACCAGATCAATACTGAAAAATGCAGAGGTCTACCCAGTTTTTCTCTCTCTCTTTTTTTTTTTTTTAAAATATATAACTTTTTTCTGTGAGTTACAAAACGGTGGTGACTAAATCTCCTCCCAGTACTCGCTAGCATCTTTGCTATCTGCTTATCAGGCTTTACATCCTATCACATGCTTCATATAGCAAAAAAAAGAAAGTCTATCTTCTAGCCTTTGTCTAGAGAAATACAGCACCCCTCCCCCTTATGTCAGGGGAGAAAACAGCAGCCTGCTGGACTGCTTCCTCCCTGCAAGCTTTCATTTGGTATTTTCTGTATCCCTGGAATCCTTCTGATATGCAATTATTTTAGGTGCAAAACATTTTGAAACATTTGCTGCCTGGCAACCTTTTGGTATTGTTGAGCAAAGTGGTCATGGCCACTACTGAAAACATTCTGAAGAGTAAAACACTTTTGCTTTCCATTAAGGACAAAACGAAAATTTTTCTTACGCCAAGGTACTTATAAAACCTCATTAGGAGGTGGTACTTCGCCTTAGAAGAACAGCATTAGTGGTGGAAAAACAACGCTTCCACTTTCAAATGACCAAGAAAGCTTCACTCCCTCTTAGAAATCTATGTCTGTATTAGAAATGTGCATCTAGTAACATTCCTATTGTCAATTCACATTGACAAAACTCTTCTAGCCTTTGTAATGATACAGTAATGAGCAAAAAAGAATGTAGGTACTGCTTCAGTTTTACCAGTAGAATTTGTCATGTGCTAGGGGAGCCTTTCTCACAGCTACCTTGGTTTTTAGCCATACAGATGTTTCTGGAGTTATCTGTCAAACCAGTAGCCTCCAAATCCTTACAAAAAGGATTTGGATTACAAAAANCAAAAAAGGATTTTGGATAAAAAAAAAAAAAAAAAAAATCTATCTTGTGAAATCACAGAATGGTTGGAGTTGGAAGGGACCTTTAGAGGCCACCTGGCCCAACTCCCTGCAATGAACAGGGACACCTACAGCAGGGTCAGGGTGGTCAGAGCCCTGTCCAGCCTGACCCTGGGTGTCTCCAGGGATGGGGCATCCACCCCCTCTCTGGGCAGCCTGTTTCAGTGCTTCACCACTCTTATTGTAACTAACTATTAAATACATAGTAGTGATGTATACATAGACAAACATAATGAATAAACATAATTTAGGAGAGATGAAAAACAAAGGTATGTGAAAATATGAAATATCAAGGGTCTGGGAAAATGACTTGCAACACTTCTTCAAGGGATCATTTCCTATATTAGTTAACATAACCCAATTTATCATTTACATCAAGAAAGGGATGCTTTGGTCTTCCTCTTCTTTGTTTGTTTAGTTTTTAAGTATTCTGGTCACCCTGTAAACCTGCGTTTATTTTGCACCACTAACAAGCTACACTGTAGCTATCTATATAAAAGAAAAATCGCTTTAAATAAGCTGAGAATAAGCATTTAACTCTACACATAACTGTTCAGTTAAAGCTTCGAACACCAGCGAGAAGCAGTGGTAAGTTCTCCCCACAGCACACACTGAACGCTGCTCTACGATCACTCCCCATGCTGCTGCTCTGTGTTGCTCTCCCCATAACAGCGGAGATCCACTGCCCCAAGGCTGTTCCGTTTTTGCTATTTTGGGCAGACACAGCAGCACTCCCGGGACGGGTCAGTCGGGGCACAAGAAGCGAGGCCGTTCCTTCGCTTTCTTTTAGCCTTCCCCCGGTACGACCCCCCCCCCGCAGCGCGCCGTGCGCGGGCAGGACACTCACTGCCGAATCCCTTGGCCTGGCTGAGGAGTGCGTCCGAGTCCTCCTGCAGCTCCGCCCGCTCCTGGCTCTGCACCGCCGGCTCCGCGCCCGTCTCCTCCACCTCCTCTGCAGGGCCGCTCCCCTCCTCGGCCGCCAGCAACTTCTCCTCTTTCACCCGCTCCAGCCCCAGCCCCAGCCAGCTGCCCAAACCGCGCAACATGGCGCGGGGGCGGCCGCAGCCGCGCGGCGGCTGTTAACGGCTGCTCGCCTTCGGGAGTCCCCGTCTCCACACGGAAATCCTAGCCGCCCGCTTCTTCCGCATACGTCACTTCCCGCTGCGCCCGAGTCTCGCGCTGGTGCCGCCGCAGGGGGCGTGGCTAAAGGGCGCGAGGTGGCGAGAGCGCCACGCGCGGCGGGGCGGGGGGTACCTGTCCGCTGCGCGCCCGCCCGCTCGCTGCCCTGGAAGACGCGCGGAAGGTAACGCCCCGCCGCCGGCCCCACGTCCCTCGGCTCCCGGGGAGGCGCCGCTTCTCCCCTCTGGGCTGCGCGAAGCTCTCCGGTGCGTCGCGGGTCCGCCCCCGTCCCGCGTGGGCACTTCCAGGCTGTGGCGTGGGGTGAAAACGGCCCTAACGGTCTCCCCTAACGTCCACCTCTGCCGCCTTTCCTCCCCTCGCCCTGTTGTGCCGCCTTTGCGAGTCCCGTGGGAGTTAGCGCTTAGGTCGCTGCGAGCGCTGCGGTCTTTGGGCTCCCGTGAGCAGAGCCGGGTTCCAGCTGTGCGCGGGGCTTATCCGCTGGTGCGGTGCGGGGGGAACGCCGGAGCATCCCCCCCAGCTCTGCAGGGAGAGGGGCGGAGAGGAGAGGGGGGTGGCCCGGCTGCCGTTTCCAGCAGCCGCGTGACCCTGTCCCGAGTGGGGCTCGGGCCGGAGCTCCCTAACGCACAGCCCGAAATGGCTGCGGCTCCNGTGGGCTCCGGGGCTGCGAGGTGGCTGGCACAAGTTGAAGCCTTGCACCTGTTGAGGAAGTGATTTCCTTAATTTTTTTCTTCTTTTCAAGTTCCTTCTATTCTGAAACGTGCATATCGACAGCTGCGGTACCTGATTGGTGAGGGAGGAGTCCGAAACAGCTGTGGGCTCCTAATCTTACAAATCTGTGCTCTTAAAGAAGTGGTTATGTGCTAAAATTAAAGATCAGAGAAAAACTAATTCCTGATTGTTTGCATCAGCGTCTGTTTTCCTGTGGAGCGCTCTTTTGTGCTCAGAGGGTCTTTAAAGTTTCTCTTCTTTCTGATTTTGCTTGATTCTGGAAGTGAATTTCTCATAAGTTTTTCATTTCTTGATTTGCATTAGGTTATTCTGAAGTTGCGTCATCAGCATGCTTGTGGCTCACAAAGGGGAATAGAAGGAAACTTCCGTTTTACTTCTCTTTTTTTCTTTTTTCTTCTCTTTTTCTTCCATTAGTGTTTCCTGCATGTCTACCTATTACCAGCTCTGGCTAAATCCAAGAGCCCTTTTCTCCTGGGATGAATACTTTATGGCTATAATCTCCCTTTTACCCGTAGGGACAGGGAAACAATACTCCATTATCATTTCCTATTATTGGCTGTAAGAGCGTTGATAACAAACACCCTTACCTTCCTGAACTCTGTCTCCTGAAGCTGCACACCTGATTTACGTTAGTTAACAACTTCAGAGGAGCAGTTATTCACTACTCGCTGCTTGCTGCCTGTGTCTGAAGGACCATGCTGCTTTGATTTAGCCTGAGCACTTTTAGGGCACGTGCTGTTGCAGGTCGTTTTGGACAAATTACCTGTTGAGGGAAGGAAAGGTTATTCTTGACCCTAAAATTGTTGCTTTGCATCACACCATGCTGTTGTTCATTTGAGAATTATTCCAAGGATTAGCTCCTAGGTCTGCCTGAGTGTAGTGTAAATGCAGTTGCAGGTGAGACCCATTCAATGTTCACCTATTTCAGGTGGGGTGGAGCAATGGTAGGGAAACCTATGCATGCGTAAAAGCCAGAAGAAGCAGGACAATGGGAAGGAGAACATCAACAGCAGCATTTAATGAGAACAGCATATTATGGCAATGAGAAGGATGATGATGAACTTTTAATTAGGGTGAAAATTATCATTTTTTTTTTTAATCAAAAATCCTCATTGTGTTTTTATAGTAGTTCTGGGTTCATTACTATCTGCACTTGTTCCCACATAAACATCCTCACGTTTCTGTTGCCTGGCCTAGCTCTAAGTGTGAGCCT
Organism: Penelope pileata; assembly: GCA_013396635.1. NCBI lineage: Eukaryota > Metazoa > Chordata > Aves > Galliformes > Cracidae > Penelope > Penelope pileata. Next base: position 113,531 of record WBMW01006229.1, on the reverse strand, counting down.
TTTTAGAGCATAATGTTCTCCAGCTTGAAAAATTTACTTCCTAAATTCTACAAAAAGCTCTTTGGCATTAGTTATCTCACTCAGCATCCTGCAAGTGCTCTCTATTCCCTCTTATCTCCTAGAGGTCTGTCTGCGTCCCCCCCTCAAAGTTTCTTCCTGCTGAAGAACTTCCATTTCTTCTGTGCTCTCAGGGTGTACAAAATGGACTCGAAAAGGAGGAAGGAAGAGACAAAAGCAAGCAAAAGCACATATATATGGAGATTCTTGGCATTTTTTATAAAGTAAACTTTGTACTCTGTCTCCCCAGTTTGCAAAAATTACTCAGCTAAAAGTGCCTTTCATTTGAGGAAACCCAGGAGGGCCTTTTTGTTCCTGCCACAACCAGAGCAAGATTTGAAATAGAATTAGGATTTCTTGCATGTTAAACACCACATCTTTCTTTTAGTTATTAAGTCTTATGCAGGCTCAGCTCGATCATTTAACTGCTGATCTACCAGCAAGGTGTTTCAAAGCTTCAGTTATAGTTAGTTTTCCCAGAACAGAGACTCTTGACTAGATGATGTTTCCTTAATGTATACAACATGTAACTGTAGACTTTGACAGACTTACAGCTGTATTTCATTGCAAATATTTTAATCTTAAAGAGTCCTGATTAAACTTTAAGAGCACTCTTGTGTAGTTGTTTCACAGTAAACACTTGAGGGTTTTGAACCCATAACTGCATCTCCTGCAGGAACCTTTCTGAAGATGTCTCTTTTTGGTAGTTTGTCTCATGAGACTTGCAGAAACTGTGAAGTGTTTTGGTATGGGTTTTTCTGGCCTGTTTGTGATACTGTAACACTGGGAAGCTCTGCCTTGTTTGCAGTTGTATCTCTGAAAAGAAGAGTTTCAAAGTTGTTTAACTTGTATCTGCTAACTCTCATTTTCTGCAGTTACGCTACTCATTGAAGATGTATAATGAAAACATTAAAAAGCAAAAGTGTCATTGTTTTCAACACAGCTAAAGAAACTTTGTTTAGACCTTGTGCAAGTGGGGTCAGGGTTTGAAATAGCATTCTTAAAGCCTTATTCTTAAATCTTTTTCAATTCTAGTGAACAGGAAGAAGTTTGATTTTGTTATCATCAGTCTTGGAAGTACAATATGTGTATACTGGAGTTCCAAACCAAAGAGTTGTATCTTAGCTATACTATTAAAAAGTAATGCTGGATTGGATTTTTCCCTGCATCCATAATTGCACTTCTAATCACAACAAAAAGCTGTGTTTGCCAGTGCATTCTTTGCATGAGATTTTCAGTTCAATACATTTTTTTGTTAGTTCAAAGTGCTTGCTTTGTGCACAGCATTAACAAATAAAAAGGTGAGCACTATTTGCCTCCAAGACAAGCAGATGATTGTCTAAGAACTTGGAAATGTATTCCTACTGCAAGAATTTTATTAGACATTTACTTCTGGGATAATTAGAAATTTCGTGAATGAAACTAAATGTCATCTCATTAAATGTGTTTTTTTTTTTATTGCTTTAGATTTTCATACTTAATGTGTATACTTTGCTATGAATTAGAATGATTAGAGCAGTATCAGTTCATACCCCAAAGCTCAAGTAAAATAAAATGAAATTAGTTGTTTAAAATAAATGTGGCGCTAATAAATACTGGCGCTAATTGAGTGCTTCTGGATAAAATGTATAACTAAAGGTCTAAGCTGAGGAGATAAGAGGTAAATAGTGCAAGATGGCATAGATACACGAGTACCTTAGATGTTTTTTACCTCCAAAATCTTATGATTGCTCTAGTATGATATTTGAATCTGTTAGTTCATAGCAGATCCTTTTTTCCATTTTAATTATCCAGGCTTCTTGTAAACAGCCACATTTTTTGGAGACTTAAATAGCTATTGTTGTGTGTGCCAGAATTACTGCATAACCTTGTGAAATCTGATGTTGCATCCTCTGATCAAGGCTTTAGCAGCATAGCATGCACAAGATATGATAGAATCACAGAGTGGTTTGGGTTGGAAGAGACCTTAAAGATCACCTGGTATCCTCTCCCCCCCACCGTGGGCAGGGACACCTTCCTCTAGAGCGAGTTGCCAAATCTGCATCCAACCTGGCCTTTAATGCTTCCAGGGATGGGGCATCCACAGCTCTCTGGGCAGCTGTGCCAGTGCCTCACCACCCTCTGAGTAAAGAGTTTCCCCCTCACATTTAATCTAAATCTTTACTCTTTTAGTTTAAAGCTATTACCCCTTGTTCTATCACTATACTTCCTGATGAAGAGTCACTCTTTCCTGTTGGCCTCTTTAAGTCCTGGAAGCCCACTGTACGTTCTCCCCAGAGCCTCCTCCAGGCTGAACAACTCCAACTTTCTCAACCTTTCTTCTTAAGAGAGGTGTTCCAGCCCTCTGATCATCTCTCTGGACCCACTCTTCTAACAGTGTATGTCTTTCTTAGGATGGGGGCCCCACAGCTGAATGCAGTGCTCCAGGTGGAGTCTCATGAAAGCAGAGTAGAGAGAGAGAATCACCTCCCTCAACCTGCTAGCTATGCTGTTGTGTTTTTATGTTAAGGGAATAGTTTTTGCCACTAGTCATAGCTGCAGTTATCCCTTGTAAAGAGTCATTTACTTACTTAAGAATCTGTGTAGCCTGGGAAGCTGAGGCATCGAGAAATTGACCGTACTGAAGGCCATGTGCCATAACTCTCAGCTATCCAAGGTTGCAGTTCTGATTTCATGATGCTAATGTGTGTCATAACATTGGATGTTTCTAAATGTGAAACTTAAAACAGGTATAACATTGTTTTCTTCCAGTACAGCATCAACTTCTAATCTGCATTGTAATTCAAAGGCGCTAGATGATTTTTTTCTATTTTTTTTTTCTCTTGCATTTATTAGTTGGAGAGGGAGGATGGGTAGGCATGTGAAGAAGGGCCTCTATACTCTTGATTAATAATGTGCTATCAAGTAAATATAAGATGTTTTGGTTCAATTTTTCTTTCCTGCTCTTATATTCCATTGATTTGTAAGATATTGTCAGACCTTTGGTGAAATACTTGATATGCTGTGAACTGGAGAGGGGAAATCTGCTGAAAAATGTAATGGGTGATGCAGAATTCTGATTTTAATAGGTCCAGGTAGCTATAGTCAGAAGTGTTCGAAGGTGAATGTACTGAGGAAAGAATGTGATTGTTCGGGTTGATGTAGCAAGGAACAAACTTTGAGCTAACTTCTCAAAGCACAAATTAAATGATTGATTAATTTAATTTAGAAAGAATCCAGAGTGAGATTTATCTTGCCTAGCTTGTGGTTCTAAAAGATAGCTGGCTATTTTTGTAATGGTAGTGAAATAAGTCAGATGAACTATGCCTGTCTTTGGCATCTCCACAGGGCAGTGCATCAAAATGGCGTCTTTTTTCTCACCGACTGTGGGCTTAGGCATCTAGCTTAAATAGTGATGTGTAAGATGGGAGGGATTCCAAAGTGGTGATTTTTTTGTCTATTCTGGAGGTCATTTCAACTTTGATTCTCTGCAGACTGAGACTGGGATATTCCCTGGTATGAATTTGCGTTAATCAGATGTACCTCTTTGTCATTTCAGATTTCCAGCTTAAAATCTGTGTGCTTGAGCTCTTTTTCCAATGAAGTACATCCTTGTAACTGGTGGTGTCATCTCAGGCATTGGCAAAGGGATCATTGCAAGCAGCATTGGCACCATACTGAAATCATGTGGGCTACGTGTCACCGCAATCAAAATCGATCCTTACATAAACATAGATGCCGGAACATTTTCACCATATGAACATGGTATGAAGGACAGTGCTGTTCCCTTTTGTGTAGTAAATATTTGTGTATATAGTCACGTTTAATTTACTTTTTGAAAAACAATAGTATGGCAGTTATTAGTCATTTTATCATCTATCTGGCAACGCAAGCTTGTTCCCTTCTTATTTTCAAGGGCATTGACTGCTCTAAGTAAAGAGAGAAGCCTGTTTGAAGGTACTTTTATGAGTAGAGGCTTAGATTCTATAAAACTCTGCTTCGTTGAGAAAAATCCTAGCTGTACGCCTTGTTCAGTGTCTGTTTTCAGTTCAACTTGATTTTAAAAAAATTGAAAGAGTACTGCAGAACTTGTTAGTGAGTGTCTTGGTTCTTTTTGTCAGTGAATGTCTTCATGAGAGTTAGATCAAGCTCTCACTTGAGCTGATAAGAATCTAGTCAGAATCAGCTGTGAAGGCTGATGAGTCATATTTTAAAACAAATGCTTAGTTTGATTGGATCTCTAAGCCATGTTGCTTGTATTGACTACATTGCTAATGAGCTGCAACACAGTCTGATGGGAATTTGTAATGTTGAACATAGATTCATTTGCAGTGCGCATTATTAGTACATCCACTAAAAACAGAGGTTTTTGAAGTTCCAAAGCACCTTCAGCCAATAGACATTTCTTTTTTGCCAAGTTTTGCTGCCTTAGTTTTAGTCTAGACCAAACTGAAGTGGAAACAGCACACCAAACTGAAAGCTACATGAAGCTAATCCAATACTCCTGCACTTTCAGAAGCGTATCTAGTGCTACTGAGGCAGTTTTTCAAGAAACTTCTGCCTTTAACTTTGGTTGTAGGACTCCTGGAATGACTTGAGGATGTTTTTCTCCCCTGGATCACATGCAGGGAAAGAGGGATTAAATATATCTGATTCCCATACAACTTTTTTTGTTTTCACTCTGAAGAAGAATATGTTGTTGCTTCTCAAAAAAACCCAAAACCCAACACTCCACAGGCTTGTGGGGTTGTAAGTAGAAATTCAAACAAGCCAGAATGGCAAGCCTCTTTTGTTAACATTTGGGGGGAAATCTGATTTAGTTGAAGGATTATAATTTAGAGATTTCTACTATTTTTTTTTTAAACATATATTTTTAATTCCTCAATGGCCCCCTTTTGAAAAATTTTGATTCCACTCTGCTTCTGTTGGCTTTAATAATAACTTAGTAGTACAGAGAAGGAATTCAGTGCCTTATAGGATCAGGCAGAAATTTTCCACTGTGTTTGCATTGTCGTGTTTTTGTTGAAGTGTTCTCTCGAGTGTCGTATCTAGATGGGATATATATTTTCATAGTATACAGCATACCTTCAGGGGAATTAGTTCTTTTTGTCTTTTTTGCAGAACCTTCTGTCTTTACCTCAGGATTTAGCGATTATGGCTCCTTTAGAAGTTGTCTAGATTCAGAAGTTAGAGACTCTTCAGAGGTTTAAGAATAGTCTGGGCCCTGAAGAATATTTTCATTAGATTTTTTCAGGGTCAGAAATGACCATTGCTGTGGGCATAGTGAACCAAATATGCAACATGAAACAACTGAATAACAACTAGTAAACACATTTGAAGAAGCATTTATGCTCATCATCACTTTATTCGTGGTCCAAGCCTTAGTAGTTAAAATAGATCCATACAACAAGAATTTATAGTGAAACACTTTGAAAATGTGTGATAACTGATACTTTATAAAAGCACGGTTCTTGGCTGCCACGTTAAATTGATGTTTCATTTGTTGCTGATTCATGATTCCTAAAAATTGCTTTCTTCTGATCAGGGATTGTAGAAGGCAATTGAATTACTGGTTGAATGTTTTTAAGTCGCTTAAATATTTTAGCAATATTACTTAAATCCATTTTCAAAACTATTTGTGACTGAGAGACAGACATTCAATGTAAAAGTAATGAACATTAAGTCACACAGCGACAACACAGATCAAGTTGCAGCATGTGTTTTATTGATTTGTTATTGCAATGTGTCTGTTTAAAGAAGTTTCTTCAGTTTGAAGATATATTTGTGGTACTCCTGCTGTGTGCTTAATAATTTGTGGTTATTTTATTACTTTTCTGTCTCTTAATGGTTTTCTTCCTAAACTTTTCTATGTTATTTTTAATATTTTCACTTTCTTTTTTTCAGGTGAAGTTTTTGTACTGAACGATGGTGGAGAAGTTGACTTAGATTTGGGAAATTATGAGAGATTCTTGGACATTAATCTCTATAAGGATAACAATATCACCACTGGAAAGATATATCAGCATGTTATCAATAAAGAAAGACATGGTGATTACCTGGGAAAGACTGTGCAAGGTGATATTTTTATTTCTGTGGCATAATTGTCCATTCACTCTTCCCAAAAGAGTGGCTAGAAGTAGCTGCTTCTCATTGCGTCGGCTTATTCCTTTCTTCATCCTAGAGGATGAAGGCATATTTCTGTAATGTTGCATTTCTGGGTTCAAGGAAAAGAAGAATATAAAAACAGGGCTTGTCGTTTCCTTTGACTTTCTGTTCCTTTTCCCCACTTTTTGTGCATCCAAAAAAAAAAAAAAAAAAAAAGGGATGTGCTTGCCTTACTACTTTTGCTTTATCTTGTAGTTGTTCCACACATCACTGATGCGGTTCAGGAATGGGTAATGAATCAGGCAAAAGTTCCTGTGGATGATGACAGAAAAGAGCCACAAATCTGTGTAATTGAGGCAAGTATAGAACCTCTTAGGTGAACTCAAAGAACGAGCTTGTTCTCTCTTTGCTATTTACTGTAAAAGCAAACAAACAACAACAAAAAAAAATCAAGTCAGACTGAAGCTTTATGGAAAGCTGTAATGCAAAGACACATTTTGTATTCTTGATGATTTGTTTTGAGAATGATAGGCATAATTGTATCCCTGCACATTTTGTCAACTTGACTAAACTCCTTCCAGAATCCTGCTGAAACTGAGCTGCTTAAGAATTTATTAGCTTATAAAATTAAGGTAGCTGTTTATTGAAACATGGATCATCTATTCCAAGTTATAGATGTTTGACGAAGCAATGTGCTATAAATAGTATCGACAAAACTTGTGTAATATCTGAAATGTCCTACGGTCAGTAGGAGAGCCTGTAAAATTTTAGCTTTTCGTATGGCTTCAGATGCTCCATCTTGTTGCTTGTGGTTATATTTGCAGGAATATATGTAAACACTATGGAAGTTAATTTCCTACTAGCTAGTTTTATTTTGAAGATCTCTAGAAGTAACTTTGTTAGTTGCTGAACCTGCTGATGTTCTGCACATCTAATGAGTTTCACTCACACTTAGTGCATGGAGACAACCTGAAGAAAGGCAGTAGGTAGCTGCTAGGTATTACTATTAGGGTGGAAAATACAGAAAATGATTATACCTGCGAATCTGACAGAAGAACATGTCATAGATGTAATGCCAGAAGCCACCACTATAATCGATAGTGTGATAAACTTTATGACCCAAGCCACAGAGTTGCTCAGCATTTCTTACACAGAAGAATCCTTCTTGATTAAAATATACTTATTTATATAGCTATAGATCTTTTTTTATGATGTCCACAGTGAATAAAACATTTCATTTAATACAAACATAAAACCAGTAAATAGAGAATGTGCGCAAGAATGTTCATAAGTTATGAGCTTGTCAGTCAGTCCTTTAACTTTGAACATAGTTTTATTTCCTTCCTGTAAAGGTTTTTTTTGTTATAGCTCTAGCCTCGTAAAGGTAGTTTTCTTTACTACTGTAAGAGTAGAGTTTTTTTTTTTTTTTTTTTTTTTACTATTGCAGAAATCTGGAGGAGTTAGGCTGAATACGTGTGTCAAGAACAAATGAGAACAAATGTAGTTGTCAGAAATTTTTCTGGTCCTGTGTGAACACAAATGTGCAGCTCTGTAAAAAGCCACATGGTGGCACAGAAGGACCATTTTGAAATACAACTGTTTCACAAGACTTCTGTGCTGAACTGCTTTACTGAGTGTTCACTCCAGCTGTTTGCATCTTTGAAAGATATCTATTCATGTCTTTAAATTAGACTTATCATGGAATTAGTGTTGGACTTTGGCAATAAGTATTCAAACTGTTTTTTATTGTGAAATATTTTGCATATTCCATGTAGGATATACTGGTATTGGAAAGCTATGATAATATTGCTAGATGTTGGTATCTTACTGGCTTTGACTATTTATTAATCTGGCAGACAGGAAAATGTAGTTTCTCTATACATAAACCATCGCATTGACTTAACTATTAATTAGCTATTGCTCTCCATTTTGAAGATAGTGAAAGCACATGTTATTCTGTAGGACCACATATCTCCTTATGGGAAACACTCTTGGTGTGATGCAAGTGTGACAAAACTGGAAAATTGTTCTTTGTTTTCCACAGGAAACAAAATACGCAGAATGGATGAGGATTCTTTGCAGAGTATGCCTGCAAATTTCATTTCTCGTGATTTTTTAAACAACAAAATTCAGATAACTTGTTGAATCTCTAAGAGAGATACTCTTGTAAAAATATATATTTATTTTACTTTCTGCCACTGACAGATTCAAGCTTTCTTTTTCAGTTGGGTGGAACTATTGGAGACATTGAAGGAATGCCATTTGTTGAAGCATTTAGACAGTTTCAGTTCAAAGCAAAAAGAGAGAATTTCTGTAATATCCATGTTAGTCTAGTACCACAGGTAAGTTATTACAATTATACATTTTTAATGAATGGCTAACTTTTACTCTGAATTGAGCTTTATATTTGTTTACTTCTCTGATTGAGGAGAGATGTTGGAGAGGTTTAGAGACTGAGAGATGAAAGCCAGCCTCATTGGGATAAATAAAAGCCATGATAGTTACTTTATTGATGTGAGAGTGTGTGTTAGTGTTGTAAGTTATCAACAAAAAGCTTATGAACGCTAATTTATCTAGAAGCCTAAATATATTTGTGTTTTGTGCTGGAAGGTACTGGTATATTACGACCTCAGTAAGAAAGGCATTCCGCCTCTGTAAGATATTTAATATTCTGTTTGTTAGAGCTAGCACTGTTAGAGAAGATCATCTTATAGATCATCTTATGTCCCTGTAGGTGGTGGGAACCCTAGGTGGTGAAGCATTGAACCACAGGCCGCATACTGGGCCGACCCCTCCTTGGTCAATTGACCTGTTATATGATTTTTTTTTTGAAAGGAAACATCTCTGTCATTTCTGCTGTTAAGCAGAAATTATGTTCTCATGAGAACTCGTTGCTGCATTTCTAGATATAGGCAAGCCATGGAGGTGGTGTAATTCCTGGTACCAAGTGAGAGGTGTCTGCAGGCTCCTCTGGTACCATGAGCCGGCTGAGTTTATCCTGTGGCTAAGTGTATCCTGTGGCCAAGAGATTTGTGCAGAGCAACATAGCCTCAAGGCCAGACTGGATACGTAGCATAGCTCAGCATAGCACAGGCCTGAATCTGCTCAGGTTAACTTATGTGGATCATACTTCTTGACATATGATGGCATTCCAGTCAGGACCACTACAAATTGTTGTACGGGGCTGAAAGTATTTTTACATTCACATTCTAAATTTTACTTCAGAAGTTGGTTTCCTTATTATTTTAAGGGGTAAATATTCACTGGGGAAAGGTTGATAATTATGATATGATTGTACATTGTATAGATAAAAAGAATATTAACCGCTGCAGCAACTCAGTTGTTTGATTCTGTGTATTATTCTGATTCCTAGCAACCCAGGGAGTTTGATTCTGTGTATTATTTACTACATCTGATGATTTCTGAGGGCTGAAGGCTTTGTGCTGTTGAACATTTTCCAATTACTAGCAAAATCCAAATTTTGAAATATTCTTCTCTTACTCGAGTCAATTATATTGGAATTTCTCCTTTGTAAGAACAAAACAAAATACACCTGACCTGGTCAGGTATTTCTTCACAGATTTTTTGATGTAGGTAATAACTGTGGTGCCATTTCTGTTTCTGACTTGTGGCTCTGTTTCAATAGGCTTACTTCTTGCAAGTATTATTGCTTGCAATGACTTTTCTTTTGACTTACATCATCTTTGTTAATAGATTTTAAATGCTGTTTGGGCTTTCAAAATATGTCTTTCTAGCCTAATGCCACTGGTGAGCAGAAGACAAAACCGACTCAGAACAGTGTTCGAGCACTGAGAGGACTAGGCTTGTCTCCAGATTTGGTGAGTTCAAAAGCAAATAGTGATGTTTATTTACAGGTCATCTAGAAGTATCTGTGCATAACAAGTGGTCAAAAAATGTCTTAAATCTCTCATGAGAGACAAGAAATTTAGAAGAAAAGCAACATATATACTGTACTACTTCACTAAAGACAAAGGAAATTAAATAACTCAAATTTGCTCTAAGTTAACACAATCCAACTAATTTAGCAAAATCTAGGTGCTTTATCTGTTTTTCTTCTAAAGGGGTCTTTGCAGCAAAACCATTCTGCAGTGCTAAAAAATAATCTAAAGTTCAGATGTATCAGTTCACTTTGTGGAAACGGAAGACCTAGAGTGCTTCTGCCTTCTAACATTCTTTCACAAATTTATCCATGATTAAGAAGAAGCAATCCTACCTTTGAAGTCCAGCCTTCAGAAATGTTCCTGTTTGGAAATATGAAGCACGTGGGTAAATCTTCAAAGCAAGGTTGCTCAATATTTTTCTTTTATTGGATTTGCACCATGTCGTATAGTGAATGCAAAGCCAGCAAGTTTCACCTCGTGTCAGTTGGCAGGTGGAAGAGAACATGAAAGTTGAGCATTTGTCTTCAAATTCTCTAGTAATGAGTACGTGCTTCAAAGGGAGCAGAGAGGAGACATAAGTTAGTTAAAGGTCCCTGTTGTGATTCCTCTCTTCCACTGAGAAATGTTAATCTGCTTGCACAAGTGTTGCTAGCAATGAAGCCAGGGTAGCACAGCTTCAAATGCCAAAGCAACCCCAGTTCAAATTTAAACTTATTTTTCTAAGCTGCTGCTGACACAGCTGAAGGCAGCATGTTTCTAGTTATTCAGAACAAGAAAGAACAATTCTGCTCACATAAAAATGAGGCTGTTTAAGTCAAAGAATATTTTCTGTACTTGATTCTGAAAGTCGTTGAGCACTTTCCATTCCCATGAAATCTGCTGGGAGAAAAGGCTTCCTACCTAGCCCTTCTCAGAAGTGAAAGTGCTACTTTCCATGGAAGAATGCAACTGCTTGATTTAGTGACAAAGGTCTGGTGGGAATAGATGTCATTTTAAACAATACCTTTCTGGTACAATTTTTCACATCAAGTGAAGAAAACAAAGGTGTGTAAAAATATTAAAGATCTTTCTAGACCTTTTCACAAAAAAAAAAAAAAAAGTAACATTTCTTTAGGGCTGGCCTCCTGTTGAGCAAATATGTCTTGTGAAAAGCTAACTGGAGTATCCAAAGCAGAGTAAATGGGCAAGCTAATGATTAAACAGTGTGGACAATCTGGGGTTCAGTGTTGTCCAGCTTAATACTCAGCCCAAATATTAATTAACTTGCTAACACAATACTGTGAATAAGAACAATGAATCTATCTTGCACAAGCCTCAACTCTTTTTGAAAATTTTGCACTTTGTTCTAATTGCAAGACAAAAAAAAAAAGCGTTCTGTATCAATATCTGATATTAACTTCTGATGGAGGGTAACTTTGCATTGATAACATTGCTATCCTATTAGGTTACACAAAGTCATTTTTTTTTCCTTCAAAATTTCGAGAAGTGCTAATCAATGTTTTTACTGTTGGTGGATAAATGTTATTTATGCAATCAGAAGAGGTAACCTGTTCTCATCATGAAAATACTTAGATACTTGCCAAGTGAACAGTAATTCATGAAGTCATTGATGATCTTTACATTATTAACTGTAGCGTTGTTTGTACTATAGGCGCTGTTTTCTAATGGCAGTGTTTGTCTTGGATAGGGGAGAGCATGTATTTATTTATTTACTTTTTCACATTTTCAAGCTGTATTATGTAAACGGACCTAGCATCTTCAGTTTATTAGCAAGCATGTTTTTAACTACAAATCTGATGGTTTTATAGATATTTGAAGGATGCGTTAGGTAGCTTCAAACAGTTGTGGCCATGTAAATGTAGTAAGTTTGTTGTCAAGAAAGGGTTTTATGTGTGCAGTGCTGCTCTATATTTCACGTTTCAGGGTCTAAGGTTCAAAATCCCTTGTGTGCTGCTAATTACATGGGGAAAGTTGCATGTGGTTTTTTGGAGGCTTTTATGATAACTGTCAGTGCCTGGCTCCTTTTGTTTTGTTTCCCAAATTAATTTTTAAAAGCCTATTAAATATGCTTGTGCGGAATCAAAGGGAAGCAGACTAATCAAGTCACTTTCACACATTGTGAGTTCTTGCCTGTGGCAGTTCTGGGGCTGCCAGCAGCACAGTGCTTTTGTTTGTTTGTTTTGATTTTTGTCTCACTGCTGCCTTTGAGCACCAAAGCACGGAGGGATTACACTGCCAGCAGTGAGTTGTCAGGGCAGTGCTTTAAGAAAATCTGTGAAGGGTTGCTCTCTTTTTCTTGGCATAAGGCCAAGACAACACCCGGGAGAAGCTCCTAGAGCGGCTGTCAGGAGGGCTTCCTCCATGAGCTGTGCTACCAGGCTGTCTGGTGTTAGCTTGGCCAGGCCTGTTCTTGGTAGCTGCGGCCTGGCTGTCTGGTCCCAGGCTTCCCTGAGGTGGCATGCTGGGCCAGTCTCAGCTGGCTGCACACAGGAGCCTTTCTGTTCGCCATGGGGAGTACCAAGCGCTTAATGAATCCGCTGTGACTGCAGATTCAATGGACTCAGTTGCTGCATTTTAAAAGCTGATTGTGTGTTTGTCCACGCTGCCTTATACAATTGAATTGTTCATTGTCTTATTTGTATTATGTTGCTTTGAGATGTATCTCAGCCGGTGTTAGTGCAGTTTTGTATTTTCATGCTGCTTCTGGTTTTTTGATTTCTGTGGCTTGAAAATAGAAATTTGTCTCAGGAAGAAGGATGGTAGATTTCAAAGATGATTTAATCATGTACTCATGCTGCCAAGGTTTATGAATAACATTTTCAGACAGTATTCAATTCTTCAGTATAAGTTGTACTTATTTGAAGAGAATTTACAAGTTGTTACAATAATCTTTTTTATTATTAGAATATGCACTGATTTTGCCTTTTATTTGCCTTTATTTTTCTGGTTGTGTGAATTTTTGCAAGGGTAGGGGAAATAGACTTCATCAATATCAGTGTAGCTGAACTGCTTTTTAGGGAGGTGATTGAAGAGCATCTACCAGTTTCTGAAGGAAGAAGAGTGATTAATGTGTTAAGTAGTTGCATTTGCTAGAAAGATAAGTAATTAATCTTTTAACAGTATCATTATACTCTGTTATGCTTTAAAGACTCAAAATAACTTGTGGTAAGAGACTAAGTTACCAATAGGCACATTCAGAGAGCAGTTTTACATTTTGTTAGCTGCCTGAGGTTACAAAATGCAAACAAAAAATCCCTTCCAACAGACACCAAAACACTCACATATTTTCTTTGTTGGTAAAAATTGTCCATGTTTTCTAAAATTCCCAAGTTGGATATGTGTCAGCAAGATAATTGCAAAATAGTAGCACCAGAAAAAAAGCATCACAAATTTAAGAAATAGTTTTCTATTCTTCAACTTTTTTTTTTTTTGCCATGATGTGCAATTTAAGAATTACAAAAAAAGATGCTGAAGTACTGAAATGGAAGAAAATGTGCATATAAGCTAAGTAGTATTGCTATGAACGTAGCTGATCACAGTATTTCTTTTAATTCAACACATCATTTATATGTACAGACATGCTTGACTTTACCCTAGGAGTATTACAATTGTAGCTGTAAGAAAGGAGAACACAAAGTAGCATATAGAAGATTAATAAAAATGGGTCAGTATGGGCAGGTAACTGATTACTTTTGCTATGCAAAAGTAGATATTCTTGAAGATATTCTAGAAGATATTCTTGAGCTATGATCTGTTGTAGAACTCTAAAAGAGGGCAGAAAAAAAAAGGTGTATTTGTTTATGCTGTGCTTCCAAAGGAAGTGGACTTCTTCATGAACAGTGCTGAGGGTTTTCTATTGGTTTTCCCGGTAAAAATTTAACATTTTTTATTCTATTACAACAGATTGTTTGCAGAAGTGCAAAACCTATAGAAATGGCAGTGAAGGAAAAGATCTCCATGTTCTGCCATGTGGAGCCTGAGCAGGTCAGTACTTAATTTATCATTACTTATGTGTGTGGGAAAGCATGCAAAAATATCTGTGCATTTCTGTTTTCTACTTTAGAGTATTTCATTAATATATAATTGTTCTTCTGATCTTTGTCTTGCTATCATGTACACTTTAACACTTCAAAAATATTGGAGGTTTATATGTTAAATGCCATATATTAAGCAGTCATTAACAATTCTAATGCATGTTATGTTTGAGATAATTGCTGAATAGACTATAAAATGTGTGCATTGGTTTATTACTGTATGCTGTCATGAAAACCATGCAGTTCTATGCAATAATCAAGCCATTGTTGGTTATTGTCCATAAATCATCTCAAGTCATTATAATAATGGATAAACAAAGCCATTCCTGAAACTGGGTATTTTGCTTACGTCCATAGATCCTCACAGTCATGTGAATACTCTTACTGTGATAATGTGTAATAGGCTGTTCATGTCCTTTAACATGCTCAGAACATGTACTGTGTAATTGTATATCCTTTTATAATTCACAAATGATTTTGGCCTTTATTTCTATGATTAATTGCTGTTCAGTTACTAATTTTGATAAATGAAATGCTCTAATTTTTTGCGAGAACATATTACTCTTCAAAGTAATGCATAATATTATAAAGGATAATAGGTGCCAGCAGAGATACTGTATTTCAAGTACACATTAGTGTTGACTTTTCTCTCTGTAGTTGTGTAAAAAACAATGGTAAAAAAAATGTAGTAAGATCTCAGATAAGGACATAAAGGACAACATGGCCATTTCTTCTCCCCTCCCATTGCTACCATTTCACTGTTTGTGAAAGACAAAGCCTGTGAGCTAGCTTTGTGAAAAACCCTTTATGGTTCCTCTCCAACCAGACAGAGACAGCTGGAAGTTGAAGCAAACAAAATTTGTGCTTTTCTGGCAGCATCAGGCCATGTTACTTACATACGTGAGCAGTTATATAGTCTCCGTCCAGCTGCATTCATTACTGCGGCCTAACTGGACCAAGCGTCCTGTGTGTAAGTGATCTTCTATAAGAGCACCCTCACAGAGAGGGAGCTATCTGCATGACACTACTTTGTTTCAAAGTTCTGCCTTCTAGGGCAGAAGTTTGATAGTTTTACTGGTTACAGCGTTCATGTTTGTCTACACCGTTGCATTCTGTGTTATAGGTGTGCCCTGGTGGTTAGACCCAATGGGCTGAGCTGGGGTGCAGCTAGTTGCCTTACTGTGTTGCAGCCTTACTTTTTCTCTTTTCATAACAGAAGTTATCAGAACTCTGCAAAACCATTCTTAACTCATCTGTGTCTTAAAATTAATGAACCACTTCTGGATTTCAGAAGAGATAGGCAGCATGTCTAGATTCCTTGTGAACTGAAGGAGTAGATGCATTGTCAATATTCTTCCTTGGGCTGTGCTCAGTGCCAGTAGAAAAGAAGCTACAGTTTTAGTTTGTGTCTAGAACTGTTGTATACATTCTCAAGAGAATCAAACTTTTTAGTCCACCTTTCCTATTTCTTTGCTGTCATAAAAACATGGAATGGTTGAGATTGAGAGATACTTCTGGACTCTGCTCAAGCAGAGTCACCTAGAGCTGGTTGCCAGGGACTGTGTCCAGGCAGAATTTGATGATCCCCAAACAGGGAGACACCACAACCTCTTTGGGCAGCCTGTGTCAGTGCTTGGTGCACCCTCGCAGTAACAAAGTGTTTCCTAATGTTCAGAGGGAACCTCCAATGTTTTAGGCTGTGCCCATTGCCTCTCGTCCCTGTCACTGGATCCCACTAAGAATAGTCTGGCTCCATCTTCTTTACTGACCTCAACTAACCATAAAGAGATCCCATATGATATGACATCATGCTTGGCAATAGGGCCACAAAGGGACTATGACTAGAGGGTTGGAGCACCTCTCCTATGAAGACAGACTGAGGGAGTTGAGCTTGTTCAGCCTGGAGAAGAGAAGGCTCTGAGGAGTCTTACAGAAGCCTTCTAGTACCTAAAGGGTGCTTATAAAAAAGGAAGGACTTTTCGTCAGGGAGTGTAGAGATTGGAAAAGGGGGAGTGGCTTTTAACTATAAGAGGGAAGATTTGGATTGGATATTAGGAGAAAATTGTTTACTCAGAGGGTGGTGAGGAACTGGAACAGGTTGCCCAGAGAAGCTGTGGATGCCCCCATCCCTGGAGGTGTTCAAGGCCAGGTCAGATGGGGCCCTGGGCAACCTGATCTGGTGAAAAGTGTCCCTGCTCATGGCAGGATGGGGTTGGAACTAGGTGATCTTTAAGGTCCCTTCCAACCCAAGCCATGATTCTTTGATTCTAATGGGGGAAGAAAAGTGGAAGGGGCGAAGTTCATGGTTTTGGCATGTCTTCCCAATTAACAGTTGTGTGATGAAATCCTACCATCCTGCTGATGGGAAGTAGTGAAAAAATTCCTTGTTTTGCTTTGCTTGCGCACTTATTTTGCTTTACCTATTAAACTGTTTTTATGTCAACCCAGGAGTTTTCTCACTTTAATCTTTCCAATTGTATCCCTCTGTCCTGCAGGAGTGAGTGAGTGGGTGGCTGTGTGGCACTTAGCTGCCTGTTGGGGTTGCACTACAAAAACTACCTGGCTCATTCAAAAGAAAATTATTTAAAAAGTAGAATGTACGTAGAATACAAAATATATGTAGTACACAAAAATAAATTGTATGTTTACTATGAGAAATATTTAGGTAAGTCTTTTATATTTGCTTTTTTTTTAGGTGATATTTATCCATGATGTTTCTTCCACTTACCGAGTACCAATTCTGTTGGAGGAGCAAGGCATCATTAAATATTTTAAACAGAGGTTAAATTTACCCATTGATGATGAGCCAAGTGATCTTTTAATGAAATGGAAGAAAATGGCTGACAGGTATTCTGACTCCTGCTGCTCTTTCTAGAAGTGTTTTAATTCAGGTTAGACTTTTAGCTGATCTGGAATGGCCAAATTGCACAGGGACTGGTAACATGCTGCTACTGCAACACCTGTGGAAACTCTGGGTTTAGAAACATCGACTGTTTGGGGATTTTAGAAGATGTTTTGTGAAGTTAAAGAAAAAATGAATGTTAAAATTGTGAAACATAGTGAAAATGGATGCAATAACCATAAAACTTGTTTTTGTCAGATATGAAAGGTTGCTGAAGGTGTGTTCCATAGCTCTCGTTGGCAAGTATACAAAACTAAGTGATTGCTATGCATCTGTTTTCAAGGCTCTGGAACACTCTGCGCTGGCAATTAATCACAAACTGGATTTAATGGTGAGGATATTTCTGGATTTTTCTTTCAGGAATATTTTGAATATACTTTACTAGTTCCATCATATGAAGCAGCTTTAATTCATATGGAAATTAGAAAATGAGTCATGTGGATAAACACAGACTGGCTAATTTTATTTTTTATTTTTTTTTAAGTAGTGTTTAGAGATTTAATTATTTTACTTGGAACTAAGCTTACCTGAAATGAACACTGATTACTCAGAACTGGATCTGATGATTTTATTTATTTTCAAAGGTAGATTTTATTTGTTTCAATGAGACTGTTTATTGTGCTAGTAAGATTAGCTTAAGAAAGACAAAAGAAAATAGGTAAATTGAAAAAATTTATTTAATTTTTAAAATCTGATGTCAAGAGCTGCTGTGCATCATTTCAGCTAACATCTTGAGACTAGTCAAATTCTTCTTCATCAGATTTGGGCCAGAAGTGTTTCCTTGAATAAGTACTATTTAAGGATCAAAATTATCTTGTTTTAATAAGAATAGAAAGTTGAATTACACAGGAAAACTGTTACCAGCTTTCTTATTTCTGGATTTCTGTTGCAGGGTTTTGCTACTAGGGATGGAAAGGTCTGGGGCAGAAAAGCAATATGGAAGTGCATATCAGTATCAATTGATGGGTATGGGGTATGCTTTGGCAATTTGCAATAGCAGAGTAGTAGTAAATAGTTACAAGGTATCAGCATCAACGTGCTGCTTTAATGTGATTTGTGAAGTGATGTAAGATAAATTGATAACTCCATTAGTAGCACAGAATGGAGACGGACTGGCTAAAAAATGGCTTATAAAAAGGGATTTGGAGATCCTGGTAAATGACAAGTTGAGCAAGAGCCAGCAATGTGCCCTTGCTGTGAAGAAGGCCAATAGGATCCTGGGCCATGCTAAGCAAAAGCATGCTATGTTGAGGTAACCTGAGGATAGTCACTGTGGTCTCCTCTGTTCAGCACTTCTGAGACCACATACAGAGTGTGGTATTCAGTTTTTGTCTCACCAGTACAAGGCATCTACTGACATAATGAATGAGTCTGAAGTAGGGCCACCAAGATCAGAGTTCTGAAGTGCATGCATATGAAGAGAGGTTGAAAGAAGTAGGTTTCTTCAGTCTGGAGAAAAGAAAGCTTGGGGGAAATCTTATTGCTGTCTATATCCAAAGAGAGTGAAGAGAAGATAGACTCCTTTCAGAAGTGTACAGGAGAAGGCTGAGAGAGCACAGGCACAGTTAGGAATGTGAGAAGTTCTGACTTGATAAAAGGAAAACAAAATAAATGATCGTGAGAGTGGTCAGACCTTGAAACAGCAAGCCCAAAGTGGTTGTGAGGTCTCCATCCCTGGAGATCTTCAAATCCTGACTGACTGGATATGGCCCTGAGTAACCTTCTCTAATTTGACCTGCTTTGAGCAGGAATTTTGCTTAGAATCTTCCCAAGGCCCTTTCAGCTTATGTGATTCTGTCATTCTAAATAGTGCTTTATGCTGACAGTTGCATAATAGGAAATTTTTACGATATGTAAATAACTTTGTTTTTAGCAAAATGTGAAATGTTTCAAGTCTAGTGAGTACACAATACTAGTGAGTTAACAATACTTACTTGCAACCAAAGCTGAGTTCAGTGGAGCTTTTGTGTGAACAAGCATGTGAATAAGTGATTGCTGGAAATAATTCCAGCTTGGTGCAGAAGTGTGCTAACTGACAAGGGCTCCTGCTGTATTTATCTGCATGTGTTAACCTCCTTTTTAGTTCATCTAAAAGTTCTCCATATAAATCTGTGTTCTAAAGGAACTGCTTAATATTGTATGTGGGATCCAGCTCACAACCTAGTATCTGCATATGGAAATGGTGAAATGTTGATGCTGCTTGAAGTGATAAATGTGTTGGTTCAATATGCTTGGCAGGGAAAACACAATTAACTTCAGCTGTAATGTTTTTTTTTCCCAACTTCCCAATGTGGTAAAGTATCCATTCAGTTTATTCTGTACTTTTGTACCGGTGTAGAATAGTAAAGTTTGTAAGTAGTTATTTTCCTGTTGTAGTTTTGATGCCTTTTGGAGCATGGAAAAAGTAGGAATGTTAGCTGGGAGGCAATCTTATCTTAGAAAATCTTTTTATCTGTTTAATTTCTCTACACACAAATGAATACTGTCATTTCAGATGATCTAGTTCTTATGGTGGGTGGCTTCTACAGCAGGATGCTATTAACTATGCTGTTCTCAGAAAGACTGTGTTAAAAGCAAGAATCAAACTCTGATATTTTGTGTCCCTAATGCATTACTTAACTGTCCTACTCATTTTTTCTAGCGGTTTTCTTTTTTCAGGAGCCATGCTTATTAGTGGCTGTATTGGTTCTAATACAGGATCTCTGGCAGGACATGCATAATAAGCCTGGCTTCCTCTCTACAGTTCATGCTTTCAAGTGAGCCCACAGAAGTGCCTTTCTCCCTGTCTACACAATGCAGGTTTATCCAGTCTTGAGATAAGGTTAGAAGTGGCACCCAAAGCTAGTAAAGTGAACACCCTGGCTGCATCTCATTTGGATGTCAGGATAAGGGCAGCACCAGCCCTTGATTGCTACCCTGATTTCCATAGGAAGTAAAGCTGTAGAGTACTCTAGCAAGTCTGCTTAACTGGAGGATAGTAGGCAGTTTCTCAACTGGAGGATGAGGACTGGAGGCAGGCAGAGCTCTGGAGCTACTTGCGAAGAAAGGAGCATGGGGTGCTGCAGCTAGAGCAAATGTTGCATCTTCAGTGTAGTTGTTACAGGTTAACTGAGAAATTCACTTGAAACTCTTAATAGTTGTGTTACATAAAAATTGGTTATATTGTGTGTGCTCCTTTTTCCGTGGAAGAAAATGCTATTATTGCATATTTTTCTTTCTTAGTACATAGACTCAACAGAACTTGAACGTTCTACAGAAGCAGAGAACTCAGTGAAATATCATCAGGCGTGGCACAAGCTATGCAAAGCAGAGTAAGTATTTTGTATCCCAAATGTAGAGTGTGGTATTTACTTCAGGTGACAAAAACTACTTCAGTGAAACATTTCTCAGTGCATTCAAAGTTTTGTTTCTTATGGAATGGAATGGTTTTGCATGGTTGGTGAGAAGCCTTAAACATAGCAAATTACAGAATCATCCAGTATCCTCAAAATGCTTTAACGTCTTCAGACAAGTTGCAGTTGATACCTGTTTTGGATAACTAGGCAAAATAGTTTCCTTACAGTGGAGGTCTGTCAATGATTTTTCTTCGTTGACATGCATCATGGTGAAAGGTAGTTAGATAAGAACTCAGTAAATGCTTGTGGCACTCTGAAAACTTTGTTAAAGTGCTGTTGGGCTTTCAATTTTTGTTTGTAAGGGCATGTGATTTGTTGCTCAAATGCATTTGTTTCTTCAGTGTTACATATAGCCATCTAGTTTTGTTTTTAAGTTACTAAAGTGATGAATATATAGCTACTGTATTCAAACAGTATATGTAGGTTGCTCTGAAAGTAATGTCTCCTATTTATTTCCATGGAAATAAATAAAAAAGCAACAGCTACAAAGAGCACAATAACATTAGTTGATAGAGCAAATTCCCAGCTACAAAAGCTATTTTTCAACATAGTCACCACCATTAGTCATGCATTTTTGCCAGCAATGAACAAGACCCCTGCATGGCGCACTCACCAAAATCTGCACCATCTCTGTTGCTGTCACTACTGCTGAAACGTTCCACCTCACTGTGCTCCCATCCGCTGTTTGGTCTCCATCAGTGTTCATCAAACATTGATGAATGTCAGTGGGTGCTGTGTTTTCCATACAGAGGAGTTCAGTTCCACTCCTTTACTTCATCTGCACTTCCATGCCAGATGCTGTTTGGTCAGACTGCCTCTCTGCTGCCGTCTGTCACACAGCAACAAAATGGAATGGAATATTTTCAGGAAGGTTCAACCTCTACTGCCATACCACCAACATCCACCTCTGACATTGTGGGCCAACATAATAAAATAGCAGGCATTACTTTCGGAGCACCCCTCATATATACATACCTTTTGTGCACTGTTCTTGTGCTTTTATAACCAAAAAAGACTATCTCAACTTCTATGGACTTCTTTTGCTGGCATGATGGTAGTTATTGGGTGCTTTATGTATGGCTGTCATTACAGTGGCATTCTTGTCCCAGGAGGGTTTGGAATTAGAGGAACAGAAGGCAAACTCCAAGCTATCTCCTGGGCAAGAACAAAGAAAAAACCTTTCCTTGGTAAGATCATTAATGTCAGTAATTACTGTGTTTTGGAGGTGTATAGAAAGTTAATTCCTTGATATTTTAAAAAAATAATAAAAAAAAAAATTGAGAAAATCCTAGTCTGCTAAAACAGATTTATGGACATGTTATCCTATGTCATTAGTGAGTAGAAGGAATGATGGAATCAGTAGAATACTAGAGAGGGGTTGTGTTTTAGGATTATATGTATGCTGTTGGGAATATCTGCCTTGTAAATAATGCCCAGAGTCATAGTCATGTAATACAGCTGCCGTATAAAGAAGGAAGAAAAAGACCATTCCTATTCCAAAGGCTTTTTCTGTGCATCTCAGTATAATTAAATCAGTATCATTATACCTATTAATCAGTGAACAATGTTGCTGTATTAAATAATTTTTGTTGATTTACTGATATATTATTGCAGTAGTGTCTAAAGGTTCCATCTGGCCTTTGTGGTAAATGCTGTTTGTATAAATCCCTCTGAAGCTTTGGTCCTTACTCTAGATTTCTTAAAATTTTATAAGTAACAGTGACTACTTGGCTAGTTGCTAAAGTAAAATTTGATTTTGGACATACTCAGACTTTCAGCTTAGGTTTATCTTCACGGTTATTATTGGTAAAGTAGGTGGGAGGGAAAAAAAAAGCAGCAATTTGTTTTAGGGAGTTCTCAGCACATTTTTTTTTCATGTGTATTCACAGTGTAGCAAGTCTGAAGAGTAAGCTTTGCACTGAGTAGCCATTTTTATTTCAGCTTTTTGATAAGTCTGTGTGTATACACAGGGTACCAAGATTTCTGAGCAAGCAGTCACATTAACATGGAAAAGCAAGTAAGTACTTTGTCCGTCCTGCTCTTTGTGCTGTTAAGTTCTGGATTTTTGTTCTCTCTTCTAGGAGTTTGCCTGGGAATGCAATTAGCAGTTGTGGAATTTGCAAGAAACTGTTTAAATTGGAAAGGTGAGCTCAGAATGCTAGTATGGGCATGATTTGCGTACATGAAGTTTTATTCTATACATTAAATGTATATGCATTAGTAGGTAAAGCCTATGATTATTCTTAGTTCAAAATGGTCATGTTGCAAGAGCTAAGCACCCTGTGTACAGAGGAGTAGGAACTCCTGTTATGCAGATTGCCTGTAACCTGCTTCCTGACCTAAGTAGTGTAGCAGAAAATGTTCTTATGGTTCACCTTTGTCTTTCATTGGAACGTGCAGGTGTGGTGAAGAGTAATAAGTGAGGTTTTCTCACTTGATTTTGCATACTTTGTTAGTTGGAGTAGCTAAGCTGTAGCCATTGCAGTGGTGATTTGAAGAGATTTAGTTCACCAGTGAGCTACTACCACTAAAAACTGAGATGAAGAAAGTTTGGAAGTTAAGAAATGAAGCAGCCACACATGACCTCAGTCAAACACTGCAGAAGTGGTGCAGTATATCTTTCAACAAGCTTGTAGCTGAGATGCAGACAAGCTGTAAAGTGTCACAGAACTGTTCCTATGTGTCTGTAGTGCATGTAGAACAATGGTTAACATATGGCTTTTGAATTTTTTTTTCTTAGATGCGAATTCTACAGAATTTGATCCTGACACAAAAAACCCTGTTGTAAGTACTGATATTCCTCCTACATGTGTTCTGTGAGCATACATTTTCTGTTTTCAGAAAGTTTCTGCTGTTCCATTCTAGTAAAAAACAGTTGCTTTTTGGATTAGTACTGCCTAAGTTTTTAGACTGAGAGCTGATGATCTAAACTAGGCATGTAGGTCTTGCCATTACGGTGCAGCTTGCAAACAAGTTGCTCAGTTTTGCCCTACCACTCCCCACTTCACTGCATGATGGAAGATCCTTCTGCCTGGTGTAAAGCAGACTCATGCTCTCCAGGGGTGTAAAGTCATGGAGTATGGGATACATCTTACGTAACTTCACATGGCTACATTTCAGCCGGTCACCTCAGGTACCTTTTCAGGATGCAGTCAGATCATGTGTTTCAGAAGCCTTCATGAGGAAGGGGTGAGTCACCCTTTGGAATTGCCCCTTTGTCTCCATTATTCTGAGGACTGTTAGCAATAGCTGATTCAGATGCAGAGCTCAACATTTAACCGAAGTCTGGAACATAGAAGCTTGTCTGCTGCAGCCTTATTGGCTGTTTGTTTCATTACAGATTTGTAGTATATATTAGTACGATATATCTCAGACAAAATTTTTATTCCACGTGTAATTAACATAGCGATTTGCAGTTAACAATCCAAGGCAAGCAAGGTATATATTTTATAGAGTAAGTTGTGTGTGCATTAAATTAAGAAAATAATAGAGTGAACGAATGTGTCACAGAAGATTAATACAACGTTTACAATGGAAGCAGTATGCTTTCAGTATGTATAACAGATATTCTTTTGTTCTAAGCTACACTAAAGTTGTGAAATTGATTATTATCAGTCATGTGTCAGCATCTTAATCTGATCTTTGATGTCTCAGTTCTGGGTGAGAAGCAGCTACAAATTATTCCAAGGGGGAAATTTACACTATCAGTAGCTGTTAATACTAAATAATCTGTTTTAGCAGAGTCTATCTTGTGCTAAAAGCTTTAGATGTTCTATATAACAACAAATCAATAAAAATAATTGGAAGAAAAGTGGATTAGTGAAGCTTGTGAACTACTGGACTGATGTAGATGTTTCATTATCTATGAAAATTAATTAGAAACACGGTGTCAGCACTGATAATATCTTGTGATGCCACTGTGTGATTCAGCTGAATCCTTAGAACCACAGCAGCATTGATGTCTTTTTGTTGTTTGTTTGATTCCTTCTCTTTTGGAAGCTGAAAGGAGACAGGAGGAGTACTGATAAGGCAGCAACTTTGTTTTATTTTTAAGAGAAAAGGAAAAATGTTCAAAAATGTTTGTTAGGAGAACTCTGGGGCAACCATAAAATAAGCATCTTCTTACATCCCTTCTTAGTTTGCTAAGCATTCTAATGCTCAGAACTGTACTCTCCAAAATAGTTTCTTCAGAATTACATATATATATTAAAAAAAAAAAAGGATACTTTGTTTCATTATTTGCCTTTTGACTTTTTAGTCTCTAAAAGTTGTTCTCATTCACTCTTTTTGTTGCATCTGTAGAAGCATGAACTTTTTTCAATTGAAAATAAAATCTGAGATTGCAGGTTACATGATTACTTGACAATTAAGCTTCCAGAGGAAGTATAGGTGACTGACAAAGTGAGAAACNCTGTATACTAAAAAAAAATGTATATATATATATTAAAATTAATGACTTAATAATGTAAAATGTAGCCAAAACTTTGTTTTGAAGTACTGTAGGAGGAAAAAAAGTATCCTAAAGCTGAATATTAGTTGTGATATAAACTTAGAGGAAATGCCGCCTAGAATTTGAAAACATGAATAGACTGTGAGTTATAAATTGTATTTGAGAGATATGAAGTTGTTTATTCACTGTTTTCATTTAGGCTTAAATTAAAGGTGTGGAGTCCTAAGAAAAGAGTGATCTTTAGGGCGGTTTTTCTGTTTTCACCCAACCATGCCTTTTGCATTGAAACATCATGTTAAGGTTTTTTGATTCAGTTTTTCTTTAGCATAGGTTTGATGTCACTACAACAAATGAAATAGGAATATGGGGGACTGATCAGTGATCGTACACCTGATTTCATCTTGGTTGATTTTCAGGTCACGTTCCCATTTTATTTTCTTAAGCTTTCTACTCTGCTTTCCAGCCCTTTGGATAGCAACTGTTATTACTGCTCCTTGCCGAGAAGATAGCTGTTCAGAAAAGTAATGCATTAACTTGAGAGCAGTGCTTAGTAGGAGTATTCTGTTGCAAATGACAACTTTAAAATGATGTCCTTTAAAAAGAATCTGTGTAGTCTGAACTGCCAGCAAAGTTGATTCACTGAGTGACAAAACTGAGTTGTTTCTTTCTAACCCCTTGTCTTTTTTGTTCACTTCCCCTACTCTCCTATTAAACTTAGATTTACCTTTTTTTTTGGTTAAAGAACATAATGAAAAGGCTCATCAATTTCATTTCAGCTGCATCTAGTACCATTCTAGCCAAAAAAAAAAAAAGCCTGGAACCAAACCAACCACAAATCAAAACTCTTTCAGAAATTCTTATTTATTTTAAGCTAAGTTTAATTGTGACTATAGTCCTTCATAAGCTATCACATCTTCTGTAGCATTGTGAAACTTGAAGTAGAAATAGATTTTTGCCAGTAGGTGACACTCTTAAAACACATTTGTTAGTTGATGCCCGCTTTTCCTGTTCAGGATGCCTCTAACTTGATGATGTTCTAAAATGTCAAATGTTTTCTAACACATAAAAAGGAACGTGTTCCATGTATTATGCAGA
Organism: Penelope pileata; assembly: GCA_013396635.1. NCBI lineage: Eukaryota > Metazoa > Chordata > Aves > Galliformes > Cracidae > Penelope > Penelope pileata. The sequence goes on along the minus strand of WBMW01006229.1, from coordinate 87,612 downwards.
GGCACATCTTAAAATTCTGTGATATTACGTGTGTGAAGTAGCTAACGTTGCTTAGCAAGCAAATGTGTATGTGTTACATTTTGTTTTGAAATCAAAGTGTATTGTTAATTTGGAACGATGATCTTCTTGTAAAATAGAAAAAAGTACTAAGTATTTATTTATTTTTTCTTCCAAAAAAGGTAACACACTTTAAGAGCTGAAGGGTTGGTGTTGAAGTATGGCCCAGGAGGAGCCTATTAAAACGTTCCTGTCATGTTTAAATTTTGTAATTTTTGAGGCTACTATGCATGCAGCTCTGGATTCCTTGTTTTTAGGGGGGAAATTCAGGCATATTGATCACTTGTATACTGTCCTTAATGCACTTGCACTTAATGCACTTAATGTTTTACCATTAAAATCTTAAAATCTTAGTCTTAAAATCCCTAAGTAACTGTGAGATCTGGGCCTAACTGTTCTATCAGGATAATGGGGGATGTTGATGTTAAAATTCAGTCCAAAATTCTGAGTTCTATAGTATGATTAGTGTCTAATCCACTGAATTATATTTCAGAGTTCTTTCTCTCCCTTTTTCATTAATTTCCTTTAATAAAGTAAGTAATAATCTCCTTTAATTACACTGAAAATACAAGCGTGACAGGGAATGGTGAAGTGGAAAAGTTAAGACTGCACCAAGTAGTTGTAACAGACGTTTTAATTTGCAACAGCAATCACTCAGTTCCCATCTAAATGTATGCGTTCTCATTTACAAGACAATTAACAGAAAGGAAATACACACGTGTCTATAACTTGAAACTGAAGTGGAATATTGCAGTCATTGTACTTAACATAGTAATTTTACATTGTTACTGAAAATAAACACCTTGTGCTTTAAAAATCTGAACTTCTTACTATTATAGAAATGTCACCTTATGTGATAACATTTTCTCAAATAACATTTTTGTAGCATGAAATAATGACAAGTAGTTCTGAGCTAATTTTTAGGCAGTTTAGCTGGAAAGTGTGCCTAGCTGACGTGCAGGGAACACAGTACAATATTTAATGTTATATGTCATATAAATCTTTATTCTCTACTTTTTGAAATTACAACAAGGAAATCTATGGATTTAGGCGTACACATACTGTCCATGAATGCCAGGTTCTTCTTTCTCAAAGGAATGATGCTCATTCTGGCAGATGCCTTACTGCCCTGTGCCAGTTATCTTCTTTATAATCATCAGAAACTCATCGAAGCTGATAGTTCCATCGTTATTTTTGTCCAACAATTTAACTACGTTGTCAAGTGAGAATGAATCCTGTTTTTGTAGAGGGGAAAAAAAGGTAAGAATGAAGTAAGTTGCCACAACCATTTTCTTGTGAGAAATATTGCCAAGAAATGATGCAGTCAGAAGCAGCGTTGCTTGAAGATGTTACTGGTAATGTGTTTACCAGTTTTACTGGTTAAACTAGAACTACAGTGCTTGCTATTGCCTGCCAAAAATGTTGAGAAAGTTACAATAACTATTTGAGAAGTATGAGCTGTTGTTTGCTTTTAACTTGGCAATTAATTTTTGTGAATATAACATGAGTACTCCTAAAACATATTTTATATTACAAAGATATTTTCATACAACATGTGAAAAAGCCAGTGCATCTGTCATAACCAAACCACAGGTATTACTCAGGTTACTTCAGTCTTGTGGGTAAATTTGGTTCGGCTTACCTTACAAAATGTAGGTAACTCAGCAGGTGCAGCAGCTGCAGCATGTGTGTAGTCACCATTAAAAATTAAGATGCATGCTACCGACTGCTTTATTAGGTACTAATCCAGGACCACCATACACTATTTAAAGACATCTCTCAGTAGTTTAATCTGGTCTGATCTAGTTTAGGAAAGGCCTGATAGAGAGTTTATGTGACGTCAGAATGTTTTTCTTTTTTTCTCTTAGCAACAGGAAATGGATATTTCTCTCTTTAGCTTAGTCATATCTCTTTTCTTCACTTGGCATCTTTCTGAAGTAACAAACTTCTTATTTTGGATGGTGGGAAATTAGACTACATAGAAACTGGCCCATGTCTCTTACTTTTAAACTTGCCCTTCTGGTTTACTTGATTTATAGACTTTCTATATATTTTCTAGACGAAAATGCACTATTTTGACTGAAACAGAAGTATTTTATAAGACTCAGGTGCAGTACTCTAAGTGAAATTTGGATTACATAAAGAATTTATTAGTTTTTTGCATTTAATTTCATAGAACTTTATAGTAAAGTCCCTACTTAGTTGTCTGTTATCTCATTAATGTTCATTAATGTAAATTTTCATAAACCAACCCTTAAGGATTATTTATGGAGTTGGTGAAACCATTTGGGCACATAATCTGCCTTGGCAACATCATTGCCTGTCTCTCCTTTTTCGTATCCCTTTTATAGACAGTAGAGTGAATAAAACATGAGACTTACCTTCAAGTACTGTGAAAATTGATTCTGAAGCAGATTTTTCAGCCCACCAATGGACAGTGCACTGGTGCTGCCCTCCATTAAGGCATATTGAGTAAAGTACTTCAGAAGGTTATCATTGAGTAAATGTTCCATGTTTCCCAGGTGTTGTCTGGAAGAATAACTGGAAACAAAGCAGATAATAATAATAGTCTTATGCATAGAATGTTGTTTCTGAAATATGTCTGGCACACTGTTCATTGGTTTACTGAGCATATGAAATCATCAATACTTAACCTAGATGAAAAGGCTTTTTTTCCTGTAAAACTGACTTAATTCTCATAGGAAAAATAATTAAATTAAAAGATTTGAAACACTCAATATGTTTAGATCATGCTTACCTCAGTCAAAATCCAGAGCCTTCAAATGTCTTCAGCATCAGTGAGAGTCTCAGATTGGATCTACCTTTATAGTTGCTTGCATGCTCCACCCTGATTATGAAACTGGCATTTGTCATTGAGTTAGTTCATCAGTCCTATTGTGTTCTCAGTAGTCGGAGGAATAGGATACATTAGCGGTGTAAATGAGTAATTATTTTTTTTTTTTTTAAATCTCTGAAATGGGTCACTGTCAGCATCTATCACTGTACTTGATGTAGGTTTCCTTGGTCTTTATATCATCTTGGTGAGGTTTTCTGCCTTCAGTTTGTGTATTTTATGCTTCAGGATGTACCCACACCCAAAGTAGCCTGAAAAAGGCTTCTTTGGGGATGTGTGTAGTATTTCTTCTTATTGAAAAATGGTAAATATAAGTTTATCTTAACAAAGATCCAAACATATATAAAATATGAAGGAGCCATTTGCCCTTTGTGTGAACTGATAATTACCAAAATCAAAGCCTATTTTCCAAATATGATGCTGTTTCTTAGCATAGGAGAACAAAGCTCTGGAATGAAATTTTGGTTGCCGATATTAAAAATCAAATCGCTCCCTGATGTGAGTGGAAAAGAACGAGCCATTCTAAATGAAAAAGATGAATCTAAGGTTCTGATAAATGCTTTCTTTGGGAGCGCAACTGAGTATTGTATTCAACAAGTTCTGAAATAATGTTCTGTGGGACATTTTGGACTGATATACTGCCCAGGCTTCACAACCCATCACAGTGAAGTATTGCTGCTGTTTTTGCACAGTGTGATGAGATGCTGGTTCTGGCTGGCTGTGGTTTCTAATCTACCCGATGTCTGCAATTGTCGTTTTTTTGGTGTTTAGCTCCAGGCCCACTTACTAGATCTTTTACTCTGTGCATCACTTATTGAGAAAATTTTACAGCTCTGCTGAACCAAGAGCTTTGTGGGTCTGTAGGAGATGAATTGGTTGTGTATGGGGGTTGTTTTTGGAACTGTAGGTGTATGGATCTAGGATACATGCCAGGTAAGTTGGAGGTTTCCTGGGAAGATTCCCTTTGGCAAACTTTGCTGAATGAATTGTATATATTCATTTACATTAGCAGCCTACGTGCACATGCTTATGCTCACTTTTTAGAATAGGATTGGGAGAGTGCTCTAGAGATATCTGGTTCATTTTTCCCTTTCCTCTAGATTGGAATCACTGCTATTTATGCTGGACATCTGCTTCACCTATTCTTAAGTGGGAACTCCACAGCCTCCTTATCTGGTCTGTTGTTTATCTTTATTATTAGACAGTCTTGTTAATGTCCAAATGCCTTGGTCGTTCATGACAATGAGTTAATTAGAAGATCTTATTTCTTTTCCTTTTCTTTCCTTGAGTAAAATGAAAAATGTCTGTTTCTTTCTCCTTCCATCCTTCTTCCAGCTTTGGTATATGATGAGATTTTAGTAGTGGTGAATTACCAGGTGATCTGCTAATGCTCCCACTCCCCATATGCTCATTTTTCTTGCCTATAGCTTCCACATGTAGTAGCCTCAGAACTTTGTCCTTTTCAGAAGCAGTATCAGGAATATGGTGTGCCTGATAGGTGTTATTGACTTCACAATATTTGCAGAACTCTTGATTAAGTTTCAAATGACTTGTACCACAGGCGCCTCACTGTTACTGATCTTAAATATGTAGTAGTAAAGCACTTATTAGAATGGAAGCGTAATTGTATTTCGAGGGATCACAACTCAAGGAATTCAGCACATTAGCCATGTTAACTTGTTAAGGGTTCATTAAAGAAGGACAGTTGATTGCAAAATAGCATAACCTGTTTTACTGAAACATCTTCCTATGGCAATAGGAGACTGTCTGGAAATTTAGGTGACCTGCTCAAGAGTTACACAAGATTTGCATGCTGAATCTGGGATGAATCCACTTTCCTTAGAGCTGTTTTATTTACAAGGTATTGCAACCCCTAGGGTGTTACCTGAATAATAGTGTCAGAATTGGGACTTGCAGTTTGATCTTCCAAGACCACTTTGTCTTCCTCTCTCAATTAGATCCCAGTAACCTCCTCCAATGACTTGCGTGACATGTCTGAACTCTATCAGAATTGGCAACGGAACTCAATTTGACACGCATTGGCAGTTCATTCTCTTGGCTTAAAGACCTCTTTGCACGACATAGCTGCTATTCTGATATAGGCACAAAGTTTATCCAGCTCAACTCAGCAATGGCAGAATGTTACCCGGGGTAAGGAATTGTGGCCGCTGTACCAGAATTAGAATAAAAGTTTGAGTATGTTACTGTTGCTGCTATTAGGTGATGTATGAGTAGCAGGCAGCAGTGTTTATCTATGCTGAGGAACAGTACTTGGTATCAACCTTTGACTGCTGTCTGTGTAAACTGGCTCCCAGTCTAGAAGCAGCATTTCAGATTTGGTTACATGTTTTCCTGCTTTTTCTTGAGTATATGAATATATATTGTTCCTGCAGTTTGTAGCATAATTCAGTTGTGTTTGCCCTGGGCTAGAGAAATCATGTTAGCAAGCACTGTGTTCTTTTGGAATTGATACTTTTATTGTAGCTTAGGTACTAGGCCATTAGCACAAAAAAGAATCTAGCTGATTGTGTGTTGTCAGTGTGCTTGGGGACATACACCACACATTTTCTTGTGATGACTGTATTTCACTTTCAGTGACGGTGTCTGCAGATCCAAAATTAACTCACAATTGGCTATTGCAGTGTGTTGCCCTAGTATACTAATGTACTGACATTTGAAGCAAGCAATTCCAGTCATGCAGGAGAGTAAGAGTGTGCTAGTTGCAGGGGTGGCTGAAGTTTGAGCACCACTGCTGGTGGCAGGAGTGGTGGAGCTTATGGCATCGTGGTCACAAGATCTCGATGCATGTTTAATGATGGCTTAAGTGGGATGGTAACTCAGATGCTATTGTTTTTTGTCCTTGTCACATCCTTTTTGCCACCATTGATGGCTGAATGGCAGGTGAATCTTTTCACCCTGTCAACCTTAACATGCTGGACTATAAACTGGGTTTGCCTGTGAGTAGATTTCCATGCCACTGACACTGCTAAAAGAGACGGCCTATGCCACAGAGGTGGGGCTGTCACCTGGGGGCAGCAACTATCTCAGTCATCCTGTTTAATCCTCTGCTGATGGGTTAACACCCTAACCCTCCAGTATTTTTCCAGCTTCCTAGGTGTATTTTTTTTTTTAGTACTGTCACTGCTGTTATTTGCATGTGAACCCTGACAAGTTTAAAGCTGACTGAGACTTACGCTGCAGCCTAACTGTCATATAGAAATATCTGCTGTCAAGGTGAAGTTGGCTATAGCTGAAAGCACGTAGTTGTGGATGGTTGTGCACATGGGAAGAAAGAGCAGGGGTTGTTGTGCTTAGTATTCAGTTATTTCTACTTAATATGCTGCTTATGCATCACCTCTAGCTTCCAGGCATCAGTCATTAGATCAAAGCCCTTTGTTAAACTGGGTTACTTCCTGGAGTGGAAGTGGAGAAAGATGATGGCAGAATTTAAGGAAGTCGTCTTTATTCCTTACCTGAATTGCAAATAAATCTTGCTTAGGTCTCAAATAAATTTGATTTCTTAGCAAGTAAAGCAGCAGAGCGATATTTATATAGAACCAATGGTAGTATAAACAGTACCCGCTTGTCCCTGCCTGTTGTGAAATATCAATCCCCCATGCTGCCACCTGAAGTTAAATAGAATTAGGTAGAACTTTCTAATACTGCTGGCGCCATGGGTTCTTACTGTCACAGCAGGAGAAGACAAAGGATGGACTGGGAGATGAGCAAACCTCCAGTTAACACACTTTCTGAATATGATTAAATAATTTTGTGTGACAAGTTCAGAGAGTTGAACTGCAGCCATTGTGGTGAACCTGATGTTGCTCTGAGGTATGAAACTGTTAGAATTTGAAGATGGGTTCTAAAATCTTTTGTGTGTCATGAGTGATGCATTCCTTATATTAGAATTGCCATTGTTGTCAAGCTTTTAGTGGTGACGTGTAAAAGGGTTGTCTCATCTCATCTTCATGAAGCCTGAACTATGTGGGTTATCCTTGTTATAGTGTAACTATACCTCATAAGATGTTGAAGGTGTCTCCCTAAACAGCACTGGGTGCGGTCGTTACAGGGATGAATAATTTCATGTGATGCACTGTTTGTAGTCAGCTCTAAACTGGTGATGTGTTATTCATTGTAGCTATATGTGTCAGCTTATCCTATCATATATACACATCTGGCAGACCTACAATGGTATTGCTGAAGCTTCCAGTGATATAGATATTCCATGCTATTGCAGACAGTTCTGAAGGAGAATGTGCTTCAGAAAGAGGTTTTATCCTTCTGCTTTCTGAGCCTTGGCTCATGCAGCACTGCAGTAAGACTGCTGTATATAAATATATTGCATCTGAAATTTACAGTTACTAATTAAACTAAATTTTTTTGTTCCTTCCTAAGGTTGGATTTGTTTTTTTTGGAATTCCTGAGAGAGTTTTCTCAAAGCACTGTTGCTCTTAACAGTGCAAAACCTGATGGACTGTTTAAAAGAGGCCTAGAAGTGCAACTTCATAAAACAACATGGTCATGTAACATAGGAATTACTTGGAGTTGAGATGTCTGACTCCCAAAGCATGAAAATACTAGGAAGAAGATCCTTTGTCCAGCCTCACTCTTGCCTTGGGATACCTACATTCTGCTTTCATGCAGGTCCAGGACTACTGTCTGTGAATGTAACAATCTAGCACAATCCTAAAAGGGAGTTGGAAATTACACATCTGATCGTCTAGATCCTAGAAGAGCCTAATCCAGAACGTATCCTTGCAGTTTATCTGATATGTTGAATGAAAAAGGGCCTGATATAATGAGTTAGTGGTGTTTTCTTTTTAAACAAGCCAACAGCTCAATATCGCATTTTGTATATTCACGTGATCCATTGCTCTTGATTCTCTTTGTGTGCATGTGGAGAAAATGGGGAGTGCTGGGTTCTGGGTACTTCTAAAATTATTTTGCATTTTATTTTAAACATCAGGAGTTGGGAGAGTGAGAATTCTGGATTTTTGTTCACACGTAGCATTGTGTACTGTTGAACGGGATATCTGAAGGTACACTGGGAGGGGATACAGTGCACTGTTAAAATATTCAAGGCCCAGCAATTCAGACACTGAAGACTTTTTTTCAGAACTGTGCTATGAGGATCCTTTGAGGCTCTGTGACCCTGCTGCAGCCTTGCTGCTGAAGTAAAGGTAATTTCTGAGACAGTGCCACACTGTTCCAGTAGAGGCGCTTGTCACAGAATCACAGAATGGCTTGAGTCGGAAGGGACCTTAAAGCCCATCCAGTCCCAACCTGCTGCTGCAGGCAGGGCTGCCACCCACTGGGTCAGGCTGTCCGGGCCTTGTATGGGTGTGCACCAAGTGCTATGTGGGACTACACCTTGAGGTTTGTATCAGTGTGGAACAGAGAAATGTAAACCAAAGATGCTTGTGCACTCTCTGTGGCCTTTGCATGTCTGAACTGGCAAAGCATGAAAACAAGGAGAAACATTGTTTTTTCTCTGAGATGTTACTAAAACTGTTTTTTCCCCACCATCTCTGCACACTCACCTTTTCTTGTCCTTCATATCCTATGATTAAAAAACCCTAAAATCTGCCTATAAAGAATGTGGAATCATATGTTTGAATATAATGAAAATATATGTATAAAAGCACTTGGGGATTATTGTGTTGTGGCTAGAAGGTAATATGTATTTAATTAGCTGTGGCTTCTCACTGGGGTTATCATTTGGCCTGACTAATTACAGAGAGCCTGTTTAGGGACCAGAGATTGATTTCCTATGAAACCATTAACACTGGTCTTCACTGTTGAGAAGGAAGCTCAACAGTTGCCCAAGAGCCTGGCAAAAATATCAAAACCTCAGTATTGCTCTATCTGTAAAGTGAAAAATACATTTTGACAAACCACAGCAGACATGCTGCTTCTGCAAACAACACAGATCAACAACTATTGCTTTCTTGCACAGCTTGACTTTGTGCAAAACTTTTTTCTTATGGTAGGAAAGTATTCTAAACTTTCTCAGAATAATCCATTTTAAGTAGAGATAATTAGACTTCTTGCAAGGTTTGTGTTCTCTTGCTGTAAGTGATGGTAACAGAAACAATATGAATTCTCTAACACCAAATAAATTACTGGTACTGAAATTCAGTAACATTAGACTCATTATATGTTGACTACATTTATCTTAGTATTTTCTTTTCTAACTCATCTGCCTTTTTTTTGAGCTGGAACTTAAATGACAAGACACAATCATCGCTGTGTTTTGGAGGATGTTAGAGATCTGGTGCTTAAGCAAACAACTGAGGCAGATTCTAAAATTTCTTTTATCAGGGAAAGATTTTTTAATTTCTTTTTCATTCCACCACATCATTGCACACTTGGCAAAAACTGAAGTGGCACTAGGAAGACTTCTATTTGAGATAACAAATTAAAAGAAAAGGACCCCACTTTCTTAGAGCCCAGATAGAATTGATGAAATATATTTGTGAACTGGTAAGAGTCTCACTTGGTAATCTGTTGGTTTCTACAATAAGCAGATAACATTAGCCACCTTGTTTCTAAAATGTAGGAATAAGATTAGGTGTCACAAAAGTCCTGTTTTCTGCTTCTAAATAATTTGTTTAATCTAGTTTATCTTTATTTTCTCATATACCAAATAAAGCTGGTGAAACATACTTGTCTGATACCTGCGAAGAAGAGATTTTGTTCAACAGTTGAGAATTTCCATTATGTCTATAACAACCTTGCGGGCATCAAGGAGTGAGAACTGGAACTGAGCACATGCCTGAGAGTGTAAAGGGAAGAAAAAAATGAGGAGATCAAATCAGTTGCATAGTTGTATGGGAGGGTGGATTTAATGAGATGTGAGTGCTTTGTTCATTCTGTTCTTAACTATGTCATTTTAATGAGTAACAAATAAAAGCTATCAGCCAAAGTTTTCTTTTTAACAGATACCTGCCTCCCTCCCACCCCCATAAATGAATAAATCAAAAAGTATCTGCTGAAAGTGAGATAGAAGGAAAATAAAAAGCTCACCCAGAAGGGAGAACTTAATTCTATATTTATTTGCCTCTCATCCTTGACTAATAAGTGATAATAAGCTACTGTGCAGTAAGGTACTGAATAACAGAACTCTGTTTGCAATGGATTCCACAGTGGCTTTTTTTTTTTTTTTTGTGTAGACTTGTGCTTTTTAAGTTAAAACTGTTTTGTATGCTCTCTGGCTTCATTCTGCCATTGGAGACCCAAGCTATTAGTAGTGCAGGTGGAGGATAAAAATGGTGGGCACCATTAAATGAACAATTGCTTTGCTTGTGAGAAATTGTACCAGCTCTGTGGTACTTTGTATGAGAGTTCCTGCTGTGCTGGCTGTATGTTGTTTATGATGCTGTGACAACCAAGAATTTTTGCAGTGTGACAATATCGATATCTTCTTCTGGTTGCTTGGTAAATATTTGTGTGTAGCATTTGAGGGAATTGTTGCGTATCTGTTGAGGTGATCTGTATTCTACCACCCACACTTTTCACAGAGGGTGTCTGAATTATTTTGGGTGTGTTCAGCTGATGTCATACTAATTAAATACCTACTTGATTTGTGGCTGTATGAAGGTGATATTACTCTCTAGATGTTACTTTCTTTGAAACAATATAGGTAAAATATTTCCTATAGGCTTTCACAGGCTTGTTGCTTAAGTGAGTAATGATCTTTAGATCCATTTGTCCCCTCTGACCTTTTTGCTAGGGGTTCTCCACATGCATCAACATATTCTCTTAGCTTTTTTCTGCCTCTTTCTCTTGTTACTTTCTCGTACTTCTCTTATGGGAAGTGGATTTTTTATTTTAAGTGTGTACTGTATTCATGTATAAATATGAGTATGTAGGTTTTCTTTTTCTTTGTATTTTGATTTTATTATCTGTTGGCAAACAAGAACTGCACAAGTACGTCTGTAGTGTCATGCTAACTCAAGGCTGGAGCCCATAGCTGAATCCAGGCATCCTAGTGATCCTCACAGGCACCTTGTGACAGAAGCAGTTCATGTTTGGTGTCTCCTGAAGTAGATGGCATGGATGCAACTGATCAAGCAACTTGTATTTTTAAATGCACAACTTGACCCCAGATGCCTGTGTGGATGCAAATGAGGAAAGCACATTCTGAAGAAATCTTATCATTTGTATTTGAAGATAAGAGAGGTGATGTAGGGAAGGATCACAAGGAGCACAGAACTACATTACAATTTGGACAGTGATGTCTGTTCTGCCTCCTCCAAAAACGTGGTAAACAAGGCAAGACAGAACAGATCCTGCACATCATGGCTTCTGTTTGAAATAGAATTTGGATTGTAGGTCAGAAATCATCTGCCAGAGTTGAGATTCTTCAGTGCAAGATGGTCTTTGGCCATTTGAAGCTTCCCTGGGCAGAAGCAGGAAATAATTAAATGTAATGTAAAGCATGTGACTTGAAGCATCCTTGAAGTGTCTGGCAGATGTAATTAAGGTAATTTATCTTTGCTGGGAGATAAGTATACATTTATATATGTATATCTCATTCCTTTTGGTTTTCTGAAAGTGATAAGATGTGCATAGTTGTTGAATAGATAGTAATGAAAATGCCAAAGTTGTATCTTTGAAATTACCTCCTTATGCTGTCTTTGTTGTTGTTGTTATAGTACAATTTACAGTATTCTCAGGAAATCCTAGAATTAAAAGTCAGTGCCTTGATTACATTTATATGATATGCAGCGCTTGCTTTAGTTCTTCCAGTTCTCCAGCTGGGATGAGAAAGGTTATGATGCATTTGTGGCAAGGAGGACAACAACTCATGGAAGTAATCTGTGCTGCTGCCATTCATTTCATGGGGATTGGGAAAGAAAATCCCATTACTGGTTGCAGGAGAGCTTTCCAGAGGACAAGATATCTCTTCTGTATGACAATGATATATCCAGCATTCAGATTGATGCCTGTCAGTTTTGCTAAATTACAGAGACCAGATAGGCCAAGGTACTTGTATTGTCTCCGGCCTCCTGTGGAAGATGGGAGTAGGAGTATTTAAAATTATAGTGATAGTGCCAGAGGCTTTCTGCCAAGAAAGTCCCTGTTATAGTGTATCTGTTCTGCTATTACTCCATAAGTCCACTGCTAGAACCTCTTAAACCGGTAAATGAAGTAAGTGTGAGAACCACTAGGTAATTTGGTGGCCAAAAATTCAGTTCCATAGGTTCTTTGATGTCATATGTTTTTTATTATGAATAGCAAAATGCTACTGGGTGTTGCTGTTGAGCCATGACTTTCAAGTAGGAGCTAAACCAAAACAGAAGCTTCCAAAGAGTCATAAAAAATGTTCCAAGGTATCTGCATAGTAGATATGAATCTCTGTCTAAACAGTCAAATGATCCTGCTTGCCTTCCAAAAACAGTTGCTTTATCTTACGTAGTGTTGTTTCTGGCTCTCGTTCTTTATGAGATGCCATTTCAAAATGCAAAAGGAGAAAACAAGACGAGAAGCTTGACTGTGAGCCAGCAGTGAGCACTCACAGCCTGGAAGGCCAACCATATCCTGGGCTGCATCAGAAGAGCGATGGCTAGCAGGGAGAGGGAGGTGATTGTCCCCCCTCTGCTCTGCCCTTGTAAGGCAACATCTGGAGTACTGTGTCCAGGCGTGGAGCACCCAGCATGAGAAAAATGTGGAGCTGTTGGAGTGGGTCCAGAGGAGGCCACAAAGATGATCAGAGGGCTGAAGCACCTCTCCTATGAAGAAAGGCGAAGGGAGCTGAGCTTGTTCAGCCTGGAGAAGAGAAGGCTCTGGGGAGACCACACGGCAGCCTTCCAGTACTTAAAGAGAACTTATAAACAGGAGGGGACCAGCTTTTCACATGGCCTAATAGTGATAGGACAAGGGGTAATGGCTTTAAATTAGAAGAGGGGAGATTTAGATTGGATGTTGGGGAGAAACTCTTCGCTCGGAGGGTGGTGAGGCACTGGCACAGCTGCCTAGAGAGCTGGAGGTGCTCAAGGCCAGGTTGGATAGGCCCTGGGCAGCCTGGCCCAGTGGGTGGCAGCCCTGCCCATGGCAGGGAGTGGAACTATGTAGGTTGCTCCAAAAGTAATGCCTCCTATTTATTTTCACAGAAACTGCAATGGCTACAAAGAGCATGATAACACTGTTTGATAGAGCAAATTCTCAGCTACAAAACAGTATTTTTTAACGTAGTCACCGCCATTAGCCGCACATTTTCACCAGTGATGAACAAGAGCATGCATTCTGTGCTCGTAAAAATCTGCACTAATACAGGTGACCCACTGTTGCTGTCACCCCTGCTGAAACACACCACCCACTGCCTCACTGTGCTCACATCCACTATTTGGTCTCCATCAATGTTCAGCAAGTGTCGATGAACGTCACTGGGTGCCATTTTTTCTGCATGGAGGAATTCAATTCCGCTCCTTCGCTCCATCTGCACTCCCGTGTCAGAGGCCATTTTGTCAGACTGCCCTTCTGCTGCCGTCTGTTGCACAGCAGCAAAATGGAATGGAATATCGGCAGGAAGGTTCAACCTCTACTGCCATACCATCAACATTAATCTCTGGTGTTGTGGGCCAATGTAATAAAAATTAGGAGGCATTACTTTCGGATCAGCCCCAATAGGTGATTTTAAAGTAATTGGCTTGAGCTGGTTTTTTTTTGTGGTTTTTCAGAGTGGACTCAGCTGAGTGCTTATTAAGCTGATTTTGATTTGTCACAGGATTTTGGCACCAGTACTGGAGTAACATTTCTTTTCACAACTATCTGCAGTGGTTCTCTGTAACTTCAGTGTCTTTGTTTTGTCAGTTTTGTTTTGTTCTTAGAACTTGCACGTTAAGAAGTACAGGGATGTTTTTCTGAAAAACATACTCTCTTTCATTCTACTCTGCTTATCATCATAAAATGCTCACCTACCACAGTGTTGTGGTTTAACCTGGCAGCAGCTCAGCACCACACAGTCCTTCACTCACTCCCCCACTCTGGGTGGGATGGGGAAGAGAATAGCAGAAAAAAACAAACACAACAAAGAACTCATGGATTGAGATGAAAACTATTTACTAAGGAAGAGAAAAGTAAAATAACAATAATGATAATAATATATTCACAAAACAAGTGATGCACAATACAAATGCTCACCACCAGCCAACTGATGGCCTGCCAGCCCCTGAGCAGTGGCTGCTCCCCAGCCACTGGCTTTAAAGCCACCTTCAGGTTTTAAAGTTTTGTTTGCAGGATGTCATATGGTATGGAATATCCCTTTGGCCAGTTTAGTTCGGCTGTCCTGGTTCTGTCCCCTCCCAGCTCCCCGTGCCCCTTCAGCCCCTCACTGACAGGGCAGTACCAGAAGCTGAGAAACTGAAATGTCCTTGGCTCTGTGCAGCACTGCTCAGCAGCAACTAAACCATCAGTGTGTTATCAGCATCGTTTTTCTCCTGAAGCCAAAACATAGCATCAGATCAAATGCTAAAAAAAAAAAAGATATTAATAATAATAAAAAAATCAACTCTGTCCCAGCTGAAACCAGGACACTGAGATACTAATTTAGTTCAGCTTCCAAAGAATTGTTTTTGGTGTAAAAATGTTAAGTCTTAAATTCTGGTGTCTCTTTCAAAAGGTGATCAACTATTAAAGCTCATGGTCTGCCGCTGATCCCTGGGCATGATATGAAGCCGAATATCTTAATTGGAAAGAATGGTGCTGTACGGTTTGCTACATATCTGTTGCACAGAAATCTTGATGTACCTAGAATCTTTTAAGACATCCCTTTCATTCATTTACTCCAGATTTTTAAACAAGACCTTTCTTGTCACGGTGTTAAGCAATGAAATAATATGTTTAAAAAGTGTGTTTTTTTCCTCTGAAGTTTAAAACCTGAGCTTAATGTTATCTTAATCAATTGTATGCTAACTAAAGCTAGTTGGTGGGTTTGTCTTAAGCTTAATGAAATTGCTACTCTCAGGCAATCATATCTTGTCAGATAAAGAAAAATGATTTATTGGATTAAGTCAAGATATTTTATTTCTCTTAAAATAGAAGCTAAACCACTATATGTATATAATGTTTACTTTTGTATTCTTATAATTGATGTGGATTTCAAGCTCTGGATAATGTTTACCTTTTAGTTTTCTTCTGGGAGTAGAGCTCTTACTTGAAAACTTCCAGTCTTTTTCCGCACAAAGTGTGAGTTTGTACCGTTACCTTACTTTTTCCTATTCAAATAGCTATGCTTTTGATAAGATATTTCTCCATCTCAAATAAATGAAAACAATACTTCACAGATGTATTTAATTTCTTTTGCAATAACTGTTATATTTTAGCATGTGCACACAATTTCAACACATCTGTGGCAAATGTGCCTCCCCACCTGTCTTGGCAGGCCTGAAAAAGGAGAAGGGCTTACAAAACAAATTAATTAGAAACAAATGGTTGTGGCTTGTTGTTTTGATTAGCACTTGAAAAATTACTCAATAGAAACTTCTGAATTGATTCAGGACTTTTCTAGGAATTTGTTCTCATCTCAGATGTTAACTGGGAAGTTTTGTTCCATAGCAAAAGTATCTTCCAAGCAGAATGAAAACTAGAATGGGGCAGTCTACAAATTTCTGCTTGCTGCCTGCTCACTTCCTTTCTAAAAGAAATGGCTCTGAAAGAAAAGAAAGGACCATGATCATCAAGTACAAAATTAACCACTAGGCAGATCTGGAAGGTGGACAGAATATTGGAGTAATTTTTGGCACCCTTCTATGAGAAGGGTCAGAGGTTGGAATCCAGGTGGTCTTATTTGCTCACGAGTTTGAAAGTGTTCTTATTATGCTAGGAGAAAAGGATCGAAAACACCTGCTAGTTCTCAAGTCTCCTAGCAGGATATTGAGGTGTGGTGATTTATTTATTATTATATTTTTGTATTATTTATATATTTTTAAAATGACAAATGAGCAGAATTTAAGTAATTCTAGGAGAGTCCAGGTCATGGTATTGCCTGGAAGCTGGTAGTAGAAATTCATCTCAGTGAAGGTCTGGAGGAGTGAGCATTTGAATTAAGCCATTTTTCCTGTGCCTCGGTGCTTTCTGGTAATGAAGTGGTCCTAACTAACACTACCTTGTTAACAAGGGAGAAGTAAGTGGAATGGATGCTTGCTCGTGTGAGGTAATTCAGAGTAGAGAAGGTGTATAATAGAGTGGATAGTTTGGAGCATAAAAAATGTATTGTGCTTTGTCCCTGCTAAGGACGATCTTCCATCTCCTTGACTACTTTGCATGGCTTAGGCAGTGGACTTGTCTGTACTGAGTCTTCCATGGCAGTTGCCTGCAAGACAGAATCTTGTTCAAATCAACAGTTTTCTCCTCCTCACCCCACAAGAAAACCCTATCCCAAGGTAACCAAGGTAGATGTATTCTTCAAAATGGCATTGCGGAAAGTGAAGCAAAGCAAAGGCAAACTTTAATGGTTCTGAGGTGATTAGTAAAGTGATGCATGTTGGATTTTCAGGGCCTTGGTTGCTGCATGTTGAGTGTCTGGACTTTTCTCATTAACTTTTATATGTTTTCTAATGACAATGAAACAATCCAAGCGGTAGATTTCCGAAAGAAAATTGTATTTCATGGATAGTTAAATTTTGCTGTTGATCAGCTGTGCAATTTAATACCTCTCAGACTGTTTTATATCTAGATTGTGTTTTGTGTTATGTTGATGATTTGTTATCTGTTTCATCTTGGTTGTCAGGGGTGTAATGTGTGATTCCTGTAAAATTCTTGTAGTCTTAACAATTTTCAGAGATTTGGGTTAAAAAAAGACCTAGTTAATGCCTTATCTTGTATTGCACCCTTCCTACTGTGATTTTTTGTTGCTTGAGGTGCCTCTCATTGTTTGCAGTTCTCTGTTCTTTAAAGAACTAATGCATGGTAAGTACTGATGTATTTTGTGGTGGGAAGCACAAGCTCTGTGAAGAATCTAGTCAGTTGTTCAAAATAACACAAAAATCTTTCAGTGACAGTTATCTGATTAAATAAATTCTGTAAGGCAAAGCAAAGTTTTTCGTAATATGAGTTGGTTTCGTGATGCTTGTTACACTCTTCGGGTGGTAGAGCAGCAGTGGTCCTTTTCCTTCGGAAGCTGCTTGCAAAAACCTTGTTGCAAATTCAAGTAATGTATGAACATTGAGGGCTGTCCTCTGGTAGCTGCTGGAGTAAAGCAGAGCCACAGAGCGTGTCAGAAAGGAAGATCCAGTGTCAGAGTAGCTCTGTTAATAATTCAGATCTCCTTTCTTCATCTGATTACAAAAGTCAATATTTGAAGCCTTTTCTGTTTTCTTGTTATCATAAACCTAAAAATCTTGAAGATAGAGAGTTGGTTTGTAATGAAACATGCCCGTAACAAAACATGAACACACACAGTAAGTTACTCGATGTTGAAACTCAGTTGAGCTTTTATGTTGGCAGAAAATCTATCACTGATTGAAACAAGATTGAACCATTCTGTAATGTGGTATTTCTTGAAATACGTTTCAATTAAAGCTTAGCAGACCTTAATGCAAATTTTAAGGGT
Source organism: Penelope pileata (assembly GCA_013396635.1). Taxonomy (NCBI): domain Eukaryota; kingdom Metazoa; phylum Chordata; class Aves; order Galliformes; family Cracidae; genus Penelope; species Penelope pileata. The sequence goes on along the minus strand of WBMW01006229.1, from coordinate 70,147 downwards.
TTAATTATCTTCTGATTATGCGACCCTGACCACACTAATGTAGCTGTTGAGACAAAGAAACCAGACATTTCAGAAGACAAAGACAAGCTGGGAGAAATGCTCGAATCTTTTGGTGGAATTTTTGTTGGGCTTGTAGCCCTTTGTCAGGTTCTAACCCAAATTGCTGCAGAAGACCTCAGCAGAGCAGATGAAGCTGTGTTTTCATAGCCTGGCATTGTGCCAGGCTATTATCTAGAGCTTTAGTGGGATTCATCAGCATTCAATGTTTTTTCGCCTACTGAAAGAGGAGCTGAGAATATAGCCATAAAATGTTTGAACCGTTATGTTCTATTTAATGAACCATACATTTGATAACTGATGGTTTTGAGTGTTCCTAAAGAACACATTTAAGCACAGTAAATTAGTGAAATCTCTTGTGGCCTGCGTAAATGGGTCCACTTCATTTGGAGCCAATGTTTTAATTGATGAGTTTGAGCTGAGCAGTATCTTTCAAGAAGTTTCCATCTCCCTCATTTGTATTCCTATGTTTCCATCTATTCATGACATTACTTTCAGAATGTTTTGATAGAAGATCTTAGCTCAGCAAATAATGAAAGGCAAGAAAATGGTGAGTCTAAATTTTTATGAGAAAGCAGAAAGAAACCTAGTAATAATTTTCTTGTCAACTGCAAGAACATTAAACATCGTTAAACATCCACTGAAGTGGAAGTTTTGTGATTAGAAGTACATCCTTGAAAGATTTTTAGCTGCTTGTGACTGTTTCATCTCCATTTGACAAGAGTCAAGAGTACAGCTTTAAAATTATCTGTGGTATGAGTGTAGGCAAGTAAAGAACGCTTCCTGGAAAACTTGTGGGTGGTTTCAGAGGGCCAGTGTTTGACGTATACTCACAGTTTGTTGCAAACATTCTAACTGCTCCTGGTCTCTTTTTTTTTTTTAATGACCACTATTTCTGAGAAGTGAAAGTGAATGGAAGGAAATAAACAGATAGTCTCATCATTTTTGAAGTAAAATGGATTTACTGAATTGGCTTTTTTTGAATGTTTCTTGAGTTGATGTTTTCTTTTTTTGTACATGTATTTCTTTTAAGCTGAACGTGTTGCACAGTCTTCACCTTCATGTTTTTGGGAGGTAATTAGAGGATTTGTAATGTCCTACTGGTTTGATCACAACTTCTGCTCATGACATTTTATAATGAGTATATAGTTTATAAATAACATTTTGAAGGTATAAGGTTATGCAGAGATAATTGCACAGCTGAAATGCATTGGCACAAGGCCAAAGGCTAAGCACTTTCCACCATCTCTTCTAAATTGAATAACTTCACTTTATGAAGTGTATCATCAGAAATTGTTTTCATTACTCCCAGAGGGCAAATTAAGGTTAATAAAAATCCAATTCCAGATTATCCGTATGTGTGAATATTTGTATTTTTAGAACCTTTCCTTGTCAATGATATTTCTCACTGAGTGTATATATGAGAATGCAGGCATGTAGGACATAGTTTCAGTTCATGTGTTTCTACTATTCTGAATGCTTTTACCTTTCTGAGACAGACTTTCTCTAAACGCAATTTTGAGACTCATCAAGATTTTTCAAACTAAGCAACTCTAAACACACTCTTTCTGTTAAGCTGTTGTTTCTCACATTCACTGAATTTCACCACTTTGAATTTCATTTAACTCACAAAGCAACCATTTGGCCATCTGTTCCAGTCCACAAAATCAGTGTTTGTATATCCTCTAAATGTTAAATAGCATGTTCTTCATGTAAGGCAACCCTGTATTCTGTGGACTCTTAGGCAATGTGAGAAGCACATATGCACAGAAACACAGAACGGCTGAGGTTGGTGGAGCCCTCAAGGTCCATCAGATCCAACCCCTGCCCAAGCAAGGACACTCAGATCAGGGTGCCCAGGCCCATCTCCAGACAGCTTCTGAAGATCTCTAAGGAGAAGACTCCACAGCCTCTGGGCAGCCTGTGCCAGTGCTCCATTGCTTGCACAGCACAGAAGTGCTGCCTGGTTTTCAGAGGGATCCAGTTTGTTTCTTCAGTTTGTGTCCATTGCTTCTTGTCTTGTTACTGGGCACCACTGGAAAAAAACAAAAACCCTTTAGTAAAGGTGATATAGAAGGGAAGTTTCATCAATTTTCTTCCTGTGATGAGTTATCAGTTATCATCTGAAATAGCACACATACTGGAGTCGCCAGTTTTAGTACTCTGCTTTTAAAACATTATAGCCTTGCTGCAAGTGTTGTCTTCACTCTACTGCCCCATGCCCTCCTCCTCTCAAAGAAGAGAACTTCCGCTGTGTTATCAAGACAGCTGTTTCTGCCTCTTACTGTAAGAAAGAACATTGGTTATAAAGAACAGTATAAGGAATAGTAAAATTAAAGGGCTAGTATACGTTAATACTGAGAATAAACCACTAGGAAAACCATAAAGAAATCATAACTGGAAATGCTTGACCAAAAACTGAGTGATGTTACTACTTATCTATGCAGCCTGCTAGGTGATTGCATTTTTCTTTTTTTTTTCCTTCGTTGAACTAAGCAGTATTTAAACAATTTTTCTTTAAAGGTCATTGACATGCCAGAGCACAATCCTGGAGATATGGGTGGAACGATGAGACTGGGAAAGAGGAGGTCTGTTTTCAAAGCACAAAATTCTGTTTTAAGTAAGTTACGTTTTTGTTCTTTTTACTTGTCGTTTGGATAGGAACTCTGAAACATGGCAAAGCAGAAATACCAAAACACATCTTGTTAAAGGATTACAACCTCAAGCAAGCGGTTTCCTTGATCTTATTCACAGTGATCCTGTTTCCATGTACATTTCTATGTACATTACATTACTGGATCAGAATGAAAAGTGAGAAATAAGAGAAATCTTGAAGTCAATGAAAAGCTGAATTAGAACCCAGTATTTAACATTGCTTTAAATAAGCGGTAATAGTTAGGTCTCTTATTAACCTATTTAGGTCTCTATTACACAGTAGCAATACTAAAAATGTGTAAAATAGAGTTTCTTGTTCATAAATATGGGCATATTTTCTGTATTGCCCTGCCCCTGAGGTTAATCTGAGACATGACCGTATTTAGCTTTGTTGAACTTTTGGAAAGTATCCTTCTGAGTTTTCAAAAATTTTATCTGTGTCAGCAGAAGACCAAACTGTAGTACATGTGCACATTTAATGCAAAATCTGTTTTTAGTATTTAGTATTTGCAGTATTATTACTCTACAAATTCTTGGAGATCTTTTTGGCAGTCCAGTTCTTGTACCAACACCTTAAGTGAGACAGTATTCCTAATGATGCTAGGATAAATTAAAGCAGAGTTTGGACTGTGGCTGAGAGAGAAGTACTTAAATTCTGGTTTACTGCATACCTTAAACTTGCTTCTTGTTGTTTTGCTATGTAGAGGATTCCAGAGGGTTGCAAAAGCAATTTGCTAAAAAGATCAGGAAAACAGAGAGAAAAACAATGTTCTGCTTGTCTCTGTAGGTATGCCAGCTGCCAGACATAATCTATTAAAATGGAACAGATGCTAGTAAAAGGCTATGAAACTTCCTTCACTGCACGTTTTGCATACAACTGTTCTAAAACCTGCAGGGATTTTGTGTTGCGTTTTTCACTCAAACATTTTTTTCATTATTATTATTTTGAGCTTTACAATTTAAATTAGCTTGAGTACGGCCTTCAAACACTGAAGTCTATCTAAGCCATTTCTGATTGAGGAATGTTTAGTGTGAATCCTGAATAAACTCAGTTAACAGTAAATTAAAATAAACTAATCATCACTCAGAAAAACAGAAAGCTGAATTGGGATGAATAGTGAGTCTCCTGTTACCGTGCATTCCATGTGAAAAATTGTTGAGGTTTAAATTATGAGCCATGTTTGTAGCTACTATTAAAGCAATGCATTAGCATTAATTTCTTTTTTTTGTTGTGTTTTCAGGGAAACTTTATGGTGATGAAATCTTTGTAGAGGAAAGACACAGGCATCGATATGAAGTAAGTGGTGCTAATGCACTTTGTGCTTGAAACTTAAAGCTTAAGAAAACTGTTCCTCTTTGTAGGCTTGATTCTCCTTAAAGCCAATGGGAGATTTCTTGCATAAACATAGAACAAGATTTACTAATGGTTAGGTAAGGTCATTTAGATTGTAAGGAACCTTTGTATTTTTGTCCAACTACGTGCTTAGAGCTGAGCTTTATAATTAGATCAGGGTTCTCAGGGTTTTGTCCTGTTTTTTTTGAAATTCTTGGGAGAGAGAGATTCCACAGTGTCTTTGGACAATCTGTTCCAATGCTTAACCATTTATTACGAACTGTTTTTCCTTTATATCTAATTGGAGACTTCCTTGGTCAGTTTGTGTCCTTTATTTCTCACTCTTCTGCTGTACACCACTGAGCAGAGTCTGGCCACATCTTTATGCCATCCCATTAGATAGTTGAAGTCAGCAACCAGATCCACACTTAACTCTTCTCTAGGCTGAACAAACCCAGCTCCTTTGATCTCTTCTCCTGTGTTACGTGTTTCAGTCCCCTAACCATCCTGGTGGGCCTCCTATGGACAGTATTTTGTCAATGTCTTTCTTGTGTCAAGGGGCCTGAAGCTGGACTCAGTATTGAAAAGGTCTTACAAGAGTTCACTAGAGGGAAATAGTGTAGTGTACTGTCTTAACAAGACTGTTTCTGAGAGTGTTGTTGGTCATTACCTGACTTGAGTTCCTACGAAGTATTTGAAAGGTACAGGTTTATAATCCTTAAGCGTATTGCTTCTGAGCTGACTGGGCTTAGATTATGCTCAGAAAGTCTGCGTTCTTCATGATCTAAATGCAGACAGGCTTCAGGCATCTACAACTCAGAGGCTAATTCAGATCACTTGTTTTCTAGCAATCTTCCAACTTTACGGGCCTCTGATGTAGGTCCATACCTCTGGTATAGGTCCATACCATTGTTTGCCAACATCTGAGCAAAGGTATCTCTTTATGTTCAAAATGCTGTTGTCCAAGAAGAAAGGCAGTAGCTGGGGCATGCAGAGTTAGTTCTGAGATGATTCAGAAAGCGCTTGACTCCATAAGTATCTCTACAGGGGCCTGAACTATGAGATGTATGCATGTTACAAACTGATTCAGACAATGCTAAGCTTCCTTAGAAAGCTGGGAGGAGAATCTGATGGTGGTGAGGATGTTCTGTTTGAGTCATAGTGGAGTAGGTAGAATATCACCAAGGAAATGAAACAGCTCATTCCAGATATCCGATTTGAACAATTTTGAACCACAGTTTGTCATAGGTCATTGAACTGTCATATTCAAAAAGGAGGTCAGCCTTCTGCCTGCTATAGTAAGCCATCTCAAAAATGAGGAGTGCAGGCTCTTCAGAATCAGGAGGACAGCAAGCAAGAGGGACTCTGACTTTAATCTTTTGTATGTATTTATTGTTAAGTTTTTAATTTACTGATTCATCTCATGTTACGTTAGCATGCCAACTTTTGAAAGTATCTACCGGTCATCAAAACAAGACAGCAAAAGTTCTCAGCTCTTTTCCCAATTTTCGTTTTTGTATACATAATAAAAGCACTGCAATTAATTACTACTGTTTGTTAAATCAAAAAATAAATGAAGCTACAACTGTTACTGTTTTCATTATTTCAGGTGAACCCGGAATTAACTCACTTCTTTGAAGAGAAAGGTTTGAAATTTGTTGGCCATGATACAGAAGGGAACAGAATGGAAATGATTGAACTGGACAGTAAGTGTCTCACTTGTCTGTAGTACTTTCTGCATCAGTTAAAATGACATAAACTATAGGTGGCTAAATGGCACGTAGGTCAATACTTAGCTGTCGAAACAGCCAGGATCGTGTTAGGGAGAGCTGTTGATATCACTTGTGTATTACAGTTGCTGAAGATTCAGAAGCTTTTAAAAGCCAGTGTCTTCTCAGAGATTGTGCATTTATCAGATTATGAGAGAGACACATTCTCTTTTTCCAAAAGATCATAATTCTAGCTCACTGCCATTTGGCTATGTGGAAATGCAGAATGATCTGGGAGGTTGGCTATTCCAAACCTCTTTTCAACATGCAGCTGCAGACCAGGTTGCTGAGAGCTATATCCGGTCAAGTTTTGAGGGTCTCTAAGTATTGCTATTTGTTGGACTTCAAACCACTCACCACTATTCTTTGAACCTAGCAGTCTAGCCATGTTTGTAGTTTACCCTTTCCTTCCCTTGCTCCCAACTTAGGTGCTAGGAAAACATATCAAAAGCCTTGCTAAAGTCAGGATAAAGGAAAGCTACTGCTCTTCCCTCATCCAAAGACTGATTGTTCTTAATTCCTTCCTGTCCTTTCTGTGTCTGAAAATGGATTGCAGGAGTATTTATTTTGCAATCTTGCTATAAACCAAGTTTAGGCTGACTGGTCTATAGTTCTTGAGATCCTCATTCTTGTCTTTCTTTAAGATGGGCATGGTGACTTTCTTTTTACAGTCATCAGGGACCTCTCACCTTGGCCTTTTAAAGGCAAAAAGCAGCTTTGCAATGACATTGGTGCCAAGCACCCTCAGATATTCTCAGTCAGGTCTCAATAAACAGTATATGTTTATTTCGTTTGAGTTTATGAAATGTATGCATGCAATATAACCGAAGTATTAAACATCATTGTAAAATTGTAAAATCCCCATCCTTGCAGACAGAAACGTTCTAAATGTGACTAGGCAAAGCTGTCAGCAACCTGATTCAATTTTGAAGTTGAACCTGCATCAAGCAGGAGGGAGGACTAGAGATTTCCCAAGGTATCTTCCAAACTCAGTCAGTTTGTGTCTCCTTCAGCTGCCCCCCTGTTTAGCATCAGAAAAAAACTCAAGTATGAAAATCATATAGAAAGCAAACTCCTGCCTTTCACGGAACTGATGCAGATAAATAAAAGTTTAATTCTGTGGAAATTTGGTGGGATTGGACTGCTTTACCAAGTAAGATTTGATACCTCTTCTGAAAGATTCCAAAATAAAAAGGAGCTACGATGCATTTTTTTTGTTTAATATTTACATAGGGCAGCTCTTTGAAACAGTCCCTTTGGTTTTGCTTGAATCCTTGAGTAACTCCCTGCTGCTAAGTTACAGTTGGATAGATGAGTGTCAGGCACCTGAATAAGCAGACTACCTTACAGGTTTTTTTCTTAAGTAGCCTCAAATGCCGTTGATATAGATCAATATGCACAGAAATTTATCATAAGACCACACTATCATTCTATAGAGTGCTATCTCTGATGTGATGTTCCTGAGAATTCTTTTTAAACTTCATGGTATATTGAAGAACAATCTTGTAATTTTGAACCAGGGTTTGAATATAGACATCTACTTATAGTGTCAAGCAGCTGTACCATAAAGAGTAAAATGAGAGCAAAAAATACATATACTGCTAATTGTCATGGTATTCTTAGTTTAGTTTGTTCCGGATAGATTAATTCTGTTATGCAAGCTGGTGACTGGTTGGGAGACTATTTTATCTGTCCTGCCTGAAACAGCTTCTGTAGAGAGCATCATTAAATAAATCGGGTAGGATTTTTAAATTGCATGTTATTGTGGAAAGAATGAAAGCAGCAGTAAAACCTGGAATTGTTTCACAATGGGCTGCAAGGAGACTCTGATTCCTGAAGAAGAAAAACAGTCATCATATTGAGGAAGGTGGGTTGAAGCGGAAGCACAAAAATAACAGTGTACCACACAGCTTAGGCAAAGATTTTAGGAAAATATCCCCACGGGAAATATTTGATGCTTTGTCACTGTCTTGTTTTACTGCTTTAAAGAACTAAATTGTATGGTAGAGAGAAGGAAGTTTTGGGATAAATTTAGGATCTGAGGCTCTTTTTTAAGGCATAGGAACAAGCGAAGGGCAGTGTACTCATTTATATTGGTTATCTTCATAGAACAAAAACCCCTGCTTTCTTGTTATTACTCTATAGTGCAGAGAAATTCCTTGAATGTTTGGGATTGTTTTGGATATTGGCCAACCAGAAGAGATCTGTGGTGACTTTTGTCCAATGTCCTGGTAGTAGAAATGGTTAATGTTAACTTCTTTCAACTGATATTCAGACAAGGAACAGGTGTACAGCATGAAGAAGCACAAAAATATTGTTCCATCCTTATCCTTCCAAGAAATACAGGAGGGGTGCAGAAACAGTGTGATGAGTTGCTTTGACTGGAGAAACAGAGAGCTGAAGATTTAGGAGAAGATAAACCAGCGTGCCTTGATTAGTGTAGCAGATGGCATTGAATGATGGTGGTATTGTCATCCTTCATTACAGGATAAACAGCAGGAAATAAGAGCACCATATAAGAAATAAATCTAATTCGGCTGTAAATTAAAAAAAAAAAAAAAAAAAGGCTTATGAATTAGGAAGAGGTTTCTATGCAAAAGAAGAAACTATCATAAAAGCTTTCCAGCGGGAGCAAAAAATTCCCAGGGCATGTTATGGCAGACCTTTGACCCTTTGTGCATGAGACTATGTGGTGTAGCTTCATTCAGTAACAAGAGACTGGGCTTAATGGCCGAGCAGATCCCTTCTAGGACAAGTTATTTGAAACTTGTTTTTCCCAATTTTCTGTGTCTGTTGCTTCCATTCCTTAGTGTATATATAGTTGCTGTATTGTAATGCCTAGTCGTTTAGGAACTGCTTTATTTTCCTCTTAGATACGTATAGGTATATGTTCTGAGTATGCATGCATAAATATAAATATTGATTATCAAAACACTCTAAAAATAACATGAGAAAAGGATAAATTAAGGTTGCCTATGTAGCAATTTTTTCTTCCCTATATGTGTCTGTACAGATTTATTATCCAGCTTTTAATTACATCATTGAGCACATTTAAGGTTGTACCACAGGATGATTTTTTATTAATTTGCTTTACTAACCTTTTGCCACCGTTGCCAGTTGCTTTTCATGAAAAGAAGTCGAGGTTGCCACTGCCCCACCCTTAAATTCACACATGCTGATCTGGTTTCTGGATTCCTGTGTGATATCTTCAAGAAACTTTTATTCCAACAATTGTTCTATTATTCTCTTCCTAGATCTTTTAATTTTCTTTATGGCATTTGTCTTGTAGATCACCCGTATTTTGTGGGAGTTCAGTTCCATCCAGAGTTTTCCTCGAGACCTATGAAACCTTCACCTCCATACCTTGGACTGTTGCTTGCAGCAACTGGAACGCTCAATGCTTACTTGCAGCGTGGATGTAAATTGTCTCCAAGGTAATCTTTCTTTCTTACTTGCCTGCGGTTTCGTGGTCACGATGTTGGAGGGATTATCCTGTCCATCAGTGCAGAAGACCAGAAAAGGAAAATGAGTTCTGCATGTATTGATATATTTATTCCTGTACATGCTCAGCATAAACCCTGGTATAAATGTGTCTGTAAGCAGTGAGCATATTCCTCGTCTTCCTCATTTACAGAGGCTCTTAGGGCTACAATCAGATCCTTACATTATAATGAGAAGGAAGTAAAAAACCTTATTAAACCTAAGTTAGTTTAGCTTTGTGGCGTACTGTGTTAGCTTCTATTAATTGTAGTCTCTCAGGAAAAGAGATTTGCTAGAGGATCAAACAATGAAGTGAAATTCTTACCTAGTTGTATTTTAATGGCTGCAGAAACCGAACAGAAATCCCTGCCCAGAGAGAGAGAATGTTGGAAAAGAAAAACATTTTGAGGCTAAGATAGGAGTATTTGCACAGGAAAAGCTTTCAAGAGGGAATTTCAGTGCTCATTACAGCACAGCCACTCATTAACCTATACACCTGCTGAGTGGAAAGGATTTCCAGTTTAAACTTTTAAACCTCAGAGTGGTAACGATGTCATTGAACGATAAAGCTAAGGCATGTCATAACAAGACTGTTTGAAACAAATTTGAGGAGAGTATTTTCTGCACACCTCGCCCTATGCTGACTACGTGAGTTGTAGTCATGCTGTTGACTGCCACAGAGATATTAAAAAACAAAAACAAAACAGAAAACCACCACCAACAAAAAAACCCCACCAAAATAAATCCCCCAAAACAAACAAAGGGAAATGTGTGTTTCAGCATGAGATTCTTAACAGGAAATCATTACCCTAGAACATTTAACAACCCCACAATTAGGACACAATTTTAGAACATCTGACACATGGACAGAAGCCCTAGCTTCTAAGCAAAGCAAACAGTAGATTTAAAGATGCATCACAGTAATGTTCTTACAAGAAACGAAAAGGTTGTAATAGAAATCTAGTGGATGAAGAGGTGAACTTCAGATGTAATGTTGGCTTTTACTGTCTTATGCAGTTTCACCTGGAAAAAATAATGAGAATTGTCTTACATTTGGGAACAATGTTCTATGATTTGCAAAACCACTAACGAACAATAAAGCCATATTGCTCTTTTTTTTCCCAGTAGCAAGTTCAACATTAGTGGGTGTTTTCCTCTTTCCCTGCAACCCATATCTTTACTAATGGCCATCAAGATTAGACTACAGCACATTAATCATCTTTGCAAGTAGTTTCAAATAAGGGAGAGCTGAGAGCACTATTCAGAACAAAGAAGTAATATAAAAAGATACAGAGAATTTAGAAACATGTCAATAATGAAATGATATATTTCTTTGGAGTAAGAGGGTAGCAAATGTCCAGCAGATGGGAGGGTATGTAGGAAGTGAGATATGTTTCTAGGTGAGAAAATGTTGGCAAGTGGGACTGCTACCAAAAGAAATTTTTGCATGCCATTTGTGGACATGCAACATCTAGTCAAAGTAATCTGTTAAGTCCTGGGCAGGTTATTAATAAAAGGTGACCCATGAGTCACGTGAGAAAGTGATGCATAAAGAAAGAAAAATTCATATGACTTGTCCATGTGGTGCTTTCTGCACTAACACGGGGTCCATTTGTGGCCCAAACCAGCTTTGTAGGGAGATTTGGACAAGCATGTGTAAGCAGAACAGGAAACTGCCTGTGTGCCTTGTTGTGGTGTATGATTTACAAATGAGGTATTGGCAAAGCTGTCTCTGATGTCCCCTGTTAGTACGTGGATCCGCTTAGTCTGCAGCTGGGAAGAGAGAATGGCTGTCATGGAGTTGCGACAGGATCTCTCAGAGTTGCTCCAGAATTAGAATCTAGCATATGGACTTGAAAGGCTTGGACCTTTAGAGAATGGATGGTGGTGAAAAAGGTATCATATTGGTAGTTCTAAAGGATAAAGGATGTTGTTAAAGAAGAACTGTTCAAGGATTTATGTGTAAGTGTAATGAAACTAAAGTTTTGAAGGTGAAAAGTGAGTTGCATCAGAAAAGCTTTATAATGAAGTACACTTCACAGTAGTGTAACTAAGGATGTGTCCCTTAGTGCTTCATAAACCGGAAGGTGTGACAGTCTTTGGCAGCGTGAGCTAGGAGGACAAGTGGGATGAAAGGAGCTGCCGTGCTTGTTCTAACCGATAATGCATCTGGCGCAGTGTCATATTCCTGCTATCGACAAAAAAAAACAGACACTTAAAAGAAAAGTGAAGGAAATTTTGTGTACTGTCTGACAGCAGCAGGAGAGAGAGGGAGCCTGCTTCACAAAGAAATACAATCCAGGAGCCAGAGGTGGCAGCTGTACTGGTTGGAGTAGTGTCCTCACCTGCAGAGCAGTGCCACAGTCCCCAAAGAAGGCAAAAGGAGTGGTTCCAGTGACAGTCTCTATGTTCTACTGACTGTCAAGTTAATGTCAGAGAAGTGCAAATGAGTCAGGTCTGAGGTCAGTATAGGAAGTCCAGTCAGTAAGTGAGGAACTACAGAGATAGTACAGGCCTGCCGACTACATAACTCAAGCAAGGACGGGGGGAGAGCCTCCAGGGCTCATGGCTAGAGGATAGAGTGCTATGGTGGAGGATCCAGGTGAGGATAGTCAGGGCAAGTCCTCTTGGTGCCCTCAGAGCTCTTACAGAAAACTAGAAAAAGTATTAAAGGAAATCTCTTCTCAACCATAGTGGTACTTAGTGGTGAACTTAGTAAAGGTTAGTTTTGGCAGTTCCTTTGTCACTTTAATGTTAGATGCTCGTGCTGAAAACACGTCTGAGCTAGTCACCCCAAGTCATTTTGTATGGTTGCTTGAGTCACTCTTAAGGAGCCAAGTATCTTATCCCAGTGGTTGCGTGGGTTAGAAGCGTTGTACACTAGAAGTGCTTGTTTCCACTGACTGTAAGAAGCTGGTGATATTAGCAAGTCTCAAGCTTTATGAACAGAATCCCATGCATGAAACTCACCTGCAAGTGGGAGCTTTTGTCCCACGCAGATACATTCTGGCCTCTTGGTTGTGGTTTTTATTACGCTGTGTCCTGATGAAAACCTTATCCTAGGTCTAATTATGCAAGTGCAGATGTCTGGCATGCTGGAAATGGGGAGACTTAGGTATGTGATGAAGGGACTCTTTAATTGAATTGGTTTTTTTGGAAGCATAGGATCATATGCTAATGGTGAATAGTACTGCACTGTACAGACAAGAGCCTGAAAATATGCATTGAAGAATAGAAGTGATTGCAATTATAACCATTGCACAAATATGTGTTTAGCTTAAATAATGTTTTAATAACTGTAATTTTAATCATTCAGATTTTTGTGTGTGTGTAAGATAAATAATAATTGATAGATTGCTTTTTACTAGATTCTAGAAAGCTTGTAACAATTATTTGTTTTAAACAACCACAGCCTATACTAAATGTAGTTACATTTATCTTTAATTTTCATTGACCAGCAAATGCACTTAGCTTAGCTCCTGCCTTTGCTGTGAATGGCATTACTGTAACAATTGTTTAAATCACGTTTCTGGAAAAGGATTTTTTGGTCAATTGTGCTCCAAAAAAAGATGAAAAATGCTCCTCTGAAACTATGTCAAATACTTAGTTTTCAAAGAAGATTTAAAGAAAGTTTTCGATGTGAAACAAGTAGAACTTACAAGGAATGCCCATGTTACAGTTCCCCATGTTTTGTAACAAAAACATGGAAGGCAGACAGTTTGGTGCTTATGAGAAGCTGATTGAGAAATACAGATTGAAAGTTGCTCATGAGTCTTAGTTCTAGTGGTTTTGCAGCTGAGATTGGTTGCCGAGGTGAAGCATCCTGTATCATCATGCCCTGTGCACCCAGCTACCAGCTGTCTTCCATACCATACTGGTTGGGAATCTTCTTATCTTGTCTCTGTCCATGCTTTAGATTGATGTGTAGCAAAGGTATGATGATACCTCTGTCAGTTGAAGAAAGAGGTCTGCAATGGGCATGAATTTGGTAATAGTGGAAGACGTGCAGGGGGAAGCTGATCTTATTGCCTATTTCATGAGAAGTCAGGGATCTGAGGAAAAGTAAACTGTAAAACAAAGCAAAACCCCCCATAATGTAGTTTCTCAATGAAGAGTGTTTGCTAGCTCCGGTCAGGATATATGCATACTGCAACTCTTGTTGCAATTCACACCTCAAAATGAAATTCCACTTTGGTACTATATTTCCATTAACTATTGTTTGTTTAATAAAGTATCGAAGTGAGCAAAATTCTTCATCTCTACACCCTCAGTGAGCTGTCTAGAAGACTGAAATGGTTGACCAAATGTAATGACACTGTGTACTCAGTGTTTTGTTCTGTTTTCCTCTTGGCCTTATCTTTATAGTCCAGACCCCATGAAAAAAAAGAGACTAGAACTGCTGTGGTGAGCTGCTCCTTTTTGTTGCAGGGAGTCTAGTGTTGCAAGAATGGTTACAAACAAGATGAATTTCTTGCCCAAGATATTTATTAATTTTTACGCAAACTGAGAGAAATACATATTACTGAAGGAAATATAAGCACATTTTTTCACTTGAGGGCTCAGTGTGAAAAAGAATTTCGTAAAAGAAAAAAACAGGCTTATTTGATTTATTTTTTCTCTCACCACTTTCATAACCAGCACATTTAAGTGAGACTTTCACAGCACACATAATAATAGTAGTAGGTATGAGCGTATGATATCCATTTGATTTTTGTGTTTAATATCTGTGTAACAAGTCAGCGTAATTTGAAAGGATGCACACACATTTATTCCTGAGAGGTAATGACTGTTCTGTGGTTAATATCACCTGGAGCTTTGCTTCAGATGATTTATCAGCCAAATGTAGTTTGTATTGCATTAAATCTTTTGAACTTGACATCAGTATTGGTTTGAGGCTATAGCACCCAAGCCCAGATATGCCAAGAGTCACATGTGCCTGTTTGTAGCTTAGCTCTCGAAGGCGGTTCAGGTTTTATGGAAGCCTAAGTTCTTCTTAACGCAATGCCACAGCTTCTGGGGATGCTTACAGAAGGAGGATGTGAGGATGACATTACTGTGAGGATGACAATTATTGAGTCTGAAGCCCATTACCTAAGAATTTGCATGACCTTTCCTTGCCACTGTGGCCTGCCTGTTAGAAATAAAATTGTCTTATGCCCAGCAGAACTCTAAAGTAGGAGAGACTGTGGGTGCTACTGCAAAACAGTCAAAAATGTAGTGACCAGATCCCTTCTGGGATGTGGAGTCAAACTTTGCCCTGTACTGTCTCTCTCCTAGGAATGAACCTGGGCCATTCTCCACTCTATTGGTCCCTGAACATTTTTACTTAGATTTCCAAGGGCCTTGTAAGGAGAGCTCTGGCACATGTTTTTACGATGGCGCTTGGCAGCAGAGCCAATAAAAGATAAAAAGTAATGCAACTCTTCTTTGAAGGTTTTGGGTTTTAACCAGAGTTACCATGAGACTGCACACCTCTCTGCAATCAGTAATTTTACTGGATTCTGTAGACAATTTTTGCTGTTTTGCTGTGATGTGAAAATGTAATAATGTTCTAATAATACTGAATTTTTATTCCATGTTTCCATGGGTACTTTCAGAAAGAAGTAAGTACAGTGTCAGTGATGTTGTGTTTGTGTGTGTGCATCTGGCATGCTCGATCATACTGTTAACAACACTTTCCTCACTTGAACTGTGTAATTGTTTGCCAGCTGATGGAATGATCAAATTGGGCGTTTCTAGTTAGCCTGATATGATGCACTCTTTACAAGAGCTGTGTCAACAACATATGTGTCATGTAAAGAAAGGGCAGAATTCTGTAGGTAAAGTCTTAATAATTGGCAGAATGGTCAGAATATCTATTCTTTCTTGTACAGAAGTTGCTACAGTGATTTGCTGTAATTGTGGGGGGCTTTCCTAGCAGTCAGAGTTAGAAATTAAATGAGATGGCAGTTGGTTCCACTCCTCCTGTTGCACTCTATTAAAATGGCTGGTTTTGCTTAATCTTTAATCGTATTTTTGCAAAGTGGAGAGGGTGAAGTTCAGGCTAGAAAGCAGTGCTCATTAACAAGCACCAGTATGACTGAGTACAGTTCATTTGCTATTCCGTGTTATAGGCTAGATTGAAGATCGCTAACTGTGGGATTACATAGTTCCCCTTGAAACATTGTGGGCACTGAAGATCTGATAAGGCTGTGCCTAGATGGGTCATGGGCTGCTTGTGCTCTTGATAGCCCAGTGGGAGATCACGCCCAGAGGTAGGGGATGTTACATGACTGAGGTCCTGTTGGCGGGAGGCTGAAGGTGTGTGGTAAGAATATGATGTGGCACGACAAGTGTGCAGTGGTTGGAGTAGCGGCACTACCCACAGCTGGTGCTGCTGTAGCCAAACAACTGAGGTTTGAGATCCCTGCCTGTATTCTGTTAACCATATGCTGCCTTCTGCAGTATCACAGAATTGCCCAGCATTATTACTGTTCACATATGCTCATCATTTCCCCAAGCTCCCTTTGCTGACTGGAGATGAAGCATGATGGGGGGAGGTTGAGTCTGGAGATTTTTCTGAAGAGGTGCATTCTGTGCACTGCTAAGATAAACCTTCAGACCTGATAGACATCACTGAGTAGATTCTGCAAGACACTGTCCAGCTGACTACTTTGTGGGCACTTCTTTCTTTCAGTCAATGTGGTGATTTCTGTTTCCTCACTCTTCCCTTGTTCTAGCCACTTATAAAATGATCACTTGCATGGCGGCTTGTTCTGTGAAAAACAGTCTACTTCTATCAGGAAACGGCAGAAAGGATTAAGCCTCAGGAAATAGCTTCAGAATATTACTTGGTACAATGAAAATACAAGAGCAAGAATCATAATTTAAGTATAAATAGAAGCTTTCTGAGTTAATTGTTAACATTTTCTTTGATTAAAACGATCATTTCCTTTACCATAAAGGAAAAATTATATTATTCTATTATTTCTCATTGGTTCTTAGACTCCAAACGTAACCCAATTCTTATAGAGGAACATATTCTAAAATACCAAAGTTGAGCATTAGGTTAAAATAATTTTCTGGAAATGGGATGCATTTGAGGAAAGTGTTTTGTCATATGCATCATCCAGGTGGGAGGGATTAAAGTCGAATTGGTATTGCTATACATGTTTTCCAACTATGTATTGCTTTTAACAGTGAAAGCTACAGTGACCTCAGTGATGACAGCTCTCCAGAGAAAGAGTTTCCCAAATCAGAAACAAGCTGAAATTGTTGTATGAGAACACAAAAATGGATGATGCTACTGAGGTAAAATGAGTTGTTTTGATACTGCCATATGACATTTATTTCTGCTTTACTTACAATGGGAGACAAAGTTATCTTGATTCTCGCTTTTGTTTCAAATCCCAGCTGAGAGCTTATGTTTTCTTCCTTGCCTGCAGCACTTAATTGTTCTCCTTTTCTGCTGCTTAACTCTGCAATTACATTATTGAAGTCTGCTAAGTGTTTTGGGTACAGCTTATATGTAGGATGCTGTACAAAATCAAGTTGTGTTTGAAGCTGCAATGAAAGTACATTCAAAAATTGTATTATTTTCTGTAGCTTCAGTTTGCAAGTTGGATCGCTTTGAGTACACCATGTTGACATGACTTTTTATTTTGCCTTAATATTCATCTATAATTTTGTTTGATGCATTGTTACAACAAAGACATTCTAAGATAAATGCTTGGATTTAATCTGCATAGTGGTAGATGTGCAAAAAAGTTTTATAAAATTGTAGCTTTGTTTGCCACGGTGATATTTATTTGTGTCTGGTTGTTTCTTTTACCTGCAAACATGGTAGCAGGCGAATTCTTTTTCAATTTGGAGATCAGATTTCCTGTGAGCCACCTGATCAATGCAGAATCTGGGTGTAAATCTCAGTCTTACTTTATTTTCTCAACACATGTTCATCAGAGTTGTGGCTGGTGTGGTACTCTGATCCATACATTTAACTTTTCAGTATTTCTGAGCTCTTCTGTAAGCAGGACACAACTTTTCTCTCCTATGACTTAATTCCAGTCACATGGTGTAGTTACTAAGCAGCTGTGCTTAATCACTAAACAAGTGATTAAGGCTGCATATGGATGATGCTTTTCCATGATGATTGAAATACTGGTGTGAGATGCTAGAAATCGCATGGGTTTCTTCTGTGACCTTTTATTTATTTATTCTTCCCTCTTGTATATCACACGTTAAAAATGATAATACATCCTAAATCGTGAGAAAAGAGAACAGAATGTTGAATGATTCCATGATCCGGTGCATGCAGATACGGTACTGATGTGTGTCTTAGAATAACCAAAAAATAAGTAGATGTAATGTTCCTTTTTACTCCTGCCCAGATCCTTCCTACCTCCAAACATCACTATGGCTCTGTTTCTTTAGATTGATATATAGTACAGGACAGGCCCTTTAGCTTTAATCTTGCTTTCCTCAATAGAACTTATGAATGATAATTCTCTGTTGACCATTGCAGTTGTGACATTTTCAGTGTTTGTATGAATGTTCGTATGTGATACTTTAAAGTAGTCAAGTTGATTTTGTTTGAACGTGTCACTAATGGCTACCAATTGTATTCAACAGAATTAGTCTAGAAGGAAATAACTAATTCCAGTTATGAAAAAAGGATAGAAGTGTTGGCTAACTTATTTTCTTTTTTCTCAGGGACGTTTCTACCAATTAATCAGATCTGCATTTGCATATAAATTATATTTATTTTTTTTTCCTTTATTCTGCTTGACCTAGATGAAATTCATCTGTCTGTAGTACTTACCATAAAACTGCTTTGGAGTTGAGAGAAACTGACATAATCATGAGGTAAACTGAGTTAAATGAGAAGTGTGTTTAATCATTATTTTTTCCTTTTATTCTTCCTTCTCTCTTTTTATGTTACAGAAAGTCGAAAACAAGTCAGCATTGAATAGAAGAAAGTGAAGAAAGTGGAAGAGTAAGCTGCTTAAGATCCTCATGGTGTATCTCCTCCTGTGCTATTTTCAATAATTCTCTTTAGCAAAAATTGTTCTGTATAGATGCTGTTTCTCTTTAAAAATGACAAATTGTTGTGCATTTTGGCTATTAATTGTTATTGATCTTGTCCTATATTTCAGAATGATCTCAGGTGAATATATATTAGTTCACTAGTTCATAATTATTTTTGCTTTGAGAGAAGATTTGATTGTTTCAATCTTAGAACAGTAATTAAAAATAGATTTGTTCTTTTGAATGAGGAGGCAATGCACAAAAAGAATCAAGGGGAAGTTGTCTTATCCATGAACAGTAGAGAACGGTTTCAGGTTTGTTTCTCTGTTAAACTTGTTGTGTGTATATATATGTATGTATTTTTTACTTTTTTGCCGTTCAATATGTACAAATAAGAAATTGTTTCTCTATTTCAGCTCTTTGTTATTGTAATAATTGATGTTGGGTATTCATGTCATTTCACTTAATTTTCATAAGTGATTCCATTTGACACCAGTTCAAGTTTGTTGTCTCTGTGTTCCCTGAAAAGTTTAATACTGAACATAATTCTGACCTACCAAGTTACAGAAACGATATTAGAAGACATTTTTGTATTTACATTTTGTAATAGAGGAAGTAAATACTCATATTTTAAAATGTATTTTAAAGTGCAAGCTATATGTTTGCATGAAAGTTGTAGAAGAACCAGTCATAAACCTGGAGCATAATCTGGTATCCAGCTATGCAACATTCAGTTAATTTCAGTAATTGAGTATAATGGTGAATTAAAGTTCATCTTGTTTTCTCTCATCCATTGATCACTCCATGATCATGGGGCTCATTCCCCAGTAGAACAAAACAGTGTATTTTAATTTAGAAATCACAAGTTACACCACTGCATGACAAGTGAAGGTTATCCTTGCAAAGTCAGGACAACAGTCAGAATCGCTGAGACAGAAGTAGAAGATGAGATGTGCTGTACTGTGTATAAGGCTGGATCCCATAAGCAAAGTGGCAACAACAGAGCTGTCACAGAAGCTGGACCTGCAACTGATGGGCCCCAAATGCCTGGTGTACAGCTTCCTATAAAGAAAATTTTTAGCTTTGTTTCATTTTGGTTTTGGGCAAAGTGGCTTTATTAATTGATCAAAAGGTGTGCTGCTGGACCTTGTACTAACAATTTGTTAGTACAGCTTGTTGGAAGCTTGAAGGCTGGGGGCAGCTTTTGCTGCATTGACCGTGAATGAGACGTGGAATTCAGGATCCTATGTGGAGAAAAAAGAGCAGTAAGTATGATTGCAAACCTGAACTTTAGGAGAGAAAACTTTGGCCTCTTCCTGGGCATACTTGGAGGAACCTCTTGATCTAGTGCTCTAGAAGGTAGGGGGATCCAAGAGGTCTGGTTAATATTCAAGCATCACTTCCTCCAATCTCCAGATTGGTGCATCCCTATGAGTAAGAAGTCAAACAAAGGGGGCAGGAGACTTGCATGGATGAACAAGGAGCTCCTGGCAAAACTCACAGAATAAGGAAGTATACGGTATGTGGAAAAAGGGACAGGCCACTTGGTAAGAATATAAGAACATTGTTAGAGAATGCAGTGTTGCAGAGTGGTGGGGAAGGCTAAGACCCATTTAGAATTAAATCTGACAAGGGTTGTCGAGAAGAGTAAGAAGGGCTGCTTCAAATCCATTAGTAGCAAAAGGAAGACCAGGGAAAAATGTGGGCCAACTGCTCTGTGGGATGGGTGCCCTGGTGATGAAGAATACAGAGAAGGCAGAGATACTGAATGCCTTCTTTGCTTCCGTCTGTAGTGCTAAGGCCAACCCTCAGGAATTCCAGGCTCTGGAGACAGAAGAGAAAGTCTGGAGAAAGGAAGACTTCCCCTTGGTTGAGGATTTCTTAGAGATCATTTAAGCAAACTTGACAAATCCATGGACCTCAGTGGAATACAGCCACGAGTGCTGAGGGAGCTGGCAGATGTTATTACTAGGCTACTCTCCATCATCTTTGAAAGGTCATGGAGAACAAGTGAGATGCCTGAGGACTGGAAGAAATCCAGTGTCGCCTGAGTCTTCAAAAAGGATGAGGAGGAGCGCTCAGGAAACTACAGGCCAGTCAGCCCCACCTCTGTCCCTGGAAAGATGATGAAACAACTTATTCTGGGTGTCATCTCTAAGCATATGGAAGAAAAGGTGATCAGGAATAATCAGCATGGATTCACTTCCTCCTCTACTCAGCCCTGGTGAGGCCACTGGAATACCACATCCAGTTCTGGGCTCTCTGGTACAAGAGACATGGGTGGCCTGGAGAGAGTCCAGCAGAGGGGTACAGAGATGAGTAAGGGAATGGAGCATCTCTCTTATGAGGAAAGGCTGAGGGAGCTAAGTCTTTTTTGCCTGGAGAAGAGAATCTTCAATGTACACAAATATCTTAAGGGAGGATGTCAAGAGGATGGGGCCAGACTCTTCAATAGCACCCAGCAACAGTTGAGAGGGAACAGGCACAAACTGAAGCACAGGAGGTTTCATCTGAATATAAGGAAAAACTTATTTGCTGTGAGGGTGACGGAGCACTGGTACAGGATGCCCAGTGAGATCGTGGAGCCGTCTTTTCTGGAGA
Organism: Penelope pileata; assembly: GCA_013396635.1. Classification (NCBI taxonomy): domain Eukaryota; kingdom Metazoa; phylum Chordata; class Aves; order Galliformes; family Cracidae; genus Penelope; species Penelope pileata. The sequence goes on along the minus strand of WBMW01006229.1, from coordinate 49,249 downwards.
TCTTCAAAACCTGCCTGGACATGGTCCTGTGCAAGGTACTCTAGATGACCCTGCTGGAGTGGGGAGGGTTAGACCAGGTGATCTCCAGAGGTGTCTGTGTCTGTGTAAATATCTGTACAAAAATGAAAAGCACCCTATCCCTTTTGAGAGCTTTGCATTGCTTCTCAGGTTGCACAACTAATTTCTTTCTTCACTAAAGAACCTTTAATGGTAAAGAAGTAAAAAATGCGTTCCTATGGCAGTAATTGTTTTAAAGTGTTTTGCAAATATGTGCCTTAGATATAGAAGGTATTGACAGAATTGGTATCACAGTATGTCTTCCCCAGTGAGAGACGCTGGCTACTGGTTTGTGAAAGGTGAAACATTTCCTAATTCTATTTTTAATGTTCAAATGTTATTTTCAAATATATTTGTGTTATTCAGAAGTGTTTAGGTGCTGTCTTAAAGAATCACTGTGGACTGTGGTTTCAGGGAATTTTTCACTTTGTTATTTCCAGCTGTATTTTCTATGATTGTGGTTATTTCTGTGTGATTCATGTGTTCCTGGTTCATCAAGATGAAACATTGGGAGTTAAATGTCCTGGGAAACTACTACAATTAATTTTGTGTAGCTGTGTTATAGAGAAATTGTGATTTATCCCAAAAAACTGAGGGGGAAACACAACATGGAATGAAGCTGGAAACAGCACCTTTAACTTCCAGTACCCTTGTCAACCCTCTTCTCAGTAATCATACTAAACAAAAGACTCAGTCCTGGAGATGCATGCATGGCTGCCACAACAAATCTATCTCCTACCTGAGCTGGCAGAGCGTGACTTTGTTGATTATAGGGTGGCACCAAAGAGGACTTCCTGCCACCTGGCATTCATTTGACTCAGACATGGTTCTCCTAAAGTCCTTAGCAGGCATCTGAGCTCTGCCTTCTCAAGAAGACACTGGGTGTTTTGAAAACAGGTTGAAAGTAGAGGATGCATTCTCTGCAAGAACCTGTGGAGAACCTTCCCTGGAGATACTCAAGACCCGTCTGGATGCCTACCGGTGCGACCTGCACTAGGGAACCTGCTTTGGCAGGGGGGTTGGACTTGATGATCTCTAGAGGTCCCTTCCAACCCCTACAGTTCTGTGACTCTGTGCAAGCAGGAATTGCAGCCTCAAGCCAAAGAAAGTTTTCAGGAGAGAAGAGGCAGATTGGCAATGACCACAAGGGCAGGACCTTGCTGCCCAAAAAGGTGTGAAGGAGATTAAGGGAGGATTTAGTGTCAAAGTCACAGGCAAGTTACCAGTCTGAGCTAACCTCTTCATGGGAGCAGTGTTGCAGTTATGACAGTGATGCAAATGAAAAGTTCTCCCCAGACTATGTGCATCTTGATGATAGGAGGAAGTGTAATTGCAGCATACAGGACTTCTGAATCTGCTTGGCTGTGAATATGAGTTGACAGTGTGACCAGGTGGCCAAGAAGGCCAATGTCATCCTGGACTGCATCAGAAATAGTGTAGCTGGCAGGACTAGGGAAGTGATTGAACCTTTGTACATGGCACTGCTGAAATTGCACCTCAAATATTGTGTTCAATTTTGAGCCCTTCACTGCAAGGAAGGATATTGGGTTTCTTGAGTGTGTGTAGAGAAGAACAATAAAGCTAATAAAGGGATGAGGAAACGTGGCTTATGAAGAGTGGCTGAGGAAATTGGGATTGTTTAGTCTAGAGAAGAGGATATGATGGGAGTTCTCATCACTCTCTACAACTGCCTGAAAGAAGGTTACAGTGAGGAGGGTATCGGTCTCTTTTCTCAGGTGATAGGACATGAGGAAATGGCCTCAAATTGCTCCAAGGGAGGCTTAGATTATAGATCAGGAAGAATTTTTTAGAGAGGATGGTCAAGCACTGAAACAGTCTGTCCAGCAAAGTGGTGGAGTCACCATCCCTGGAGGTATGTAAGAGACACATAGACATGGCACTGTGGGACATGGTTTAGTGATGGTAGTTGGCTGATCACCTTGCTACTAGTAGTTTTGAGAGGACTGGCAAACAAGGTTTCATTACATTTTAGAAAGATGAAGGAAACGTTCTTGAACTATTGGCAGTAGGGCTGTCCTGTTATGTGAGTACCTGTTATAGAAAACTTCCAGAAGTTGTCAAGTGGGAGCATATTGCTGAGCCAATCTGGATTTCTGAGCCTTTGATTCTCCCTGCTGGAGAATAGGGAGGATTCTCTCTGGCATTGCTCTGGGGTTCCCCGTACCTGGATTCAGAGAGGACCACTGTGAAGGCACGTCCAGAAATGTCCCATCAGCCCACACCTCCCACAGCTTACATCATCAACGTGCTGTGTCAGTATGGCTGATTCCAGATACTATGATCATTTTTCACTCCAGGAAACTGCCATTAGTTGCAAGGATCTGGGAAGCCTGAGAGCAGAGCATGCCAGTGGAGACTAAGGCAAAGAAAGCAGTAAGTATGCCGATCTTTTCCATGTCCTTTGTCATTTGGTCCCCTGCCCTGTTCAGCAGATAACCTATGCTTCATTTGGTCTTTCTTTAGCTGTTCAGATTTTCTGTCTATTCCCTCAGGGAAAAGATGTAAGAGGTTGAGCATCAGGTACTTCAAGGTATTGTTACTGATGCTTCAGAACAATCTTCATTGCCTTTCCTTTCCTGAACTCTTCCCATTGGAAGAAGCATGAAAAGCCACATGATCACCAGACGTCAATCCAACTCGCAGCAGGGAGGCAGTGTCACAATGCCATTCAGGAATGCCATGAGGTGGAACAGAAACAAGACTTATACGTATGAAATGTTCTACAAGAAGTGGCAATGGGAATGCCAACACTAATACCAGCTGTTGGAAGCACATGAATTGACAGAGCAGCCCGAAGGGACTGTGGTTGGTAAAAGTCACACCAGAAAATGTCAACCCATGTGTGCTGAAATATCTGGCTCTGGATCAGGCTCTGTATATTCTGAAGTAAACCCCAAACCGAATATTTATGGAGCACAGGTGGGAAGCACTGACCACTTCAAACTGTGACTCCACTCTTGCTGTGCCAGGTTACTGGGAACCCAGCTGAAGTCCAGACCTGCAAAGAGCAAGATTCAGAGAGGAGCTTTCAAACTAAGTACCTTAAAATAGAACTAAGACAGGAGCTGGGTGCCTGTATTGAAAATCATTATGTGGAGATTTGTCACTGCAGCTGCCACACAATCAAGAAGGCCTGTAAATTCACTCTGTGTCTGCATTCTTTTTGCTGAAATCTCCCACAAAGTTCCACACAGACATCCTGCTCTGTGTTGCTGGAACTGTGTTCCCACATGAGGCCATAAACCAGACCGTGCTGTGCCGAAGTCACTCTGGATGGCCAGGTCTGAGTCCCCTTTGAGCCTGCTAAGTGTCCCACTTGAGAGGTGGGACATTGTGTGAAATGCAACACCTCCATGATTGTTTTAAAATTGGTGTACCATGCTCATCTCAGCACCTACGCAATGTCAATTTAACTAAATGTCAATGTCTATATATGAGCTATGCACTACAGGCTCCTTTTATAATCACTAGAGAACAACAGGCACTTTTCTGTCACCGTTAACAGATCAGATGGATGAGCTGTAAAGAAGAGCCTGGCCCAAATGGTTCAGGTATTGGTTGGATGAATCCGTTTTGTGATGTGTAGATGCTGAAATGGGGATTAGTCACTATCATCAGTCTATCATTTCCATTTGGCTAGATTTAACTTTCTCCCTTGTTTTGGGGAGTTCAGATATGCAGATTCATCCCTGGTTAATGCTTCTATGGAGTACAACATTCATTCTTTCTGTAGGCCTCAAAACATCTTCGTGATAGTCAAAGCTTTGAATTTAGCAACTATTTCTTGTTTAAGCCTAGTGAGGATCCTGCACCAGTGTTTCCGCAGTGTTCTTGCTCAGAAGAGTATTCTCTGAGTACACTCGCTGGCCTGAGCTCCATGCAAGACAGAGCAGCAGCGTCTATGTTCCTTGACATTACATTGGCATTTAGTGGCCTCCTCCTCTTGCTATAGAATCGCATCCATTCTGGCCTTGGACACTTTCAAGGATGGGTCATCCGCAGCTTCTCTGGGCAATCTGTTCCAGTGCCTTACCACTGAATAAAGAATTTCTTCCTTGTTTCTAATCTAAATCTCCCCTCTTTTAGTTTAAAACCGTTACTGCTTGTCCTATCGCTACAATCCTTGATAAAGAGTCCCTTTCCAGTTTTCTTGTAGTCCCCTTTAGGTACTGGAAAGCCTCTTTAAGGTCTCCCTGGAGTCTTTTCTAGACTGAACAACTTCAACCCTCTCAGTCTGTATCCATAGGAGGGGTGCTCCAGCCTTTTTGTGGCCCTCCTCTGGACTGCCTCCAACAGGTCCATGTACTTGTGCAGTAGGCCCAGAGCTGAATGCAATATTCCAAGAGGAGTCTCACAATAGTGGAGTGGAGGGGAAGAATCACCTCCCTTGACTTGCCAGCCACGCTTCTTTTGATCCAGCTCAGGATATAGTTGGCTTTTTGGGCTGCAAGCACACTTTGACAGATCATGCTCACTTTTTCTTCTGCTGATACCCCCAAGTCCTTCGCAGGGTTACTCTCAATCCACTCATTGTCTAGCCTGTATTCGTATTTGGGATTGCCTCGACCTAGGTACAGGACCTTGTGCTTGGCCTTGTTGTAGTTCATGAGGTTTGCACAGGAGCTTGTCAAGGTCCCTCTGGATGTCATCCTCTCTTTCCAACGTGTCAGCCACATCACACAACTTGATGTCACCCACAAACTTGCTGAGGATACGCTCAATCCCACTATCCATGGCAATGAGAAACACCACTTGTCGCTGATCTCCACCTGGACATTGAGCTATTGACAGCAACTCTTTGAGTGTGACCATCCAGACAATTCATTATCCACTGAGTAGTCCATCCATCAAATCCGTGTTTCTCCGATTTAGAGGCAAGGATGTTGTGTGAGACAGTGCAGAAGCCCAGGCAAATGATGTCCATTGTTCTTCTCTTATCCACCAACACTGTAACCCCATCATAAAAGGCCACCAAATTTGTCAAGCATGATTTTCCCCTTAATAAAGCAACGTTGGCTGTCACCAATCATCACCTCTCTGTTTTCCATATGTGCCTTAATGTAGTTTCCAGGAGGATCTGCTCTGTGATCTTACCAGTCATAGAACTGAGACTAATCCATTTCCCAGAGTACTTTCCCAGGAGACTGGGATCTCCTGGTCAGTTCCCTCTAGAAAGAGATCCTTTCTTTGCACATAATCCTGGAGCTAGACCCCCTCTGCTTTGGAGGCTGCCCACTCAACAAAGTTAAAACTAGTTCGAAGAGCCAATGTCCATTGCTGTCTTACTGACATGGAAGCAGTCTGCAAAAAAAAAAACACCATTCCTGTGTCAGAGAAACAGTAAGTATGTGATTCAGCGGGTTAGGCCACAGGTAGGTCCTTGGGACTGAGGGCACCTGAGCCCAGGTGTATAGACTGTGCACATATTTCAGGCAATTATTGAACAAAATGCAGAAACAGTCCTTGGCAAAGAAGCCCCAGAGCACAAGACCTCCTTTTGTTAAACTTGTGCCATAGTAAGTAGGTTAAAGAACCTCTCTTGCTTTCTCTTTTTGGCGGAGTAAGTCTTCAGTCCTTTTCTCCATGGTGGCTCAGTTTCGATGGGAAGAAGCGATGGCAGCTTTTTTTTTTTTCTCTCCATCGCTTGGAACTTGCTTCATCACTGCTTTGTCCATCCAGTTATTATTCCTGCTGGTTCATAACAGCCTGTGCCAGCTTCTGATTTTGCTCGTGCCAGCCTCAGGCTGGGCAATGCTTATTAGCTTTTTCTCTGCTGGCTATGCTACTCACTCATTTATCTCTCCCACCCAGGTTTTAATTTAGTTTATTCTAAATGGGATTGAAGGAAGCTTGTAAACATAAAAGGAAGCTGTCCTCAGTAATTCCACCACAATCACTACCTGGAAGAGCATGAACTCCCGTTGACATATGTGCCTAATAATACGCCTTGGTTGAGTCTCAGGGTTTGAGAAATTAGAATAAGTTTTGAACAGTCAAACATCAACTGCTAAGGCTTGTGGCTGACTAATACACTTTCTCTGCATTTAGTCTTGGGATCATAAAGTGACATCTCTTACAGAATTTAGTCAGTGCAAAGTTATTGTTGAGCAGGTTTTAAATTTGGAATTATTTCTGTGTACACTGCATTGGAAGGATACTCCTATCTTACTGTTGATGCTATTACTGCCAGACGTGCATGCTGCCTCACAAGGATATCACTCCTGGCAGCATATACGTTCACATTTACACAAGCTTTAAAAAATAAAGGGGTCTGACCAGTGAGCGTTGCTGTCTGTCCAACTGAAGACACAAGATCTCCTGGCTACGTGAAGCTTGACAGCGGCACAGTATTGTGAGCAGGAGAGAGTAAGAGGGGTATGAATTAGATTTGCTGCTGGCATAAGTGACTGAGTTAGGGATGAGATTATACATGTGATGATGCACTTCTTACTCAGATACAGTAACGAAGCTGTGAGTTCTCTAGAAAATGAAGACAAGATTGCTTTTTAAATTGAGAAATGTGTAGATGAAATCCTGGGATTAATTTAATTGAAACTTTCAATAGGACACTTACTGGGGCAGGTCAGAGTAATCATACAAAACAGACAGATGGTGTTCATGTGCTTTTATACTTTGCATTGCTGTGATGGAGATGTAAAAGTTTGGCCAAGAACTTGAACATGGCTTAAGATAAAACTGCTTGAAGTAAAAATATAGATACAAGATAAAATGACCAGAGGCTGTTCTCTGAAACTGCCTTTTCTAGAGTGATACTTTGGCTCAAAGCGTCTTCTCGGAATACTGTTATAACATTGCCTATCATGCCATCTTTTTCTTATATCTCATGTCTTGCGCTTTGGGTGTCTCAGCTCGCACCATCATTGGTTAAGTGAGACCTTGAAGAGACTTTTAAAGGAAAAAGCCTATGTGTTTGGAGAAAAAAAAAACATTGCTTCTGGCAAAATATTCTTACTGGATTTTTTTTCTCATTCCATATCTTTGACCAGCTCAGTCTGAGAGTTATACACATATATATGTGTATATATATAGATATATATATACACCCAGGGGCTTTTAGCTATAATTTATTCTGAAATTAGTTTTACCTCCTCTTTGATGAATTGGTAACTGGATGCCTATTATGTTTTCTACCATGTTTCTCAGACGGTCCCCATCTCTTCTAAGTTTTATTGCTCTGTAAAACTGCAATACACTGTGAAGACAATTGCCTTTTTGTCCGTACTGTCTGTGAATCTAGTAATCCTTCTGAACACAGCTTATTGCTATGGCTGGGCAGTTTCTGATACGTCTTTTTAAAAGGTAGCTTTAGTATTTCTGACCTGAATTGTAATTTGTAGGGTAGATGTATGATCACATATAATCATATCTGGTTTGGGCTCTGGAGAAAGTTACTTTCTTTTAGAGTCCAGAACTGAGGCTTGAGAGACAGGATCTTATTCCTCACAGCATGACCTTAGGTAAGTGAATTTGTTAGTTCACGCCTCAGTTCACCCAGATGGATGTCCTTTGGAAAGCATTGTGGATGATGAGTACTACAGAAGTATTTGCTGAGATGAAAAATTCATTTCATACGGATTATAGTTTCGTGCATGATGACCTAAACTGAAATACATTTGACTGAGACCAGCTTCTGAGTCAAATATAGCTCTTATATATTTGAATGAGAATCTGTAACTTGAAATACCAAATGAAGTTAATCTATCTGTGCAACTTACATTAATGTGCCCAAAGGCATTATTTTCACCTCTGCTTTCAGCTAAGCTGAAAATGGTACAGAAAATTTATGTTACAGTGGCATTAAGAACTTAATTGCTTTTAAGCCAAGTTGCCACAAAAGATGTTCTATCAATGACCTACAATTAAAGATTTATGCAGTATGGTGAATCTGAAAATGAAAGTTAAACTTTGGAGAATGGCTTTCAATCTATTTAGTCTATCCACTGAATGTTATGGAACTGAAATGCTACCATTGGATGACCACTTCAGTTGCCTGAACAAATAACTAGTCACTAATGAGTTTTTTAATTAAAAACATAGAACATGATCCAAATTTTCCCCTTTTCTCACAAAATGAAACTTCTATATTTTTTTCATGGTTTTAATTTGTTACTAAGTAAAAAATCTTGTTACAAGTGAACTTTTTAAAAATTTTGTATGCTGGGAAAATACTTGGTAGGGGGATCCTGAAACATTGTTACTATCACAGTCTGACTGTCTTGACTTCCAACTTTTTTTTCAGTTTTTGTCATTTGTTTGTAGGAGACTTCACTCTAGAGATGGGCAATATCATGACACGCTCTTCTGAATTCCCATTTGATTTCAGTTTGTGCCTCTCTAAACCATTTATTTTGGCTTCAGATTACTCCCCACAGCCAAGGAAACTGGAGTCTCATTTTGGCTTAATTGAAAAAAAAATGCCATGGAGACTGTGAAAAAGCGTTTCCTAGATTCAGAATCCTAGCTTTGCTGATTTGAAACACTATGAACCTACTCCAGACTAAACCATGGTTGCCTTGGTCTGCTTCTGGTGTCATCATAATGCTAAATGCGGTGTCTGTACTGAGTGCCTTCCGCGTGCAGGTCGTGGGGATTCTGCGGTGGTAAAGGTCCCCATCCCTTCCATTTTAAGCTTTGGAAGCTGAGAGCTGTCTTTCTCAGGCCCGACACAGTTTCCATCTTAGGGTGTGATGGCTGGCTACAGCATTCCCTTGCTGGATGTGGTTAGTCCCTTTTAGAAGCTGACCTGAAAATCAAGTCCTTACGAGCTAGTAATGCTTATTGGCACGGTACATTGTTATCTAATCAAATATTATAAGGAAGAGTAAAGCAAGAATACAAGTTGTGTGTGTTACTTGTCTTGCAGTAAGTACCACGGAAAGCAAAGGAGTAGCAAGAAGTTATACTCTGTGAAAATACCTCAGTAGTACATTTTCTTCTGCTGCTTAAACAGAACATGTCCAATAAACATCGCAACAGTCATGGCTGAGGTGCCATCTTGATTTGTTCCAAGCGTTGCAGACTGCTGTGGAAGATCTGTGTTTTGGAGCCAGATGTGCCCTTTTCGAGCCCATGGCAGGGCATTCTTGTTAGCATCAGTGCTAAGGAGGCAAGCCCTGCAGAAGCTGCCATGACTCCAGGCCAGGAGAGCTCCCTCCAAGGCTTCCTTGGTCCTTGGGTTCCAACCCTTCCTGGGTTGGCCCAGTCCATGTGGGCTGGAAGGCCTGAGAGGGTGGAGGTGGCCTAGTGAGTGGCTGAGGCTGACAGCCAACATCTCCTTGCTGAGGGTGGCCTCAGGCAGTGCCCAGCAGCCACTTGGCTAGCTGATGTACTTGCCTGGCTCCCTGGGGCACTGTGGCAGGAACAATGCATTTTACCTAGTTGTTTCCAGCCCATTACCGCAACGTTTGGAGGAACACCCAAACACCCTGAATCTCTTAATAGGATCACAGCCTTATGGCATGTAAATGTAACACAACTCTTACCATAACGAGATTCTAATCGGTTTTAACAAGATAGACAACAGAGACAAGCAATCCCAAAGTGTTTAATGCATCACTTCTGAAACAATTATGTTTTCAGAATTAGAGTCCAGAAGCTGCCCGTTGCCGTGTGTGCTCGTAGTCATTTCTGTTTAGTGCGGGTTTAAAAATCCAAATATTGAATTTGATTATGTGTAATGTATTTGGGGGAATGGGACATGAAAAGAAATTTGCAAATGCTATGTCTACGCTGTGTAAAACTATATCCCAAAGCCCAAATTGCACAGTGATGTTATTTAACAATGCAATGAGCTGTAAAATAGACAATTTTAATGCAGCTGAGCCCTCAAGCGTATTCTTACTTCTAAAACACTGATTTCTCACTGTGGAAACAAACAAGTGAATAATATACATTGCTTTCTTTCATGTTCTTTATGGCACTATTATTTTTGACCAGGGAGGACAATAATATAATATAAATGATATAGATCACTTGTTTTCTTCCTTAATAGGAAAGATAATGAATGGTTTTGTTTTGATGGCTTTATCGCCTGCAAGATAATGAAATATCCCAGCATGGATTTCATTAAGCTTTCTCTAGTCTCGCAGCGATACACCCATTAAGAGGCCAGATCTCCTCTTTGATGTGAAGGGGAGCAGATATTTCAGAGTTTAACACATTGTGAAAATCTGGGCACAGGTGTCACCAAAGGAGTTGCCGGGTCTTTAGATCAAGGCTGGCTTTGGCCGTGAGAGAAACAGAAGCAATAATGCAGCTTATCAAAGTGATACAGTTCACGATGCCATAGGTGTGAACCTATGAGAGCCTTGGCATTTAAACTTTGTCATTATTCACTGAATTCAAGCTTAGAGAGCATGTGCTGATTAAATATCTGAATACTCACACACGTTTCCTTTGCTGGCTTCCAGGCAGTGATGAGGAACATAATGCTGTCTCTTTGCCAGTAGGTCTGGTCCTGCGGAGAGTCAGCATCAAGACAGCTGCAAGGAAGGACTTCTTAAGGCTTCAACTGCAAAGTGGTTTAACAACCTGGAGTTCAGAAAGAGAAGGTTGTAAATTGTCAAATTGCCTATATTCTCATCCCGAGGATGAAAGGAGGCTAGTGCTGGAAGGAACGGAGAATATGAGCCCCATGGGGGATTTTTCTCCTAAAACTTCATGTTCTTGAAGTTACGAACAGCTGCATGTCTTATTTCTAGAATGATGACAATGAATACAAGGCCCATATTGGAGTAAAACTAGGAAGACATGTTGCATGAAAACAAGAATATTATCTATTTGATCCTTACATTGATAGGAGAACTTTGAGGCTGGAAGTGTGAGAAGCCAGAGGGTAAGGTTATGCACTGATGTAAAAAAAAAAATGGCAATTTGTTCCACTTCTCTCTCTTTATTTATTTATTTATTTTGGCAATAGTTTGTGAGGGAAAAAGCCTAACAGATTTTGAGGTTGCACTGCGCCTTCCCCTCCACAGTGTTCCGTTGTCGCCTACGCAGTCTGTTCTCAAGCTACGTGCAGTCAACTCATGAAAAACATTCCTAAAAATCACATAATAATGTTAAAAGCTTCCGATATTGTGGGGCCACATTACTAGCTCTCCAGAGCCGCATGCGGCCTGTGGGCTGCAGGTTGGACACATCTTCTGTAGTCTCCTCAGGGAGGCCCACACACTCTCTAAAGCAAGATGTGCTGCGTATCAGGGGAAGAGGATCACAAATGCAGTGCCTGCCCAGGTTTTTGCCTGGGTTCCTTTGTCTCTAAGGAACAACTTTAGTGAATATTCCTGTCAGACTTGACTGCTGTGCTGCTGGCACAAACAACTTGAGATGAAGAGCAGGAAGTGGGTCTTCATTTTCCTCTTCCTCTCCTTTCGTACGTGCCTGAAATTGGATCAGTCCTTTGCTGAGACTGGAACCACAGTGGTATCTTTCTAAAGGTGACTGGGCATTATTCTTTGCCCCATGGTTTTCCTACAAGATATGAATCAGTTCAAAGTCTGCCCTCAGAAAATCAGGATATCTGATAGCTAGCATGGATTGAAACAAGTTTTCAGGTTTTTAACCTACATTGTGAATAATTCATTGAAATCCTAAGAGTTAAGCATGTTTACAGTTGTTCTGCACCTCCTTTCTCACCAGTGTAGATAAGGATGCTGAAGGGAGACAATAAAATTCTTACCTGGGTGGCCTGCCTGTCTCCATGATGCACTGGTGGTGCTCTCTGAGATGAAGCGAAGCAGCAGAAGTGTAATGCCTTGTCTCATCAGTCACACCTCTGCGTGTCTGATATAGTTTTGTTCAATGGCACCGACTAGTTAAGAATACTGAAGCCAAATTATTTTGGGAAGAAAACTACAATGAGATTTGCCTATAAATGCACCACATTCATATGCTTTCACTGTGTCTGGTCTTTTTTTTTTTTTTTTTTTTT